>CM021106.1:127623601-127834151 GCA_007115665.2 Sequoiadendron giganteum
TGGTAGGAGCACAAGGTCAACATAGGGAGCTTCTCCTAATGATGATCGTGAAGGATTCATCTTTTTCCAACATGAATAATGGGTCAAATGATATTTCTCCACAAAATGATTCATGTACTACTCTTTTTTTATGTAATGGTGTACTAATCCTGATGCTAATAAGATTTGAAAAGATACCTCTTCAAATGAAACAAATGATTTGGGAAATAGAGAATCTTCCCTAAATTCTCCTTGAGGTGTAGTACGGCCTCCCTCTAGCTCAAATGTACCTCAACAATCTTCATTGGTATGTGGATAGTCCTCTATGGAGCTTGGGGACATTGATGTTCTAAATCGGACAATCATTTAGAAGAAAAGAGCTTCCTCCAAAAATTTAAAAACTCGATGCTAAATGGCATTGAAGTTCCAAGATAAGAAGGATTAACATTTATTTCCTTTTTTCATTTACATGGTTATGGGCCCTAATATCCTAGTTTCCTTATTTTTGTTGTGGCTAGGGTGGGCTTATCATATGAATGTATCGAAAATTGGGTTTTCCATAGCCAACATTTTCATGGTTGTTTATTATCATATAGAGCTCTATAATGACATCTCTAGTATTTCAATATTTATATTTTATAATGGATGTGAGCCCTACCCACAATTTACCAATAAAATTTAATATATTAGTAATTACCAATAAAAAATTTACTATATTGTAAATATTAATATGTTATTACTATTGGAGTTGAATATTTAGAGTAGGCTGAGAAATAGTTTGAGACTTACACCCTACAAGGCTTCTCTAGACTTCCAATCTGCATGACAAAGTCATAGTATTCCTTTGTTTCCTCGGTAAATAGTGCTATCACTGGATCACATTACCAATTAGTGTCATGTGAACTAGTGTTGGACTAGGATTCATCTAGCATTTGATAGGAACTATTGAACTAGAATCCTTTTTGAACAATAACTACTAGATGTAGTTCTAGAAGTATGGAAGTTGAAGTTTACTTGATAGATACAATTAGAGAAACTACTTACCTTCTGCCAGTTGATTGTTCTGGAACAATGGCAAAATGATTGTTTAAAACTGTGTTTGGAACTTTGGACCATGTGTGTTTGAGACCATGATGAAACCCATGGTGCATATTGTATTTGATTTGGTGTACCCCACTGATACCAGACAATGATTAGGCTCCCAAATCCTCCTGAATCTTTTGTACATCAAGCACTTGTATGATTGAGAAGACTAAGAATTGGGTCATAATGTTTTCACTTAATGCACTCCCAGTCTATTTAGGAATTCATGGTCATAAGTTTTGTCGTAAAATTTTGTACTCGGTTTGTTTAGGAATTTTGTAAATGACGGTTCTCATCAACAATCAAAAGTTTTTGATTCTTGATTTTTGTCTATACACTAAGGGTTTTGAATTTGTCAAGGGATATCTAGATTTTTTCAAGTGTCTATAGGGATTGCATTCAATCTTGTTTGTTGAGGTATCTGTACCCAAAATTGGATGTGTTAAAATTTTATTCTTTATAAAAAATTTGAGGTTATGAAAAACATAACTTGGAATGCTAACAAAGTCCTACAAAAATGTTAATAAAAAGGAATTAAAAAGACCTTACAGTTTGTATTCTTTCAATTCTTCATATAAAAGATAGTTCTAACTATATTTTCAACTTATTCAATTCAACCTTGTTTTGGTCTTGCAACACATAAATCTAGAACATTTTAATCCATTAAACTCTAACCTTGTTGTGATACTATGTTACATGCAGAAAAGAGAAAACAATCTACAAGAAGAGTTGTGTATGAATACCTGAGAGGGAAAGTGCTAGATGTTTCTCCTGATTACTGCAAAGAAGCAGAAGACCACCTATCAAAATTTGTGGGTTCACATAATTGACTCTAAACAAAATCTATTATCTTTGGAGAGTGGGAATTATGTGTATGGAATTTGGATTTTTGTTAGCTATGCATTTGCTAATAATTAGTGCTTTGTTTGAGTGTGGTCCAGGTTAAATTGGACCCCTCTCTTGTATATGCCTGGTTTTGCTTGGGTAATTGTTTATGGAAGAAAGGTGATTTGTCTGGAGCAAAGAACTACTTTAGTCTAGCTCTGAAGAAGGTTGCTCAATAAATTTTATTTCTCTAGGAAGGGTACATAGTATGGTTACTATTGAGTGGAAATTACTATAATTTTCCTTATGATTTTTTATTCAATGTTTTGCAGGGTCCTAACAAAAAAATACTTCATCAACTATCAATTTTGGAGAGGTGTCTAGCTCAAGGTGATGTTTTTTTTCCTTCGAAAAGATAATGAACAAAATATTTGTGTATTTAACATAATTGCTGGAAATTATGTTTTATGTTTTTATGTACCTAGAAATAAGTACATAAATTGACTCACATCTTTAGATTTATATTACATGCATATAAACTCTCCACTCACCAAGCTCAACAAAGATCCGCACAAACTCTCCATTTTATGTTTTTATGGAAATGACTCAGTGGTGTACTTAGAAATAAGTCTAGTACCTACTCAACCCACTGGTATTTCCCCTATTCCTCCTCATGGTTTATTGATGACTAAAGTAAATACAAACTATAGAAATAGCAAAATATATCATTACATACGATAATCATGATAGAGCATACAATAATAGTTGTTAACACATAAGATGGCTAGATTCACAACAATAATTGTAATAATAACTCCATGGGATGATTTGCATTAAACTTGAATTCTCTTTATCTAGTATTTGATTTGATATATATTTTGTTTTATAGAAAAAACCACCCATGCTTGACATTAGGGAAGAATGAAAGCACTGCAACAAAACACATGCACACAACCACCACACATTTAACTAGCATCTTAGTGATATATTTTAGAGTGTCCTCGAGATAGCTAGCATGGGAAAGAAGGTCAACGATGCACACATAATGATCAACTATAGCTGTAATGCAATACTGCTTACTCATGTGATTGAAGTATGTACAACCCTCATCCACTAAACCTCCATGGCTGCACGCACAAAGAATACAAAAAAAGTGATGCAGAGCATCTACACAATTTAGGGGTACTCATGACCCAAACCAATTTGGAGAATATCAAATTAAACAAACAAAAAAATTCCTTTATCTCTCATCAAAAAATCACTTCATTCCACCTAAATCCATCCATTTATTTTTCATCCTCGAGGCTACCAACCATCACAATCACCAAATCAGTATTCTACACCATTAGAATATTCTAATACATCATATCCTTCATTGAAAATGACTGAACCAAATCAATAACCCTACTAGTAACTATGAATCAATCCATATTTACACCATTCACCCAAACTACCATTTGTATCAACTTGATTCCCAAGGAAAAATAACAACCATCCATGCATTCTTAATTCTAGACTGTTACCAGGCTTTCAAGAACCTGATAATCATCATTTTTTGACTGAAACAACCCAATTCATATCACAAAATCAAATAAACTTGCTTTGAAACAATATCCAGAAAATCAATCTATACACTGTCAAAGAGCCCCAATTAGCCCTAAATTGCAGAACACCTTCCATTGAATCATCTCTAAAATACTATATGACTTTGGAAAACATCAAAAATAGCCACAAAACTTTCATTTCACTAACTTTTAGGGATTGGAAAGCAAACTAAATTATCAAACATCAAAACCCTCTCTTTAAGCCATCTTAACACAAGCAAAACAGGGGTTTTAAAGAAATCCACCTTCCAAATGTTATACAACCTTTCCACCACTTTAAAATGTCTTAATAAGTCTTCCCATGCTCTGAGATTCATCACCAAGCTTCCAACAAAGGTATTTCTTCAAACTCATACCTGTAGGCAACTCCTTTACATAGAAAACTCAAAAATTTCCTTGGAGCAACAACTTTACTTTGTATCCTTTCCTTCCCTACACACAAAAAACATTCCAAACAATCTAACAACATACTAAACAATCCACCCCACCAATATCTAGCCATTCATTTGGTGGGATGGTGAGTTCTACCCTAAAAGACTCTCAAAACCCTTAACCAAGTTTACAAACTGAACTACAAAAATGCAGTCAAACAAAAACTTTAAACTATAAAATCACTCACAATTGAATTCAAATGGATGCTAGTTCCCTAGGTTATTAAAAATCACAGAGGTTCTAAGACATAACTTATGTACAATCCTATAAAATGGTGAACAATAATAAGGAAAACACGGAAATTAGAGAAAACAAAGAACTTTATTCAGTATGACTCTCCAAGAATACATCCAATCCTCCTTTTCTCACCTTACAAAGGCTTTATAAATATTTTTTCATCATAAGGAATGACTTCCCCTTCAAATTCAACTACCTAAATACCTTCCTAATGAGGTGACTCTTCACATTCATTTGTATTTTGTCTTTTTGCACACTTTTACACTCTTGCATATTTTGCATTTTAAACAAGTTAGCAACATTATTTTTTCACAAATTTAACTTCACCAACCCCCTAGTGATATAATTGGGACCTTAAATACAATGAAATAGGTCTTCATATGACATTTTACATTAATTTACAAATAAACACTCAATTTTGAAAAAATTGCCTATGAGAGGTAACTAGTGAAACTAGGTGCTCCTCCACCATAAAGCTTACAATGTTAGGATATGTTTTAGAGTGCTTCATTAATTCAAATATTTTGAGATCATCCTTCCAAAATCTATTTTGTGCATATCTTGCAATTATTGCATTCCATGAGATGACATCTCTTTGAGGCATTTCATCAAAGAGTTCACGTGCCTTGTGTACATTTCCACATTTTGCATACATGTCTAACAGAGCATTTCTAACCATAATATCTGACAAAAACCCCCCATCCATTATGCTCTGATGGATGTTCATACCCTCCTCCAAAGCTCCCATTTTGGCATAGGTAGGGAGGATGCTAGCATAGGTTGTGGAGTTTGGCTTCATACCTGCTAATTGCATTTTTTTGAAATTTTCTAAATCCTTTTCAGCAAATCCATTTTATGCATATCTTGCAATCATCGTATTCCATGAGATGGCATCTCTTTCAAGAATTCTATCAAATATTTCACATGCCTTGTCTATGCTTCCAAATTTTGCATACATGTCTACTAGGGCAGTTGCAACTACAACATCTGACAAAATTCCTCTATTATTTATGCTTTGATGGATGTTCATACCCTGTTCCAAAGCCCCCATTTTGGCATAGGAAGGAAAGATGCTGGAAAAGGTTGTGGAATTTGGCTTTATACCTACCAATTGCATTTTTTCTTGAAATTTTCTAAAGCATTTTCAACAAATCCATTTTGTGCATATCCAACAATAATTGCAGTCCAAGAGATGTCATCTCTTCAAGGCATTTTGTTAAAAAATTCATGTGATTTCTCTATGCTTCCACATTTTGCATACATGTCAACCAAAGAATTTACAACTATAATATTAGACAAAAATCCCCCTTCTATTATTCTTTGATGGATGTCCATACCCTGTTCCAAAGCTTCCATTTTGGAATAGGTAGAGAGGATGTTGGAAAAGGTTGCAGAGTCTGGATTTAAACATGCAAATTGCATTTGCTTGAAAGTTTCTAAAGCCTTTTCAACAGATCTAATTTGTGTATATCCTGAAATTATTGTAGTCCATGAGACCAAATTTCTTTGATGCATTTTTTCAAACACTTCAAGTGCCTTGTCTATGATCCCACATTTAGCATACATGTCTACAAGAGAAGTTGCAACTACAATATTTAACAAAATTCCTCTATCCTTTATGCTTTGATGGATGTCCATAACCTCTTCCAAGGCTCCTAATTTGGTATAGGCAGGTATGATACTAGAAAAGGTTGTGGATTTTGGATTTACACCTTCCAATTGCATATGATTGAAATTTTCCAAAGCCTTTTCAAAATGTTCAATTTGTTTGTATCCTGAAATCACTGTAGTCCATGGGACCTATTGATGTTTTATTTTTCCAGCTAGGCTTTGAAACTCTCTAAGAGGTAGCCAACCTATATATTCAAGAACCACAAAGGCTAGTGGCCAACTGACAGGAAATGGAATTGACACACACTTCCCCTACACTTCAGGCTCTATAAGACCTAGGGGGTAACCCTTTAGAAACATCTAAAAATCTAGGCACACAAGTAACAGGATACTGCTTAACGGATAATACTCTCACAGAATTGTTGAGAAACCTAAAATATCACTCAAAATTGGCTAACACCTTGAGTTAATTTCATTAACCAGCATGGAGAACAAGGCAAACACAACTCAGAAAAACATATTTGAAATGGTTTTTTGATTCAAAGAGTTGGGACCAAACTGAAAACAACAGAAACATGATAATGGACCAGTGCCATAAAAATGGGCTATGGATTCATATAACTAGCATTCATCTTTCAGTGTTGAACATGCTCTGAAGGTCTTGCAAATGTTGTCACATTATGACAACCAGACCATTGAAGCTTTCTCTAATAACTTTTCTTATAAATCCACCTGAAACATAACACTCCTGTCACGTTTGTTAAAGCAATGACACTATCCCTGAACAATAAGAAATAATCAATGCAGCTTGTGCTTTATTGAAGAAATTACATCATTCATAGAACAAAAGGAAACAACAGATGTAACTCAAATGCAAAAAATATGCATGAATAGACTTAGACAATTTTATTATTGAATCCAAAATAACGTTACAGTTCAGCCATGGAGACAATTATCAGCTAAAATAAACATAACAAAATAATTCATAACACACACTTTTAGATTAAATGACTAACAGACATATTTCCCCCTAGATTTACAATCTACCCATAGCTTATGCCTGACTTGCAGAGCTTTCATAAATTGGAACCCCCCTTTTTTACAATGAGAAGAGAAAAGAAGATATAGAAGAAGAGAAGCAAACAAGAGCAACCCTAAATTTGATCAACCAATGCCACCTGGAAGCTTCATTCACCATTGATCATAAATTTGCAAAGCCTCTCTCATCTCTCTACAACAAACTTAATCTGCCTCCAAAAATGCCTTTGCTCATCATTGCTTTGAAACATAAAATCTGCCCATGTGGAGAATCTCCATTTACCCAATTATTGGAAAATCAGTTTGCCCGTGAAAACTTCTCATAATTCTTCTTATACAATAATGGAGCTGCACATTATATTTTTCTTCCCAACAAACATATTTGCTTATAAAGTGAAAAAAATCACTTTATACAATACCCACATGCCCTCAAATATAAAATGAATATAAAATTCACTTCCAGATATCAAAGTCTCATAAATTTAATAATTTTCTCACACCTATCTCCCAACAAATAATAAATTTCAAATAATAGTGAATATAAAATCCACTTTATTTGTTGCAGCCACACTTTGCATTTTTATCTCCAGCACATGATACTTATTTATAAAGTGAATACATTCACTTTATAAAACACACACAGTGAATATTTAATTCACTCTCCATTTAAAAAATTTTACCCCTGTGGATAAAAATAATCCACCTCCTTCATGCATTTACCATTTACCTGTAGTTGAAAACAATTTACTCTTAGGCACTTACCTCGTTGCACCTTCCCGTACATTTTACCTAGCAAATAGAAACTTTACTAAATATTTTACTCTTTCTAAGATTCCCCATTTAAAATGAAAATATTTAAATGTTGCATTATGCAACAATTTAATTTACTTTATATTTAGGAGCCTGCCTTTTAAAATGCAAAGGCTTTAAAATTTTACGAGCAAATAAATTATACCCACGACTTTGCCATTGGAGATATTTAAAATTTGTTCGGGTAAAAAGTATTACCCACACCTTTGTATTTAACCTCATGTCACCTCTATCTCGGGCAATACTTTATACTTTAAAATTCTTTGCATTTTAAAAGAACTGGAGACTTTGTAATAAAGAAAACCATCAAACATTTGAAGAAACCCACGGGCCCACCACCTCCACATGGCCTCATTTCGTGGACCTTGCACCACATCCACTGACGTCACCGATATCCTTGTGAGTCTTGCGATCAATGGTGAGGATGCGTTTATACACCACATGCAATCTCTATTGTTTGATCAAAGTTTTTCCCTAATCTCCTCTTTGCACTTTGCGCCTGTCTACAAACATAGCCGCCACTGCTCAAAATGCTCAAGCCTCCTTCTTCATTCTTGGCACCCTCCATCGTGCGCACTGGCTCCCTTACTCATTTTACTCTCTAATTTGATGGATGCCTATACCCTCTAAGCCGCACCCATCCTCATTGCAATGCGCACTCCTCACACATGCTCCTTCCAGCTGGTAAGTGGTTTCCTTAATGCGCAAGTGTTAAGCTTCAAGTTTTTCTGGATCTGTATTTCTCCTCTCATTATGGCATGGGCTTACCTTGAAAACTTGTGTGGTTTCTGCCATCTCCTTTGATGCTTTGATGGATTCCCATTTAGCTTTCCATTTTGGTGTTCTTCATTTAACCTTTAACAAATAATAGGGGAATACCCAGCCTTGAACATCGTATGCAACTGTACACGTTGTATCACTCCCACCACTGCAAGGATTCATAAAACAATTTTGATTTCCAGTGGAAATCACATAAGAGTTGTTTCAATCTGATTCATATTGTACGCGATTTTATGATGTCCTTCATCTCAAGACCATCCCTTACAACTTCTTCCTATTTAAGGCTCGAGCCCCCTATTTATTTCACAGAGAGTCCATTCTCCTCTATCATTTTAAGTCAAACATTTCACATGATTTTGGTCGGCATCTCTTCCAGGCGCATTTAACTCCAGTAGAAACTCCTTGTACCTTTGTGCTCTGATAGATTCCTATACCCTGCACCATGCTCCTATCCTACTAATTGTTTTTTGAAAATATCTTTGTGTGATGCAAAGTGATTCCTCTGTTAGTATGTATGCCCAAATCCAGATGAATCGGATCCCCTGTAAGCTTGGTATAGTGGCCATTGGGATTACACTTATTCTGATATTTTTGAAGCTCACATGCCTTGACTATTCGGTCGCCCATGGCATGAATGCCCTCTCTCAACTGCAAGACATTCGCGTCCCATACCTTGCTTGGTGCGTGCAATTTAGTTGCCAATCGTATTTGCATGAAATTATCTAGAGCCTCTCAACATACTATTTGGCATATGTTGCAAGTGTGGCATTCACTAAGACTATATTTGCTTGAGACAAACATATGAGAAATTCACTATCTCTTTAAAAAGGTGATGCCTTTCAAATCATTCCTTTTGAAAGTCTCTAGCGCCAAGCATAGTTGTCATCCCTTCATTAGATTCATCCACTTTCTGTGTAGAGAACACTTATTAGGCTTGTTCCATGCAAAGTGCGTCCCCCTCATGAATGGTGGCACTTTTTTGTATGCTCAAGTGGATGTTTACTTTGGGCCAGTTGCTTACTTGTTCCCATTTCCATGCTAATGCTTCTTGCAACAAACATCTGTCAATTGCATTTGGTTAAAATTTTATGCTTTGATCCTTGTATATAATATTACAACACTTACACCTTATGGACAAGAATCCATTCTTCCAATTGTCTCCTTCACTTAGAACCATCTATGCATTTCAAAATTGCATACAAAATGAACTCTAGTTTACATAATCATGAAACCCAACAATAATAGCCCATGTAATTGACTTGCCTTTTCAATATCACACAAATGGATAAACAGTCTTAGCAAGATCAAAAAGTGTTGTGACTAAATCTCATGGTGATTCAAATGCAATACCATTTTCAACTCAAGGATGTGGCACTGTCTAAGCATATTTGCAATCACTGCACCTCTAAGAAAAAATCATCCTCTATTTGGTATCACTTTTTACTTGATGGCATAACCTTCAAAATCTCTATTTAAAAATATCTCACTTTGCATTTTTAATCTTGAAGGCGAACAATTCCTTAATGGTGCAAAGCATGTCGGGTCCCCATGTGGGCCCGACTACAAAAAAAATCATTTTCAAATAAATTTTGAGCTCAAATTGTTCTAAGACATCTTCAAAGTGTTTCTGAAGTGGGATGACAAACTAGGTTGTCATTAAAATTTGCATTCTAACACTTTTGGAAATGAGTAAAACTGGGCCAGGTTGACTTTGGAATCAGCCTGGGAAATTGGTCAAATGGCCTTGTGAAGTAATGAAAACTTGCAAACATGTAGAAATTTGATCCAAAAGTACAATGTAATAAATGGCTCAGTGAAATGTATCACGAGGTGGAATATATTAATCAAAAAAATTGCTCATTCGGACTTTCTACAACAAACAATTGTTCTGAACCAATTGAAACTGACCCCATTGTCATTTTGCAAAAATAGAAAATAAACTCCTAGCGAGTTGCCATTGGAAAGAATAGATCATTTAGGTACCCTGAGCATGTGTGCAAAAGGAATTTTCTTGAACCATGACCGATCAAAAGATATTGACACTCAAAGTTGACCTTTCTAAAATGTTGTCAGGAATGCAGATGCAAAACTGAACAAACTGCATTTGGTTTTGATCTATTAGAAATAGTAAATGAGGTCATGAGGCTCTAAAAACTGACATACGAGCTCATCTTCGTATGGAGAATGCAGAACAACATTTTTTTTGACTTTACAGTCATCCGATTGCAAAATGCAAGCTCAAATGGGAAGCTACTTTGCAAAACTGAACATTTGCCAACAATAGAGAAGTGTCTAAACCCTCCAGCTTCGCTTTTCGAAACCCTGACAAACCTTATCATGGGAAGCTGAAAATTGACATGCATTTTCACATATGCCAATTAAATATCTTTGCAAATGGGTTTTGCACAAAAATCAATAGGCTTTAAATTACAAGCCCCCAAAGTGGGTTACTTAGGCAGATTCATTAGGTGCACTTCTGAAAGTGCAGAAGCAAAATTTTGAGCTAGGCATCTCAAATTTGCAAAATTTAAGAGTGCCATCAAGACCACATTTCTTTGAGGCATTTTTTAAAATAGTTTGCATGCCTTGTCTATGTTTCCACATTTTGCATACATGTCTACAAGGGTTGTTGCCACTACAACATCTCACAAAATTTCTCTATCCTTTATGCTTTGATGGATGTCCATACCCTGTTCCAAATCTCCCATTTTGGAACTGATAGGGAGGATGTTGGCAAAGGTTGTGGAATTTGGCTTTACACCTGCCAACTACATTTGCTTGAAAGATTTTAAAGCCTTTTCAAAATATCCATTTTGTAATATCTTGAAATCATTGTATTCCATGAGATGACATCTCTTTTAGGCATTCTATCAAACACTTCATGTGCCTTGTGTGTATGGTGCAGGAGCACCTACACCTCAACCTTCATTTTGGATCATTTGATGGTGAATAGGTTAGGAAGAGTATTTTTGAGTCTTTTGAGTGATTTTATCTTCAATAAGGTCTAACAAGACCATTGAGTAAGATCTAGGGTGAATCTTTAAGTTTTGGAGTCAAAATGTAGAAAATTGCAATCTTGCAAAAATGTAGTCATGTAGCCTTGAGAAGGCAAAATCCTAAATTTGTAATTGGATATGCAAGATTGAGGTCTTAAGGATGTAATAAGGATATTTTTAGTCCATTAGAATGGTTTTAGAAGTCATAGGTCTTTAGGATTAAAAAGTTACTTCAAAATTGCATAATTGCCATAATGTGATTTAATGTAATTTCAACATTAAGGATGTAATCACACTTTCCAACGGTTCCCTCCTTCAAAAATCAGTTGAGGGTCATTGCTAATGAGGTGGAAAAGTTTAAATAGCCTCCTTTTGGTCGAGGCAGGTGGTTGGATGAAGTTTTGAAGCATTAAATATAATAAAAAACTCAGTTTTCCTGTTTTTTCCAGCGTTTTTCACTGTTCCCGTGCTTGGTACGGTCTGGTACAGAATTGTACGGACTCCAAATTGGAATGGTTTGAAAGAGGGAAGAGTATACTTTATTTTGGTGGTGATTTGGATCATTTTCATTAAGTATTGAGTAAGTTACATCAATTTTAGTGAAAGTGGGTCTGAAACCTTGCAAAACAAGGGTTTGGTCACCAAAATGGATGTAATTCCCATTTCCACCATGGGAAAAATCTGAAAATTGGTGGAATGATAGATTTAGGGATCATATTCATGTTTCAATTTATTTTAGAATAAAATATGGAGTTTTGCAAAATTTATGTGATGCCCTAGGTCTGGTTTTTGCTTTGTACAGTCCAAAATGTGATCATTTGAATAGAGTATTTGTTGTTTTTTGAGTATTTGAGAAAATATAATGGATGGAAAGCATGGAACAGGTCTTGGGGAACCTGTTGGATTCTTTTAAAGTCATTAGGAGTGTTGGGGCGTGCCTTGACAAGTTGGAAGCTTCCTTGTACAGGCCAAGTTAAGCCTTGTGTATGGCTTGTAAATCAATTTTCTGATACATTTGTTTTGGGTGTTTGATCCTATGCTTTTGGGAACTTGTGGAGGATGGTGTTAGGAGTCTAAAACCATGTTTTATGGTATGGTTAATGATTTTAATCAGATTTTATTTTGACTGTCCTATTGGTGAATGTTACAAAGTTGCATGGGCTTGTGTAGGAGCAATGGAAGAATGGATGTTTTTGGGTGCAAGGTCTGTTTGTTTGGTTATGTTGTGCTGTGTGAAGAGTATTTACATCATCTCCAAGTCTTTTTGAGATGTCTGGTTGTGTGAGTCAAGTTGAGTGGTCAAGTTGCTTGTTGGAAGGAATAGTGAAGTTCATGTGTGCATTGAGAGAAGCTTTTCAAAAAAAAAGGTGTTGCTTCCCCTGCCACTCTGCATCATGTATGCTTTCACATTTTGCATACATGTCCACTAGAGCATTTCCTACTATAATATCGAGCAAAAATCTCCCTTCCATTAAGCTTTGATGTATATCCATACCGTGTTCCAAAGTTCCCATTTTGGCACAGGTAGGGAGGATGTTGACAAAGGTTGTATATTACACACTTCTAATTGAATTGCTAGATATGTTGGGAATGCTAGTTGTCTTTGTCTTGAACCATATCTAGAAGAAAATTGTGAAATCTAGGCCCTTGGTTCCCTCATTCCTACATCCCTCTGTCCTAAGGCTCTATAAAATAGCTTATTCTGCTTAAATTTATACATTTCAACAAGTTGTTAGCTCTTCAATTCTCTGTAATTTCATTTTATATTGGCATTTGGAAAACCATTGAATTCCAAATTTATGAATATTTTCTTTTTTTGCAAATTATCGAGTATTTTATTAAATTATTTATTGGTAATTATGACTTACCTTTTTTATAGTTTTAATATATAAAAAATTATAAATTTGTAGTTATATTGAGTATTATTGTTTATACATATATGTGTGTGTGACTATGTATACAAACCAGTATATGTACTCATCCCTATAGCAAGACCAACAACTCTATTTTTGGCAATGTTTTGATGTGATCTTCAACTCTCAGATTGGGTTAATATTTTAGTTGCTAATAATTGTTGAGTGCAGGTAAAATTGAAGCTGGAAAACTTCATCTTGAAAAGAAACCTTTCAACATGCGAGAGGTAGTAAGTTCTTTGGCATGTGCTTTCAAAGATACTTTTGAATCAAAAGGAATCAAGTTTTACATATTGATCGATGATGCAACAAAGAAACTTCTTTCTCATCATGAAGTGATTGGAGACAAGCATCGTCTCTGCTAGGTAAGCCTACCACTAGTAGAATTTGGCAAATAAATGACTACATGAATAAAAAATTTAGTCACGTTACTAACACTAGTAGAATTTGACAAATAAATGACTAATTTGGTCATTTATAAGTGACTAATTTGGTCATCGTGTAAAATCATAACTAAATGACTAAATAAATGACTAATATTAGACAAATAAAAATGACTAAATATCAAGATTTATATTGTACAATGATTAATACCTATTTCTAAAATATAATCATAATTGTTTAATTTGGGTAAAACAAGTTTATATACAAATAAATAATAATTAAAAAATAAACATGAAAGTAAATTATATACATAGTAAATTTGAATAAATATATATGAATTGTTTTCATGTATATTTGTAATGATAAAAACTTTTGATTTCTTAAAATCTTATTATAAATTTTAATATTAGCATTTTAATGTCTATATATACAAATTGAATCTTCTAGTTCATTTATATTCTACCTAACTTAATACTTATTGGAAAAGGAGTTATCCATAGTTTGTAAATTTAAATTAATTTTTTAAAATATAAATTTGTAATATTTAATAGTCTATGTCATACAAATATGTTGTATAATTTGAATAAGTATGTTTAATTATGAATGCCAATTTTTTTTAAATGATTTTTTACCCATATTACAATGTATTTCTTACATAAAATCATTTTCAAGAATACACTTCCAAAAATAAAAACCATCTCCTTTAAAATATCTAATGTGAGTTGAATGACTAAAATGAATTAAATGTAGATGACATTTTTAATATTAAAGTTGAGAGTATGTAACTTAACTAAAATAAGATCTAGCAGAGACTAAAATTATACATGTGTTAATAGAAGTGAGTTAGTTTTGGTTGTGTACCTTTAAATAGGGGACAAGTGAATTTTATCTAGTACTTTTACAAGTCTGGGTTTTGGCATTGGCCTCACTACTGACCTTGCTTCAAATTTGTTCACAAGTCTTGGTATTAGCTTTACAAACATTGAAATCTTTCTTTGATCTAGTGAGGCTTTTGCATTGGAGTCTTTGAAGTAAGTGGTTTCTACACACTTGTAGGATGTGGAATTATTCACTTTTGAAGCTCATCATTTCTAACTTTGCTAGAAATTATTGAAGGAGCCTTTTTCTTATTACTCTACACACCATTTTTCATTACTGCATTGTCAATGTTGTGTTGCAAAGAACCAAATAACATGCCTATCAAATCCAGATCATATCTTACTCATTTCCTTTCTTGGATCAAATAGTTGTATTGACTTTGCACTTGGTGTTTTTGTTTGTGTTCCCACCTTCGAAGGAAATTGTCTAGGTGGATTTATTGCACCTTTAATATCCAACATAGAGTGCATTTTATTTTTGAATATTGTGGGTTTCTTCAATGATCTAGAATGTTTCAAAAATTTTGACTTTTGTTGGTCCTTATTTGTACCAAGAAAAGAAAATATCCTTTCGAACATTTATACAAACTTGCAAAAACAAAAATTGAAATCTTCACAATACATTCAGACCTTTTTCACACAAAAAATATCATTTGATAAAGACCCTACCATTTGATTAATGCAAAAAATAGACCCAAATTTTCTCTTAATGACCTTCCACACCTCTTCGGCGTACCCATTACACACCAAGGTACAATTGCTAGTTTTATTTTAAACATATTTAAGTTATATTTTTTATTTTACATTATCTCAAATTAAGACAATAGAAATTAAACATATTTAAGTTATTTTTTTAATTTTATATTGTCTCAAAATAAGACAATAGAAAAAGTAACTTTTCCCAAAGAATATAATTAATTTTCCCACATCTTTTCCCTAAAATTAAAACTGAAACTGATGTCTTTTCCCATCTTTTTGATGGCTCTGAGTTGGCTCTCGCATCTACTGCTTTAGTTGCGGCGTCACACTCAGATGCAGGTTCTTCTGGCAGGAAAGCTTACAATGGGTGTGGAGGGAAGTGATTATTGTATTGGCTATTTAATGATCAACATCTGTAGAAAATGTTATGCCCTAGCTGCCCTTTTTTTCAACCTGTGGGCCGTCTACAAACAAACAAGTAATAGTTTATTAATAGTCTATTTTCATTATTTACCTCAATAGAATCGATACAATTAGTGTTCTAAAACTAATTTTCCATGTACTGATGACAACTATAATTTCATTCCTAATTATTTCATTATATGGTGGTGTGACTATAAATACACAAGCAATTCAGTTATGAGAATGGTGAATTTAAATAAGAACCTTCAAATTTTTCATATTTGTTTTCAAGTCTATTTCTGATATCACAGTAGACAAGATGAAAATGATCTGAAATTTTACATAGAACACAGGTGAATGTATAGGTGAATGTAAAGAGAGAGATACCAGGAATTCAAAAGGTTATGGGTTTTGTGTCTACTAGGTGAGCCTTTTTGCATGCTAATATTTTGTAAATTCTGAACAAATTTTATTTGAAATGGCATTTTCAGTACTCTAATACAAGCATCATTATTTCTTGTCATATTCAAGATGCTAATTAATTTTATCAAAAATATTAGGATCCAGATGTGATAGACATTGCATGTGCTTCCCTAAATTGGGAGATTAAACTTTGACTATTCGTCGTGCTACAACTAGGTATAGATATGCATGAGGATATAATACAGTTGAATATATATTATTATTTTTTAATCTGTACTTTCGACAATCTAACTAAGGCCATCTTATTTCCTTCTCATAGTATTGGTCAACCAAAACCAAACCAAGATAATGTCTTAGCTCAAGCTCAACAACACATAGCTTTATAGGTAAGACTGGGGAATCATCTTTATAGTGAGAAAATAGATTTGGATTCATTTTCTATTGTGATTCTATGTTTCTTATTCATGTATGGTAAGAAAGCATTCTTTTGGTATATCTATAGAAGCTTGTACTTCAAGTTGGGGCTTTTGGACCTCTAGAAATAACTAGAAAATTTGTATGCATGACACAGGTATGAATTGGATTTCCTTTAGCTATGGTATGTGAAATGGCCACATTGGTATTCTATTGTTGTGTACCATATTTTAACTTTGTGAACGACACTGCATGTTTCATTTGTGTAACATGGGACACAAGACAAGCACCCTACTGTGTCCAACACATTTCTTAGTTTTCTTTGGGAAAGAAAGATTATTTGCAAATGGTAGTAAGAGCATCCCTTAGTTGTTTCCATCAGTAGAGACCTAAGTCACAGGGTTCACTGAATTTAATCCACGAAGTTTGAAATTCAAAGAACTTAAAAAAACCCTAAAAAATTGTTTCAGTCTACCCACAAATTCTTTCGGATAAAGGGCTAAGGTTTTTTGATTAATTATTTTTTCTTTCTTTTGGATTTTTCCCTTGAAAACAATACTTGCGACATATATTTCTTCTACTATTATTTTGTGGGTATGCAAGTCTTTTCTAGGATTGTGGACAATTGGTTTTTGAATGAGCTTGTAAAAGCTATGTCCAAGTTTGAGTCTCCTATGCACAACCTAAAATAGATATCCTAAAATGATGGATGTGTAAACCTAATCCCTACTAGCAAAGCAATTAGTAGGTTTACAAAAGAAAAAATAAAGATATTTTTCACTATTTTTTTGTTTATCTTAAATTTGATTTGACTCTATATTTTACATGCAAAGAATACATTATGTAAATCTTTTTCTCATTGATACAAGTAATTAATAACTCATCTAGGTATTGATCAGTAATTACATCTATAGGTACAATCCAAATCTACTCTTTTGAGGTTTGATTTTTGAAAATGCATTCTTCAGACATTAAAAAAACCCTCACTAGGCTCAAATTCCATCTTCCCAACAATCCACTTGAAAATGCACTCAGCAAACATAAGACCTCACTATGTTAATAATCTATTTTCCCAGCATTCCAACACTTTCTCATTTGTATAAATGCACACATAGAAGTGATCTTACAATCATTTGTAGTAGTGAATTCAGAACCACAAGGAAAAAAAGCAAATTTCAAAACAAAATTTGTGTGCCTCTCAATCAAACAAAAATACCCTTTTCTTTTAAACCTATTTGTTAACTTATTTCTCCATTTTGAAGTGCAACAAAAAATCTAAGAATAAAAAATAGCATGCCAGACATCAGGCATAAAATTCATTCATTCCAATGCTATAATTTTTGATTAAACAACAAGTACGCTTCACTTCCAAGACCATCTGATAAGGATAACTTGCTCACATGTGCATCACTGATGTAATACCATCTACTTTGATATGTGCAATCATCATTAGCAATATGATGCAGAGCATCATATCAAAACCATTAACAACCTCATTTCATTAGGTAATTTCAATCCCCAATTGAATCAAGAGAAGATCAAATTATAACTTTACATCAAAATCAAAACTCATTCACCATCTTTACAAAACTCATCAAGTTCTCAAGCTCAGAAAATTACATCATTAGTACACCAAGCAATCACCAATATACTCATCCTCCAAGGCAACAAGACAACTAAACCATGCATCATTGTTATTATCCCAATACCAAACCATCAAACCACTGTATACATCATACTTTTAACTGAAAAGAACCTTGTCACACTCACAATGCATTGTATTATCAAAGTCTTCCATTTTGGCAGTCTAACATGCATTAATTCACTCATTGTTCCACTTACCTTACAAGGAACATCAACAACAATCCACACCTTTTTTCTATAACCAGTTATCAGTCCTTCAAGACATCAATTTCATCATGTTTTAAAAGAAATAACCCACATAATTTTGTCCATTTCAAACTTATTATTCTTTCTGTAGTCAAGTCATCATTCATGAATATATCATTATCTTTGCTCACAACTCCAAAAACATCAAATCTATCTCCTAGACCCTATACAAACATGGAGTCATATGTAACAACATCAACAAAGCAATTTCCAAATGTTTACAACCTTTCCTTTCACTATTCCAATAGATTCACTATTTTGAGCAATCAAACCTGCATACTCTTAGTAGGTCAATAAACCCTTAAATCAGGTGAATACTTTTCATTCATTTTGTATATCCATATTCCCAATGTACATTTAGGAGCCTTTTTTAACACATCATAACATATCAAAATTTCTCAGTAGCTTGTCATAAAGAAATTACCAGATTCTTGAATTGTTCACTAGAAAGGGCTACTAATTTAGGCCTAAATTACCAATAAAGTGCTCACAGTTTATCACCAAAATACCAAAGGACTGAAAAATTTTGTTCATCATGTCACAAAACTAAAGAATCAAACAGTTTTAGCGACAAAAAGGCTCCATAAATCATTGTTCCAAAAAAACCCCTATTTTATGCACAAATCAAGCCCTACAAAGGAGGATTTGTTGAATAAGGTGCTTTCAAACCTTAAATAAACCTGCCACCACAATAAACACCATGGAAAAATCCTACAAAAGATTTATAAACTCATCACCCACCTTCATGCATTCCTTTATATCGATTGCCACCTTGGAGCCATTCACTTCTATTGGGAAAACTCTATTTTTCCTATGAAACAACAACATACAACCCAAAATCTAGCCTTCCCCTGTACATTAAGAACACATTCTAATTGAAAAAATTAAAAACAATCCATTCCACCAATCTAACTGGTCCTACATCGGTGGAATGACCAACTTTCCTTTAGAGGACTCTCAAAATCCTATTTGAGGGTTGCAGACCGAACCTCACTAAATGCACTCAAACTGATGATATTTTTGGTGGATTCCCTCCTAATTGGATTTAAATGAAAGCTTACTCTCTTCTCTATAAAAAAATATAATATTTAAAGTCCTAAACTACTACACCAATCGTACAAGTGAATGAAATCAAGAAGAAACTCAAAAATGTATTGAAATAGGGTACTTTTATTGATCTCAGATCTTCAAGATTACAAAACTTGTTGTCTTCCTAGCTTTCACAAATGCTTTATAGACGTTTCAAATAGTTAAGGCAATTTCCTTTTGAAATCCAATGACCTATCCCTTGGTTTTCTTGATTTTCTTGCTCTTTTTCACATATTTGACAATATCACAAGTTTTGTATTTTCTCATCTCTTTGACTACCTTAGACCTATTACATGGCTTTACTATATTCAAATTAGTCTTTACATAGCCTTGACACATCGATTTAGGCTTGAACACACAAATTTGACAAATTAGCCTTTTGAAGGCATTTCATGATCAAGGTGCTCTTGCACCACAATATCTTGTTGCTTTTCATCTTGAGGACCTCTCACATAAGCAACGTAGTGACCACCTCTCATACTACCCAAATGTTCCACAACTCCAATCAAGCTATAAATGGAGCTTTCTTTTCAATACACTTGGGCTCAAGATAAGGGCTTAAATCAAGCTTGTCTTGGAATGTAACATGGCCACTCAATTTGCTTAAACAACCCCACAAATCTTGTGTAAATCTCTTTAAGTGTACAATTAAAACATTTGGAACCTTGCTGATGAGATACTGTTTAGTTGCATCCTACTTCACTCTCTTAGGTTCAAGATTTCTCCCCATAGAATCAATATTCTCCATCTTTTATTTTCTTCCACATGATTTAAAACCTTTTTCTTGATGAACATCAACTTTTGCAAAATATTCCTTCATATCTCTTAATTCTTTAAAAAAAATCATCCATTCGCAAGGAACTTCTAGTAGCAGCCCTTTTAGGTCAAAATTTTATTTCATTTTCTTGTGATATTTTTCACTATTGCTCATATGGGTCTGATCTTGATGTAGTGTACAAAGGAAGACAATTCACTTTCTTAATCTGATCTATCAAAACTCAATCTAATATAGAAAAGGTTCTCTTGCACTAGATCTACATCATGGATCATAACTATTGTCCTCCAAGCAAAATAGTTTTATCATAGTATATATATTCATTTAAAATATGTGGTGGATCTACTACATTGATCATAATTATTGTCCCTCTTGGGGAAATAGTTAGTTTTTGACTGTTCTCCTTGGTAGAATATGCAGGGGATCTATTTATTTCATGGGTATGACTTATTGATGCAGAGCACAGAGGAAGTGACCAACACCTTTCAAAAATCTTAAATTGACTAACTCAAAGCATCTCTAATTCGCCTTCTTTTGACACACTTATTCAACTATATTTCCCTCTAAATCACCATTCAACTCAAACATTCAAAATAGGAGTTCCAAATTCACTCAAGATGTTCAAATACCTTAAACACCCCTGGTTCAACCCAAAACAACAAACACAATGTTTTCCTCTTCATTTTTTGTTAATTCATTATGATTATCCTTAAGATGCATACCATGGCACCTTTGCTACAAACATCAACTTTATCCTATTCAACACAACCCATCAAACCATCACTTGATACAACTTAATTAGGAATAATTCAACATGTTCAAACTCATTCCAAGCCCCAAGAACACATATTTGATGTTTTAGGTGTGATTCCTTCATTACCCTATCCTCTCTCTAGTAGATCTGCCATAGGGTCTGTCAGAGATTTTCTCACAAATTACAAAATGAAAGCCCAAGAACATTATATTTTTAGTTACCCATTTTCCTTATTTAAAACATTGCAAGATGATATATAGGTCTCTTGGAACAAATGCTTGAAAAACTACTATCTCAGACTATATTAGACCCCATTAAGCCTTCATGGCAAACATGGTTTATTGGATGAATAGGTTCCAATAATATTTTCCCTTGATCAATGGTCCAAACATGTTTTATTTTAATTACTCAATCTTAACAAACCATTATATGCCCACTTCCTTGAAGATTTTGTAAAACCCTAGACCGTGTTCCCTTAAATACCCTGTTCCAAACTATAAACTTAGGGAAAACCAATCAAAAATTAATCCTCCATGCCTCAAATCTTATAGCCTTAATTAAAAACCACTTGAATATGAAATCATATACATAAAAGAACATTATCACCAAAAACCATATGATTTGACCAATAAAATAAAGAGAAACGTAATTAATTTGATTCATTGTTAACCCTAGTAAGGGTTTCAAACTGTTAAGAGAGAAATGATGATATCTAACTCAAATGGTCACAAAAATGCATGAAACCAAGTCCATCCAGAATGTGATTGAAATTACCAACACTTACAAACAATTGTGCATTAGTTCAATCTTGTACAATTTCGTACAAGATCTGGAAACACCAAATTTTTGTAAATAATGCTTGGAAAACAATATTTTTATTCATTCCAAATCAATTCTACAACCACCCTCGAGTTGAAAATGGTTTAAAAAGCCCTTATAAAGGAATTTCAATTGTATTTTAGACTTCTAACTACTTCCTAACACCTATAATCACCTATGACCCTTCTATGCAACTTTTACATAACAAATGGTAAGTTGACAACTTTTTACATTTGTTCAAGTTTGACAAAACATTTAATGTTGACCCTTCTAATGACCTCAAATATATGAAAAATGACTCAAATATTATTATTACAAAGTGGAAACAACAATATTGAACCAAATTCCAAAAAATGCTTCGTGGAGGCCTAATTATACCAAGGTGTTCCTGCACCACTTATCCTTTTCAGGAATAGGCTTGTTTCTTGGGTGATATATATTCATTTAAAAATATGTGGTGGATCTACTAAATTAATCATAACTATTGTCCCTCTTGGGGAAAAAGAGTTAGTTTTTTACTATTCTCCTTGGCAGAATATGCAAGGGATCTATTTATTTCATGGCATGACTTATCCTTTTTAGGAATAGGCATATTTATTGGGTGATATAGAGTGTTGAAAAAGGACTAGAAATTCATTTTGAATGCTTGCAAAATGTCCTTGAAAATCTCTATCTGTTGTCCTTGATTGCTCATAAAGGCCACCAAATTGTCCAACCTCCCTCATAAATGCCACAATTTCCCTTTGCATGAAGATAGGGCATGTGAGAAAGCTTTGAAATGGTCAAATCTATTGGAAGGGAATGGCGATGTAGAACAAGGGAGACCTCAAACCATGAAATCACAACTTGATGCTAAAAGGGCTCTCAGAACACCAATTTGCTCCTTTAGTGCACAAGGCACCCAAATGGCTCAACCACACTAATATTTTTTCAAGACTTCTCCAAGACCCCAAGAGGCATCTAAAAATATTAGATTTCCCAATATTACAAGGATAACTCACCTTCAAAACCCCAAGAACTTCTGAATGCAAGTTCACCTTCTCAAGCCACCATTTCCTAGTAGGACTTCAAGACTAGTTTTCAAACCTTTTCATACAATAAACCAACCAAAATCACAAATTATTTACACTTATAGGGACCCATTAACCTGGCACAAAACATATCATAAACCCACCATAGGGTTCTTCAGAACATCAAGACTCAATCTGAATTTTTAGGCTAAAACGGGCTCCAATTAGCCCTCTTTTGCAAAGGAACCCTCTCTTAAACTTATCACCAATTTTTCAAACCCCAAAAAATTCTAAAATAAACTTGCAAAACTCAATATTTCACAACTTTCAGGTCCTCACATTCTCACTTAGACCCATTTCCCTTAAACCCTCTTTTTTGACCTTTTCAACTAGGGCTTATTGATTTACACATGTCCAGAATTATCACCAACCTGAAACCACTTGAATCCTTCATCCTTTTTCCTTTAAATGCTTAAAACAGCATTGCATTATGCTGCCCTCATGTTTAATATACACTTCCTTTGTAAATCAACCAATTTTCACTCTTTTTCACCCTCTTCCAATAGGGTTCTCAACCTTCTATTCACAACAAGCCTTCCTCAACCTCTCAGAATATTCAAACACATAAAAATACACCTAACCACTTAGGAACAAACAATTTCCATCCTATTCTCTTTGCAAATCTCAAAAACCCATGCCCTAGCTATGCTTAAAAGGCACAAAATTTGACTTCTTACAGGGACAACGTGGAGATTCTCCTAAAAAACCTCACCAATATTTATTCATTGTATCCTACAACTACTCTTATATTCTACTGGTCCATTCCACCAAGGAACAGTGGTCACAAAAATGTGGAATGGACTTCTAGCTCATTTAGGCGACCAAACCCTTATACCCTGTTTCCAGATCTGCCTGCAAGAAATCAACCACTAAATTGCTCCAACATAATAAGATGCTACAATAATAGATTATAAATGAGGCTAAAAATGTGCTAAAACCAATTCAATTCATTTTGGATCCAACCCTTTCTCTACGAACCCATACACAGGCTGGGAATGCAATAAAACTCAAAAAATAATTGAAAACAAAGGCTTTTTTTATTGATTTTTTCCTTCAAAATGATCCAACCAACTTTTCTCGAGCCTTCAAGAAGCTTTAAATACATTTTTTAATCAAAAAACAACTATGGAACACCTAAAACTAACCATACAACCAACTAGACCCTTACAATGCTTAGTTTTGCACTTTTAACAATTTGTTGACAATAAGTACATTATTATGCAACCTTTTGCATTTTTGAACTAATTAACATTAAAAAATCCCCAATTATGAATAATGGTCTCAAAGACCTTATTTAACATTAAATGACTCAAAGTACCCCTTTTATACCAATTCCCTCCAAATGATGAACTTTCTTCAATGTATGCTCTAGGTGCTCCTGCACCACATGGGATTAAGTTTCTCTTTAGATGCATCTTCAACTAGTCTGAACCAACCACCTTGTCTACGTAGAGGTTGATTATATAGTCCCTTTATCTTCATTTTTCCCTTTGAAGCTTTGCTTTTACCTCTTTATCACAAGCCTCTATACATGCCATAATACCTTACTCTGTCATGTATCGTCACAAGGAACTTCCATGAACCTTTGTATATTTTTCTCATGCTTATCATGATTGTTCTCCTTGTTATATTTTCTTGACATTAAACTAATAACCACTACCTCTATTCATGACTATCCTGTAGGGCACATGAACACCATACTATCCTTAAGTTACTATCATTTGTCATTCCTTGGTCCTTTGATAGCACATGGTTATTATGCTTGATACTTGGCAAAAGGTTTTAACAATTTTGACAGTAGTAAAAACCATTTTCAATTCTATGCAATGGATCAAACACATTTGCAGTCGATTTTGATGTGGCTAGAAAAAGGGAGACATCAAGCTCTTGTTTAAACAAGGCATCTTCTATTACATTTTCTCTTCAGTTACCTTTGTTGACTTTCCTGAACACTTCCTTCTGCTAATTTGTTAATAGTCATTATACTCACTTTCAACTGCCTTTATCATTTGCATTCACAATTAGCACTTAAGATTTCAAGAAAATCCATTCACACTATGCCCCATGCTTTTTATGACTATGGCTTGACTGTCCTCTGTTTAGGTATCCACAAGTCATGTTGACTTGAATACCACCATCATATATGTCATGAGTTTTTGTTGAAAGATTTTAGTGTTTCTAGTTGTCATTATAGATTTCCCTGTAGACTCAAGAACACTGTCCCTTTTGAATACCGTGAACATTCCACCATAAGAATTTGATAGAGATTTTGCATATTTTGCATACAAGACTTTGACTAAGGTTTTAAGTACCTTTTCATTTTATCTACTCTCTCTATTATTCTCTATAACTTCAGATCCAACAACATAAACCCATGACTATACAAATCTCATTGTGTAGAAACCCTCTAACCTAGCCCATATTGTAGGAAAGCATAGCCTATGGAACAACCATTGAGTGATAGGGTTGAAGAAACTAAAATTGTGAATGCTACACCATTATCTTGCTATACCAAAATTGTAACATGAGCCATCATGTCTTCATTCAAAATAAAAATCGTAACTTTTGTGTTACAGTGCAACAGTTGTAAGGAAGAATCATCATGAACATATTCTATGGCATGGGCTACATCAGTAGTTAAGTTCACTATTATTCCCAATCTCAATTTTTATGCATCTATATCATTCATGTTAGGATACATGTGCTATGATAAGCTCCCATTTCACATAAGCTCAAAACTAAATCGTTGAAAACATATAGTCAGTGTTATTTATATGCATGACAGTCTAGTATATAGGGTTTTTTATGTCTTCCCTTTAAGAACCTTTATATTGTTTAGACGATCCCTATGATAATAGACTTGATTATCTCTACCACTCCTTTGACAACTTAAAAGAAACCTTCAAATGTTTGATGGAACAAATAGGATGTAGAGTGCATACCACATAAAATGTGGGGAAGGACTGTATGAATTCTTAGACTCTATTTTCATAGGCTGAAAAGAAAATACAGGCCTTGAAAATATGATGCTATGGGAAAGTTAAATGTTCATTTTCCACTTGTAGAAAAATTCAGAAGTTATATTTAGAAAACTAATTTATGAGAAATACAAAGCATAATTTTTTAAAAAGTTCGCAAGCTCTGTGCCAGTATACTGCACCTTTTTGCACTCTAATTTTGTTGATGATGCTTCCTGGTAGAAGGTGGGAATGGGTGTGGCTTTGAAAGTGAGCCTTTTACGTAGTTGTTTTATTTCAGCCTCCATTTCCTCATGTGTTTTTTCTTTAATTTGGTTCATCTCAGCTTCCTTAGCATTCATCTTTTCTTCCAGTTTCATATAGAACTATTTTCTCTTCTCTGCTCTTTCATCACTTTTGAAGCTGAAAACTACTCAATTTTCTTTGTTATCCAACCTACTTGCATTGGGATATTTGTGAGACCCTACATAAGTTGATCTGGCTGCATCTCCTATTTTTGATTTAGGTTTTTTTTTCTCCATTTTGTTCTTTGGAGCTGTCATATTATCATTTTCATGCTAATCCAAGAGATTACATTTGGGTTAGACATTTTGTCAAACACATTACATGCCATCTTTAAGCTGCCACATTTTGCATACAGGTTTAGAAGTGCGTTTGTCACAACTAAATTAGACTCATATACACTTCTTATTATATGTTCATGAATATCCATACCTCATTTCTTATTTCTTTTAAATTCTATTTATCTAGTGGTTTACATAACCTGTCTATATTTATAAGTCAGACAACTTGTAAAATGTATAATTGTTGGCATGGGAATGAAATTGGATTGTTGTTGATGTTTTTTATTCTCATGGACAGGTATTGAATCACTTGCATGGGAGATAAAGCTTTTTTGGATAGAACCTGGAGACTTTTGAAAAGGTGAGCAAGGAATTCGGAGTTTGCTGCAACAAATTTGAAGTCAGTGAAGCCCTCTGCAGTGAATTCAAAGGTAATTCAAAACCCTCATTGCCGAAAGTAAGCTGATAGGAAAAATAGCCATATTCCATTCTCAGTAGGTAAACTTTAAATGAATGTAAGATAGATCTAAGAACAATGACTCATTATATCCTCTTCTTTTTGTTATAACAACAGAGGAAAGTGATCTTTCACAACCTCCACATTTATGGTCTATGTGTTTTAGTGGAATGTGGGCCTATGGTAGTCTTTTAAGAGTGGAAGAAAAAGACAAAGGAAAGACAAATTGTGATTGTGTTGTTAGTGGTGAATTTCTTCATGAAATTGAGAAGAAATTTTATTTTGGATTCATCCAAGAAATTATTCAAGTAGATTTTGGTGAAGATAGTCCTATATTATTAAAATGTAAGTGGATCCAACCATCTGTAGTACAATTTGATGAGTATGGATTTGTACATGCAAATAGAGGACAATTTTTTTCAGAGACAGATGACCCGTATGTTTCCCCTCTTCAAATTAACCAATCATTTCTAATTGATGATGTAAGAAGCCCAGGTTGGTCATATGCCATTCAAAAAAAGTCTCGTTTGAAATGGAAATTCATGGAATTTGTTGATATAATGTTTGATGGCCAATATGTTAATTTACAAGAAACATTCAAAGAAATGGATGAAGACAATGAGGGACTATTTGAAGATGAGATTTTGATTACCAATGAAGAAATTGGAAGATATAATGTATTGCATGTCACAAATGAGGATGAGGTAGAAAATCAAGTAGATGCAGACATGAGTGATCAAGATTCTGATCTTGCTGGCAATGCAGATGATTATTGATGAGCCCCATTTTATGACCTTTTATTTAAGACTTTTATGTTTTTTTAAGACAGTTTTATGTTTTAAGGACATGGACCTTCAAACTAAGACCTATTTCAAAGCATTAATGTTGAAAAAAGTTGCTATATGAATGCAATATGAATATATTTTCATATAAAAATGAGGATGCAATATGAATATGTTTTCATATATAAATGTTGTATGCAATATGAATATGTTTTCATATATAAATGAGGATGCAATATGAATATGAATATGAATGCAATATGAATATGTATACCATCATTTCTTTACTTTGATAATGATCTTTTCTTGACAGCTCCTCTGGATCATTGCTTCCACTCTCATGACAGCATGTTATAACAATCCTTGACCACTGTACTTTGACTCACTTCTATGACTGTTATAATGCATGTACTATTCTGATGCATTTGTATTACAACAAAACCTTCACTCATTAAGTATGTGATGCAAAGGTAGGGGTTGTTCAAAGTTCTCAATCTATTAGGACACTATTTTTGTACTCCATCACTTAGACACCCTTGAGACACTACTTGTGTTTTGTGGCTTGGACCTTCTTTAGATTTTGGAACAACATCTTAGGTTATTGTTCACATACATGTTTGGGCAGCGACATCACAACAAAAGACCTTTGGAGACCAACTTCAATGTCATATGCTCATCCTTTGTATTTAGGATTTCTCTCATTGATTGGTCAAAATCTCTCTGTTTCTTCCAATGTCATTTCACATCCCTATTTTTTACTATCTCTCAATGTCATTCTTTATTTCTTGACAGTTTTATATATCCTTGTGGTCTTGATCATGACTATGACTTGAAACTCATTATTTCAAAACAAAGAACACAAATTGTAGTCCCACAAATACCCTACCTGCACAATTTTTCATCAGTCAATATTGCCTTGTGGGAAAGAGTTCATATGAACAAAAAAAAAAATTGGAATTCATTTGACACCCTAGAGCTTCCTCCAAATGCTATCCTTGACAAGAGAGCGACTATTATTTTCTATCAACAACAAGTTACAACCCTTCTGCACATGGTATTTACTAGATTTCTCTAAGGCTTGCCACATTATCTCATCTTGACCATCTCTTAGCTCAACATTCCTGTCTTCTAGCACCTAGGCAAGATGATGCTTGGACCAACATTATATGTGAACCATCCTGAAATAAATTTGTGCATGCTCTGTCTGGTGTTTATGTTTATGGCAGAACATTTTTTATTTATTTTGCTTTGTAATTTCTGTTTTAACTTTTTATAGGATTTCACATGTTTCTTTGAAGCTCTGCCAGAATATTTTTAGTGATTTAGTCTATATATTGTTTCTGATGGATTAATCTGACATTGAAAAATTCTCTGAGATACATGTATGTACTATATAAATAGATAATTCTAAATCAGAGAGCTCTGACGCTCACACTCACAACCAATCACTTTATGTTTCAAGTGTCACTAGAGGTTGGTCACTCTGTAGAAACCCTTACCCTTTATACTAAGACAAACCCATATAAACATGTTCAATGTCCATTACTATTTAACTAATAGTTCTTTGTTCAATTTCTAGTGGTAAATGGCTTCATTCAACCAACACTTTTTCCAAATGCTTTCTATTATTTATGACAAAATATTTATGTTTGAGGAGATTTCTTTACATTACTTGAGTCATGAAAATTATATTGTGCATAGGCTCATTCTTGTCCAGTATAGTTACTTTGTTTTTCAAAATCAGAAACCTGAAACTTGATAAGTTTTCAAATTTCTTGATTGATTCACAGGCTATAACCTTTTCCTATCTACTTTTTCACTAGTTAAGTTTTTCCATGCTTTAATGTATATGGTGAATATTCCTTAGGATAATTGATATATGTAGTGAGGTGTCTCATGATGGTAATTACAGAGGAAACTATTTTATGTTGATACTAAATGATCATGATTTACTACCATGTGTATGCAAACAAAACCCTGATAAAGTTTATGTGATAGTTTGAGAATAGAAGTTAATTAGAATACTTAACATCAAATCCTCCTTTCATTTTCTTTCAAAGGTTACTCAAAAAATTAACTCTTTTGGTTTTAAAACTTGGATGTTTCATTACGAAGAGGAATTTTTTTTTCCCAAATTTACTACATTAATGTCTTAGCATGAATTGAAATCCTTTAAACCTGACTTACTTTTGAAGTTGTGTTTTGTTAGAATGGGAATGGCCACTATTGCAATAAATAAAAAGTGAATTGGATTGTTTCATTTTCTCTTGTGTTGTACGAGTCTGATCCCTGGCAAAGATTTAAATTACAGGAACAACTGTATGAAAATTACAAGGACTTCAAAAATAAATCAAGTTACAATGATTTTGCATTATGTGAAGGCATGGAAAAAGTCAAATTTGCAGATATTCCATGTGATATTCCCTGTCTTCCTTATCCATACCTTCACTATTAAGGATACTATTTTTTTCTCAAAAATATCCTTCTTGATGTTTTGTCCCATATTTTCATCTATAGAGGAGTCTGTTAATTTCCTCCAATTTCTAATCCTAAAAAGTACCTTTAAAAAGTACCTATGAGATGTTTATAATTGCAATTCCTAGATGCTCAACTAGAGGTGTTTTGGTGGACAATTATGAGATAAGGATCAATTTCTAGTGAAGTATAATCAAGAGGTGAAAAAATAAAAATTCAACACAAGGGATAAGGTCCTAGGTTTGGGCATGTCATTGATTGGTGGGTTGGAAGCATAGTGTCAATTTGTAAACAAGAAAAATGAACATTATGACTACGTATTCATGGCATGAACAAAAGTAAGTATGAAATCAAGTAACAAGGGAGAGTATAAAATTTTATCCCTTACATTTTCTCCCATTCTGAGCCCATTCATCCCACAGAGACTGAGATATGACTACTCATTGCCCACAAAGATCAGATTGTATATTAAACAAAAGAACAGAGGAATGAAGCCAAAATACTAGGAACACCAAATTTATCATTGACCTAATGGTAAATCCGCATCCAATGTGAAAGAATCCTCATTCCAATCCCAAGATTTGATGGAAGCAACTTTTTCTATTTATCAGTGGCATATGCTCCAAATAATTGTACTCTAAATCCCAGATCAAATATTCTATAAAAAAATTAATTAAAATGCAGATATTGTACTTTCTAGAACATATTTTTTAAAATCTATATTTAAAAGTGAATTCTACCAAATTTGTCATTACGATTAATTTTTGCATAATTTTTTGTCCATCAATGAGCTCCTTACTTTGGAATATACAGGAATGAATTAATATCCATTTGGTGCACATTGTGCGCACTCCTTCACCAAACCATCCACTATATGAAGCTTGACCTACCAAAATACTTGTAGCATCAGTTTCCTTTTAAACCAATTTCAAGGAGTAGCAACTTAATTCATAGCTACATAAAACTATTTTTAAATGTGAAATGATAAGTATCTCTTACACCAATCATACTAGTGAAAACCATACTCCCATGTATTTATACAATGACTTTGAACAAGTAAACACCCATAAGAAGAATGTGCTACAGTAAAAATACATTAACCCTGGTTACAGTGGCCAGATTACAAACTATATAGTTCCAATATATCACATACTTAAGAAAGTAGATTGGTTTGTACACTCTTGTCTACTAAGTGTTGTAGGAGATCAATGAAAAAACTCCTACAAGAGAGCACTATTAAAACTTGAGACAAAAACGTTGGACATAATTGGCCTTGAAAAAGTACTTAGCAATTAAGAGACACATCTCTTTACCCTTATGACAAATTTTGGATATGGGAGACAAGTTCAGGTATGACTTACATCTCTCTAGACATCTCTGAATTTCTTCTGGATAGAATCGAATTCATTTAAGAGATATATATTGTAACAAGGGTACAAGTGATGATAGAAAAAATTTTACAAACTGTACAATACATTTATATGCTTGAAACACACTTTCACACCCCAGTAGTTGCACATTTTACTAAGTGTACAACACATGTATATGCTTGAAAGATATTTTCAAGCCAAAGTAGCCATCCTTGTTCTTCCAAGGACAATTTCACATTTTCATGCCTATGAAACACTTCCATGGCTCTTTGAACACTACCAAGATTCTTGAGACACTACTATTTCTAATTGTCTTGATTTCAATTGTCCATCATCTTCCTAAAAAAGATTATTTGAGAGTAATGATACATTTTAGCACATGGAATCTTAAAAACATTACACCCTTTCATATGCAGTTGCCACATTCTTGACAAAGAGGCACACAAAAATGCAGCTCATGAGCAAGTACCATTCACTAGACTATAGAAGATTGATTTTTTATTTTTTATTTTATTTATTGATTATGTGGTTAGGACCGCATGATTTGGGCATCATAGGTGGGGTCAATATTACTCCATTTTAGATTTATTTAAACCATGGTAACCTTCAAATGAAATACTATGACGACATGCAATTCTAACTGGCTCTTAAGTAATGCAAATGCCAAGAAACTATGGTAATTTACACTAAATAATACAAATGTGACCACCACTATCTACTCATGAATACAAGAATCCTGGAGAGAGAATTGATGGGAAGGAACATTGGGGAGAAATTCATTGAAATTTTGTATTGTAACAACATCGACAATAGTGATAAAAAATTTCACCCCCAACTCAAATCCCTCCACTGCAAAATCATTGGCTATTAATATAGCATAGATGTGAGGTTGCAGTGTTACGATGGCAAGGTAAATTAAAACTCAACCCATGTTTACAATCTCAAGCACATAGTCCAAGCTCAACCTGCACTGTAATAAAGGGTGCCTATAACCTTACCATTAATTTACTAATTAAAAATAATCATAAACTTGTATTTAATGCAATTTCTGTTATGGTTAATTATCTTTGTATCAAGTTGCTAATTTATACATTATTGTTTTTTTGGACATCAAGAAATGAGGAAAAATAATTTAAGGTGCAAATTAGATGATAGTGATCATAATTCTGAAATTCTAGTGACAGATTATGAGCGCTTTCGTGAAGAACGTGTGACCAAGAATAATGAATATTTATCGTGTCTTGGTTTGATAAACATGCAAGTTGTAAATCCAATAAGTAGTATATTATTTATTTAATATTGTTTAATGAAATTTTATAGGCAAGAGCTTTATGTATATGAGACATGATATGATATTTTTTTTTATTTTACATGCAAGGAAAAGAGTGTAGAGAAAATTTAGAGAAAAAACAAAAAGAAAGTAAAGACACAGTGTTGCCAGCTCATAGAAGCCAACGCATAAAGAATGTTTGAAGTGAAATTTGTGGAGACCATTACTGATCTACCTACTCATGCCACACCTGATGTGGCCAAGGAGCATGAAGTTTTGGTTAATGAAAGTCATGAAGAGAGTCCCCTTGTATCTGATGTGCCTCAGAGTGAACCTGTTGCATCTACAACTTTTGATGGAATTAGTGGATCAACTAGAAATATTGGTAGTGGTTCAAAAAAATATGTGCCCTTTTTGTTAAAAGACAAAGATTGAGTCAAGATTTATATAGATCTACAAAGAGGAATGCAAAAGAAAGAATATTAGAAGAGAAGAAGTCATTCTTGGTTGAGGTATCAAGAGATGGTGAACCCATTGGGAAAAATGCTGCAAGGTGGGTGTCTGAGTTGGGCATAAGATGTAGGGCCCATTTGGATATTTGTAAATAAAATTTTGCACAACAAAATCCACGAAATGTGGAATATTTTATACAAAAAATGGAAAATGCCTTTGACACTATTGGTGGACAAATATCTAGAAAATATTACAAGCACAAGATTAGACTTCTGGTGAATAATTTTTGATACAATTGTAGAAAAATAATCATGGAGGGAAACGAGAGGTTAGACTCCACTCTATCTCCTAAATAGTGGGAGGCATTGAAATAAAGTATGTGTTCTGAAGAATATTTGACAAAGATTAATAGAGGCAAGAGAGCAAGAGATACTGTGAGGGTTGAATAAACATTTGGCCAAGGTGGGTTGCAGGCCAAAATGGAAAAATTTGGAGTCAGTGTGGATTTTTTGTTCAATTTACATTGTGTTATTTATTTCAATTTTTTATTGAACTGACTATATGTTGAAATTGACATTGTATTTTAGGTGGAAAACAATAATAGAGAAGTAGGTGTAGAAGATATTGTCAATTATATGGAAACACTAGATCGTACTAAATCTAAGAGTAGTACAAAGTGGAAATCTAGTTCATCAATAGAGATTTCACAACCATTTGTTGAACACCCAGTAAGAGCCTCTCCAAATCATGTCAACTCAAATGAAGAGTACCAAAATATAATGAGTTGCTTACATGGTCTCACCGAGAAAGTTTCGCAGTTGGCTACCTCTATTAAGCCTATAGTTTCTGCATGGAATGACCATAATTCCACGGATTTAGATTAGGTAAGAGGCTATCCCTCAATATTTTGATTCTCAACTATATCATTTATTTGCACTCTTTCTCTTATTGTTGTTTTTTCTTTGCTCAGCTCTTCATAATTGTCTTACTCTGTATTTTTTTATAGTTGCAGAACAATTATATGAAAGCAAAATGAAAAGGAAAAGACCTTGTCAATAGAGCTCTCAACAAAGCTACACAACTTCAGGACAATGTTGATAGTGATTATGTTGAATTCAAGGAGTATGTGCATTATATTTATAGTACTAGTGGTGCTGAACTTGGGGTGAGTGCTATGAAATGTTACTTTTCCTTGATTCTGAAACCCTTAAAGTGGAAGAGAAGCACAAAATATATAGGAGTTCTTTAGTGTACCAAAATTTTTCATTGTAAAGTACTTATCAGTTCATCTTATTTGAAGTTTAGCAACATGACATAGATTATTTTTTAATTTTGGCTGCTTTGGGTTTGAGCATAGATCACAACCAAGATTGTATATCAGATTCATTTATGATTGTTGTTAAATCTAAAATGTTTCGTATGTGAAATGAGTGCATTTTAAGCATCATTGTCAGTCATGTAATTTTTTTCATAAAATATTGAAAATAATTATGCCAAGCACTATACCCTCTAGTTTACTTAGAATCCTATTTTTAATGTTGTAACATATATGTCTGTCAATATGTGTTGCAATCAAATAAAATTGAGGTACAACAGTCCCTAATGATGTATGGTGCCTTCTATAAGACTCATGAATCTGCCATACCATACCTCCCAATAGGCTTTTCGTGTATGTATTGCCTAGAAAGGAAAGGAACACTCTTATTAATCACTTTTAAAATTGAAAAACAAGGGTTAATCTGTAGCAACATTATGTTTTTCTTCGTAGCTTCAGAACTGGAGAGCATTTTTCAAACATTTTCTGGTTTTGTTTTCATTAGCAGTACCAATATTCATGGAATGGAATTTTTCTCATCATAAAATAGGAATTTCTTAGATATTTTGGGGAGGGGGTGAGGGGAGGGAGTGAAATTTAAAATACATTATGTGTTTTCTCATTTAATTTGTGAGGTGTTCAATGTGTTGCAATAAATGAATTGTAAAACAATTTTAGTTTATCTTTGGTATTTTTGGAAACATTTTCTTAGCTTTGATATTTTCCCACTGTAATTTTAAGGTAATGAATTTAAAACCCTCATATAATTTTATTGGAGGCCTTTATTTATTATTCTTTTCATATGTAGCTACTTGAACCTTAAATGACATAGTTGGTGTGATCACTCCACTTTCGTGCTCATTGAAGTTTAGTATAAAGATACTTGGATATATTCTTTCATAGAAAGTATCAACTTTCCCTTTTTAGTGTATTTGAAACTAATTTGGCTTCCAAGCAATCTGACTGTTACTGGTTTCCAAGAGGAACTCATCTGCTATGTAGCTAATTGTCTTTCTATGTCAAATTAGACAAGTAATGCAAGATTGATTAGAGAATTTATAGATTCTATTTGAAATTTACTCTATGGAATGCTTGTTGATATTTAAATTGTTGATGTGTATGCACAAGCAGGCTAATGAGAATGGGTTTGTAAAAAAATTAGCTGCTAGTATGTTGAGTGGAAATAATCTTGCTTCTCCAAACACGGTGAGTTCTATGATGACCTCAGTGACCATATTTTAACGTATTTTTTGTGTTCTATGGTATTGAATATTAAATATTACAATTTTTTATTTGTCTAAATGAGATATTGATTGAGTTTCATGTAGATGTTGTAATCTAAAGAGAAAATTGTACAAGTTTATTAGTTTATGTTATTCATGCATAAAAAATTTTTTGGAAGCCTTTATTCGAGTTCAGTAGGAACATGGATGAAGTGCAACTTTTGAACATCATAAAAAATCAACATATCTTCCAAGGATTGTTATAGATCAAATATAATATAAGTTGAACGCATTATTTGGATTTATTTTTGGCTGCCTTGTGCATTATTTTTTACTAATATCCTTATGTGTGGATGGAAACCAACCCTATACCTGGTCAAATCATTTTGTCAAAATGTTAACTTCGAGTTTATAAGCTGAATTGAAATTTTGAACAAAAATTAACTATCATCCACAAGTTTTGGATAAGAAATTCTTTTTTCTTGGTTTTTGACTCCTCACACCTTGGTAGAAATGCTTTTTTTTGAAATTTTCTCTTGTTTTCTATGTTATAAGGTGGGTTTTTAATAAGGTTACTGAACAATAGTTAATATGGAAAGCTTCTTGATATTTAAATTGTTGATGTGTATGCACAAGCAGGCTGATGAGAATGGGTTTGTAAAAAGATCAGTTGCTAGTATGTTGAGTGGAAAGCAGCTTGCTTCTCCAAACACGGTGAGTTATGTGATGACCTCAGTGAACACATTTTATCGTATTTTATGTGATCTATGGTATTGAATAATAAATCTTACAATTTTTTATTTGTTGGAATGAGATATTGATTGAGCTGCATGTAGCTGTTGTAATCTAAAGAGAAAATTGTACAAGTTTATTAGTTTATGTTAGTCATGCATAAAAATTTGTTGGAAGCCTCTATGCAAGTTCATTAGGAACATGGATGAAGTGCAACTTTTGAACATCATAAAAACTCAACATATCTTCCAAGGATTGTTATTGATCAAATATAATATAAGTTGAACGTCATGCTTTGGATTTATTTTTGGCTGCCTTGTGCATCCTTTTTTACTGACCTTGCAAGATTCAAGTTAACATAATTTAAACCATATGCCCAAAACATATGCATGGTAATGTAGTGTTTATATTTGTGGCCTTTGAATCTGATTAGCATGAAGCTAATAGTAACATTGTAAGCAATGCTATGAGTGTTGGTTTTTTAGTAAATAAGATTGATGAATGGTTCTTGGAATCTATTCTTACTTTAATCCCTCTCCCCCATTCTCTTTCTGGTTGACTTTATACCCTATGGGTGATAATAATCATCTAGACTATTAGGCCTCTTGATAGAAAAAATGTGAGACTGCTAAGGTAATTTTCAGGGTAAAACATTCATGAGGTATCATTGAAATTATTTTAACACACACATGCAAGTACTATTTAAGTAAGTAATGGTTGTTTAATTAGGCAAGCAAGGGTAATCAATACCTATGTAATATAATATGTTATTTTTTTCTTTTTGCAAAAATGTATTGATAAACTCAAAGAAAGGGATATAGTTAAGGCGTTGGATCCATTAATAGATGGTGATGTTGTGGGCATTGGGCGGATTCACTCCCTATCGATTGTACATGGAGTCAACTTGAAAGGAACAAGGGATGAAAATGTAAACATTTTAAAGGTCACAAGTAACATACCCCTTGTTTATGAAGACAAAATAGATGGAGTTGTTCATCTGAAAGAGAAAGAGGGAACCTTCACATGGTGGCCACTAAAGTATTTTCAAAAATTGGCATAGTTGAACATATTTATCATGTACTAGTTGTTAGACATCTTGGCTCATTGTTTTATGTAGTATTTTGAATATGTTGTTCAGAGATCTTAATTATCACGGTGTATTTGAAAGAGTTGGAAACTCTTAGCCAACTTTGACATTTTTGATTATATTTACATATATACTCTTAGACAACTTTGAAATCTTATAACTTGATATATATATATATATATATATATATATATATTGATATATATTTGCATTAATTTTTTTTATTGTAGATTACCTTTATTTATCATGATGTTGAATCAATCTTTTAATTCTAGTATGTTGTAGCTTGTAAGCACATGTAATATTTTTATTTACTTTTATGTTTTAGTTCAAATTTAATATTATGTTATTTTTGCATTATAAAATTTATGGTATTTAATAAATTATCATTTCGTGATTATATTTACTACCAATTAATGGAAACCAATAAATAAAATAACTAAATTAATGAGTAAAAATATGACTAAAGTAATGATTAAATTGATGAATAAATATGACTAAGTTACTAAATATATGACTAAAGTAATGACTAAAATAATGACTAAATATATGACTAAAGTAATGATTAAATAGATGACTAAATTAATGACTAAATATATGACTAAATAAATCACTACCATGACTAAATAAATGACCAGTAATAACAATCAATGACTAAATCAATGAACAAATCAATGACCAAATTAATGAGTAAAAATCAATGACTAAATAAAAGACTAAAATAGTTTAGTCATAAATTTGGTCATGTTATAAATGACCAGCAATAAACTACTAATGGTCACGTGACCAAAATTAGTCATTTATATGCAATTTTTAGTAGTTTATTTAGTCATATATTGTTGTTTGTGTACTAGTGTACTATGGTCTTGTAGGATTTTTGATAAAATCTTGCTATTGTGCATATAATATTTTTGCATGTTAAAGAATTCAATTATTATGCACTATGCTAATGTTTTTTAATAGAGTTCAATTCTAAAAAATCAAGTATTTTATTATTATAGGATCTTTCAGCTAAATGCTTTGAGATCTTTTTAAAAAAAAAAATTCTGAAGGTTGATTTATTTTTATACTCCTCACATTAAACTAAACTGTTAGTCTCATCATACTTTAGAGGCACTAAATTTTCATGATTTGTGCTACATGTCATTAATCTTTAAAAGAATCATGTGAGGGTTGTAGTGGTCTTTCAAACTCAATTGTGATCAGCTTTAGATCCCCATTTTGATATTAGGTGTTTTATCTTGATATTAGATGTTTTGTCTTCATAGCATGTCTAATCTAGGATTATTATTGACCAAAGATGTTGTGACTCTATCTAGTATGGTTATATTTTTGGATAAATAGATATCATTGTATCTTTGCCTATAACTTGATGGGTATAATCCTGTATTAAAATATAGCTTAATTCATTTACCATGAAAATGGTTCTAAAAAGAGTTATAGGTTATGGATTCGTTAAAGTCTTAAAGATGAAATACATTGGTTAAAGTTTTATAAAATGCCAAAATGCTTAAAATACTAAAATAAAACCAAGAATCATCTCCAAGTATCTTCTCAACAATTCCTAACTGTTGCAATCATAACCTTCATGTAGAGTTTGTCCCTTTTGCAATTATGTATCAGACTAAGCTTATCCCATTATTTAGTATATTGATCCTATCCCCATTGCCTAGTGATATATCAAATTAAGCTTGTCCTCATTGCTTTGTGCACTCAAAAATTCACAAATTTCCTTGGGGATGCACATAACTCAGTTGATGAACCAGGTGGGAAATTATGTCCATAACATGGAAACATTTTTTGGACGTCTCATTGTGGGATTCATAAATAGTTGGCAATTTTCCCTTGTAACTCTAACTACTGGTCCATTTATGGTGGTTGTAGGAGGAGTTTCAAACATATTCCTTCATAGGCTTGTTGAAAACATTCAAGATGCATATGTTGAAGATGCTAGCATTGCAAAGTAGGTTTGAATTGGGGGGGAGGATGTAGTTCATATAAATTAACTTATTATTTTTTATTTTGTTTGTAAATTGACTTTATGCTAATTCCTTGTTGACTTGTGGGTAGTTGCTATGATTTGGATTCAGGTAATTGTTGATGGTTGTGTTATATTTGGCAACTGTCAAGCATTTTATACATGTTTTTCATAGTTTGGGAAAGTAGTCCATTCTTGATAGATGTTTCTTGGTCTATATTTTTTTACAAGCACTACTCCTAATGAATAAAATAATCAATCATTGATATTGGTATACAATCTCTTGGCATGTTTTGTTATATTTTGCTTACATAGCAATAGATAATGTTATTGTTTGGCTGTAAACACCACTTCTGCTTATATTTATGTTGGCTTAGATTGATGGTAGTTTATTTAGTAGAGTTGATACCTTCATCACTTTTGTTTTAATAGCAAGCAAATATGATTTTAAGATATGTTCATGATAGATATTTAATGAATGCAAGCAATTTTAACTAATAATGACCCATGGACATCATTCTCTTGACGTAATTCATTAATATTTCTAGGATATGAACATGGTAGAAAATCTAAAATCTCCTTAATGCTTTGGTACTTTATTTTAGACCCATTGAATTATTTCAAATTTAAGGTTATTGTTTACACTAACCATGGATGCACTTTCTTTGCTTATATTTAGGTTGATTTTATTGATTGTAGCATTGAGGGACTCTTTTTTTCCTTGTGTAGGAAGGGAATGGGTATGATAAGTTATTTTGGAGGTAAGGGATGGGCTAGTGGAGGTGCTTGCAGAGTTTCCATAAAGACCTACAATAGGCAAGAGAGTTTGAATATCTTTGTGCATGGTTAGTTTGAATGAGGGCAGCCTACAAATGATTGGAGCTTTATCACAATCATAGAATGAAAGTTCCTTTGTAAAGATGTATCATGTACTTATGCATTACAAGGGTAGGGGACTGTAGTTTATGATATAAAAGAAAAATCATGCACAAATGACAGTTAGAGGATCAACAAGCATTACAAGGGTAAGGGATTGTAGGCTATGATATAAAAGAATAGTCATGTTCCTATTCTTTTGTATGATGTTGAACAACATAAAGGCAAGGTTTTGGATTAGATTTCAGCTAGTTTTTTTTCTCTCTCAGCAATGTATTGTAATCTTTCAAGTTCTTTCATGTTGGGACAACAAATTGTAACTCCATTTTCAAGCTTACACAGTTGTATGTAACATATTTTTGATTAATAAAATAAGCTATTTTTACCTTCTCATTGCTATTTTATTGTGCAAATATTTTAGATAGTTGATAAGTGATCTTTTTTATTAATAAAATAAACTACTAAATGACAACAATTAAAAATGCACTAAATATACTACTAAATCAATGACTAAATGACTAAATTAATGACTAAATGATTAAATTAATGATTAAATATATGACTAAAGTAATGACTAAATATAAGACTAAAGTAATTACTAAATTAATGACTAAATTAATGACTAAATATATGACTAAATTAATGACTAAATAAATGACTACCATGACTAAATAAATGACCAGTTAAAAACAATCAATGACTAAATATATAACTAAATTAATGACTAAATATATGACTAAATTAATCATTACCATGACTAAATAAATGACTAAATTAATGACTAAATCAATGACCAAATCAATGACCAAATCAATGACCAAATCAATGACTAAAATCAATGACTAAATAAAAGTCTAAAATTGTTTAGTCATAAATTTAGTGGTGTTATAAATGACTACAAATAAACCACTTAAAATAGTCACGTGACTAAAGTTAGTCATTTATATGCAATTTTTAGTAGTTTATTTAGTCATATATTATTTTTTGTGTACTAGTTTCTTAGGTTTTGAAGCACCCTGTAGTAGCTTTGCGATTGTATCTACTTCAACTATCATTGTAGAAGTGTATTTCATTTTCTTTTCAATTGCCTTTTTCAACCATCCTGGTGAGGCTGCTACTAAAATAGAATCTTTATCTCCACTAGTAATCTCAGGGGGATTACCAAGAGTAATTGTTAAGTTCTCAATTGGAGAAGCAGGCACTTTAGATAAAGGAGGAAAGGTATTATCTTCAACAATTTTCTGGAAAATGACTTCATAATCCGAAGGCACAGGATTCACTTGATTGGATCTTTTCTTAAGAGTTGGGTAGGGCATACTATCTTATTTAAAGACATACTTTAACTTAGCCATTTCTTCTAGCTTCTCTCCATCACCTCCTGACTGTGAATTTGCACTAGAAGTTCTAGTAGCTAGTTTCCCTAATGATATACTCACACCAAATGGTTGTGCAAATCCCTGTTCATTTTCCTATGATGACCTAGGCTCTTGAGTAGAGCCAACAACCTATCTCCATTTTCCATTCAACCACTCTTGAGTTCATTTAAGTATTGGGGTAGCACACACTTTCATATCAAAAACTTCACTTTTACTCCAGTCAACCTTAGGGTGGGATCTATTAGGCAATTTTTCATATTCGGGGTCCAAGACCACTGAATCCTCAGTCACATTTTCTAGAATCTAAAATGAGAGACCAAAAACCTGTATCTATTTTAAGGTTAGCCTCATATAATCTCTCCTCAAAACTTCATTCTCATCAATCCAATCTTCCCAGAAATCCTCGATAGATGGGAGGTGTTGATATGAATTTCCTCCGTATAAATTTTTCTTCACAAAACCCTTGCTATCGAACTTGGCTCTCATAGATAGATAGTGAAGATTATAATCTTTGAGGAATTCATCAGCTCCCTTGGGCATCTGGTTAGTTTTACATACAAAAGGAGTCATCAATGGAAAGACATACCCTCTTTTCCCCATGTTTGTATATTTAATATTAACTATGGCCATTTGTCGATAAACCTCTAGGAACACTAGCAAGTCTTCAGGATATCGAGGCAACTTCAATAGTGCTTTCTCAAAAACCCCAATTCTCAGATAATAAAATTTATCATATTGAACATAAAAAATCCCAAATTTCGACACTAGAGAGACTGATTTAGGAGATAAACGCATCTTTGGATTTCTATCTAATTTCCTCATAGCCTCCATTAAGAATGCATCATTAACATGACATAAATCCCACATTCCAAATTGTTTTTTAACTATGGATAGAGCTTATACACGAGCATGTGTTGGATTTGGAGGTCCTTGCAGTTCCAACCCAGGCTAGAAAGATCTCTGACTAGCTACAACATATATCAAGTAGGAACAAATATGGAAAGTAGCAGTCTTATGAAAATTAATTAATTACTCATTCAAATGAAAGCAAATAACTTCAGCCCAATTAATAAAAATATTCTCATCATAGATTTTCAAGATAAATGGGCACATCCAATCTTCAAATGATTCAATTTGTGCGCTTCCAACAACATGATGCAATAAAGAAATAACATCTGCAATCTCCTCTTTGAAATGCATTCTTTTAAGTTTGGGTGGCAGTTGTGACTTACCTTTCTTTTCTAACCTCAACCAGGTTTTAGCCATGGAATTTCTACACCATTATTCATTCATTCTGAAGAATTCCCCAGCTATGGCTATAGACATGTCTTCCATAGGTTCTCTTTCCATAATCTTTAGCTTTAGGATAAATCTTTACAATTACAGTCCCATCCGTGGCTTTAGTTTCACGCATTTTCAAAAAAATTCTTCTTACACATGCATCTATTGGGTCCACACTTAGTACAACTTGTGGAAATCCTATAGCATGAGCTATCCCACTTTCAAGTAGCTTCACATCCACCTCAAACCTTTTTTCACTCTCCAGACATGCCCAAAATTCATTCAATTTAAAGGGGCAAAAGAAGACACGCATACACTAGGAGAAGTAGTTATAGAAGAAATAAATGCAACTGAAAAACTTAGAGAAAATTCTGCCACCTCAAGTTATGTCGTAGATAAGATATGTGTTTGGTGCTGCATTAATATGTTACTTTATTTTAATCCTCGAAAAAAGAAAACCCAAAGATTTGCTTTCATTTTGAAGACCTTCGACAAGACATCTGCAAGTTGTACTGTACACATCTACAAGATGAATCACTTTACCAACACACTCGACACTAGGAAAGGAACCAAGTCAGACTATCAGGTGGTTATAAAATTTGTGAACCCCACGACAAGGTTAGAAAACACTGGGCGCTAGCGACTTAGGTTACAAAACTTAAAAGGCTCGCGACAAGAGGTTAGGAATTTGTATAATACCACAACAAAGGTAAAAGACCTCAGACCCAAATGAGATGAAGAATCAAGACCCAAGAAAGATGAAACATCAAAATAGAATAGTAAAAGTATACCTAAGGGTAACATTGGTATCTATGAATGCGGAAATATGACACTCACCTACTGGCCACTTAAGGCTCTTTAACCATTCCTATTTCACTTAAGGCATGGGATTAGGTGCAGTTTGTTGTCAGCATGACTTGAATCTACTTTCTTATGATTTCACAACCTTTAATATAGCCTGCCAATAAATGTGCTTCGAGACCTTGCAATGAGTTCTCCAACATGGGATGTATCTCAAGGCAAGCCCCCTCTTTAAGGTAAACTTTAAAACATAAAGTGCAATGCTCCAAAATTTTCCTTCACTCACCCAATATCACCAAAAGGTGTGGGGTGATCCCACAATGCTAGTTTACAATTTCTGGGAGATTCTGATTTTTGCTAAAATCACATATTTTTAGAAAATATAATGATTTAAGCCTTTAAAAGCTCCATTTTAAGGATTCCAATTGCATATGGTTTGATAAAACCACCTTAGATTAAACACCCTTGGATAGAGCCTTGCTAGTTTTAAACCATACATATAACGAAGTCGCCTTTACACCTATCAAAATGTTGATAAAAAACAAGTTTTGATTTAACTTTTGGGGATCAAATGAATTCATTTAAAATTTATTTTTTGTAAGTATGTAGTCCTTATTATAAGCTTCCCAAAAAGTATAATTTTAAATAAATTTAATTTTATTATTATATTTATTTTTTATTTCTTGTGAATGTAGGCTTTTCACCAAAAATCAAGCTCTTGGTTTTGCACATGTGGAAAAATAGAAGATTATCAAAGAAAATTTGAAAAATATGAGTGCACTAGATATTGAAGTCCTTGATCCAACAAACAAAAAAGAGTTTCGATACATTCAAAATATGTTGTGTTATACGGTCCGCCTATGTCTGAATTGTAATTGGTTTGACTTTGAAACTTGATTAAGGAAAAAGTATTCAATAAAACACTATGAAACTAATTGGAAGCACTAGATATCATAGTTACAAATTTAAATTCAAAAAAAATATAATTTTATCCTTCATGGAAAAAAAATTGTGTTATACGGTGAGCGTCACTCCTTAAAAATGTTGTTTACTAGAAAAAAAACTAGTTTTCGAAGGAGATGGAAAAGAAATGCCATCTAATTCCAAATTTTTTGAAAAATATATATTTAGAATTTACAGACAAAATGTCACAAATCACTAGTTTGCATCATCTTCAAATTCCTCACGGTTTAGCCACTATAGGTGTCTGAAAGTGAAGATTTATTTAGAAAAAATCAGTTCAATGTCTAGTTTGGCCAAAAATTGTAAACCAGTATTGTGGGATCACCCTGTGAGGGGAGAAGATAAAACACTTTAGCTTTTCCAATCAATAAATGTATAGTGAACAATCCATAGCAATTTGATTCATTTTAAACACCTTGAGCGGTGTTATCCCCATAAATATGTGAATAACATAAATAAATTGTTCTTTTTAATTGCACCAATAGGAAGTATTTAGAATATCATTTAGAAATTGCAATGGTGCAATCGAGAAGAAATAAATTGTTCATTTTAAGCTCCAATTTTGGGTGTTTCTAACAAAACAATCTTTGTCTCTAACTGGTCAACAAATGGAAATCGTTTGCGCTATTTTTATGCACCAAATTTAAAGTTCCTAAGTTAAGAAAACATGAAATTTGTTGATTTTTCAATCTCAAAATTGAAATTATTTTTTGTTGTTTTTGTTGTTTTTATGAGCACCAAATTTAGATTCCTAAGTTAAGAAAGCAGGAAATTGGTTCATTTTTAAACACTAAATCAAATGTAAGTTTGTGTTTTGTTCATTTTTAGAGCACCAAATTCAGATTCCTAAGTTAAGACATGAATTTGTTCAATTTTTAAACACTAAATCAAAAATGAGTTTTTTTTTTTGCTTTTTTTAGAGCACCAAATTTAGATTCCTAAGTTAATTAAATGTAAATAAAAAATTGGGACTGGTCGTCTTCCCTACAATAAACATGTTAATGTTACTTGAATCCTGCATTAGATCTGTCAATACTTGTTTACACATACAAAAACAAACAAATGTTAGTGGAAAACCCCATTACAATAGTATAGGATCCATGCACTTGTTTGTTTGAGCAACTACTCAGAAAAAAAATACAAACGCATAGAAAAAAAGACAATTGCTCAATTCTAGAAGCAACTACTAAAACTAGACAGCAAAAGCTAACTCTGTCAAAACACAAGAGCACAAGTTTTAGACAATAGCACAATTCCCATGACAATAGCGCAATTCTTAAATAATAGCGCAAGTTTAGAACAATAGCACAATTTTCTTGTCAGACAAGCGCATAGGTTTTTTGGGCAAGCGCGTGAAAGCTCCATCAAGTGCATTTCCGGGACCCGTAGCTTCAAAAATGACTCAAGAAAATGTTAGAGGAGGGGACAAGGGTCCCATTGGGCATGCCAGAATGTGGTGAGGGGGAGAATGTTAGAACAAAAGATGGATAAAACATGTTAAATCTAAGAATCTAAGCTAAAATTAACATATTAATCTAAGATCTTAACCTACACGTACAAAATGAAACTAAGCTATCCTAACATGCATAAATGAATCTATGATTGCAAAATGAATGTGTAAAACAATGTAGCATTACCATCCCATATTGGAGTGTATTCACTTGACGTTGGGTTGTTCATATCACCACGAAGCCTCCAAATTTTGTATGCAAAATCTTGATGAGTGATGGCTTTGGTTGGTTGATCGAAGAAAATGGTGAAGTTTTTTCAATGGTGTTCTTGATAGCACTTCGTTGCTATATGTATGTTGATTCTTTGATGCTTATTTGTGAGGAAAGGGGTTTGTTATATAGAATATGTGATTTGAAATGGACGATCAAGATTGTGTTGAAGAATATCTAGATCAACGGTCAGAGTGTGTTGAGAGGAATTAGACATGAGAAAATTGTGCAAAGTTGATTGCACAATACTTTGCACAATTTGGGTGATTGAGAAATAGATTGGATTGTTTAGTTAACAATTTGGATTGATCAATTAATAGTTAGATTGCTTAGCCAACAATTGTAATTTATTCAATCAGAAAGTGGGTGAGGAATATGCATTAATTGATTTAATTAATAAATTCTTGTTTGGAGTTGAAGGTGCAAATCAAGTTTAACTTTTGCAAACAAAGTTGTATTAGTTTGATTTAATTTTTGGATAATTAATTTGAATAGTTTTATTTAATTATTTAAATTTTGGAGGGAATGTGTCGTAATTAAATTATTATTTAATAATTTAATCCACTTAGAGGAATAAGGTTATTTAGTGACGTAATTAAATAATTGGTGTTATTCAATCAATCACGATGAAATAAATTGAGATTAGGACTTTTATCAAATAAATATGATTTATTTAATTGGTCGAAATGATGAAATGTGAATTAATCAAATATTGTTGTTTTATTTAATCAATAGAGGAATTAGGGTTTTCAAGACTATTAAATAAATAAAATTTATTTAATTTGTTTGAAATGATGAAAAAATGAATGAATTAAATAATCTTGTATTATTCAATTAATAGATGAATTAGGGTTTTTGATGTCATTTTGATGTGGTACAATGTGGGAATGTTGCGATATGATTCTAAAATGATTCCAGAGATTATGAGATGATTTTGAGATGTTATAGGATAATTTTGAATCATTCCAAGATGTTACGAGATGATTCTAAGTCATTCTGAGATGTTACAAGATGATTCTGAGTCATTCTAAGATGTTACAATATGATTCTGAGTCATTCTAAGATGTTACGGGATGATTCTAAGTCATTCTGAGATGTTACGGGATGATTCTAAGTCATTCTGAGATGTTATGGGATGATTTTGAGTCATTATGAGATGTTACAAGGTGATTTCGAGTTACTTTGAGGTGTTAGAGGGTGATTTTGAGTCATTGTAAGGTTTTACAAGATGATTTTGATTCTTTCTGAGGTGTTAAGAGATGATTCTGAGTCATTCTGAGATGTTACGGGATGATTTTGAGTCATTCTGAGGTGTTACATGACGATTTTGAGTCATTCTGAGGTGGTACGGGTTGATTGGAGATGATGTTCCATATTATTTGATGTTGTTTGATAATGTTCAATGTTGTTCGAGGTGTGTGATAGGTGTCAAGTCAATTTTACATGTATACACTTAGATTGTTGGTCTTGATGTCTTAACTGATCAAAATAAAAAAATTCTCTCCACTTGAACCATCCCCTTGGGAATTGTATTGGTTTCATAGATTGACTACCCCTTCTAAGTCCAACTTAGCCTTTTTAGGTTATGCTTCATCTATAATTTGAGCTACAAATACATATGAACTAGTAATGAAATCTAGTATATGCTTATCATCCTCGAACACCTAGATATTTGTAGCAGTGTTTGGTACTAAAGGACTAGATGTAAGTTCAACTATAAATCTCTTCAAGCCAAATAATGAATGTTTGCAATGTGTTGGCTACCTGAGTTAATGTATCAGTACCATGATTTTTTCTCCTAGGAATCAAATGAATTTTAAAGGCATCAAATATTTCTAATAGATACCATACACAATGTTGATAATTTTCTAAACTTTTATCATGGCAAAAATATTAGTTTTGTACTTTTTGTATAACCAATTCTGAATCTCCAAAAACCTGTAATACTTTCGCCTTCTTACAAATTTCCATTAAGAGTCTATGCACTAATAATTTATATTCGACAATGTTATTTGTATAGAAAAACTATAGTCTGTGGGCAGAAGAAAAGGACTTCCCATTAGGACTGGTAAACTCGAAACCAACTCCAACTCCCCATTTTGATTTGGAGCCATCAAAGCTTAATGTCTTGTCCTTTGCATTATTCCTACTATCTAGTGATATCTTATATATTTTCAGTTGTAATTTATCATTCTAACATTGTTGTTGGGAAGGTTACTCAATATGCATAGACTCTAGCCCTGCTCTATCCTTTCCCAAATAAACAATACTTAGTTGATCCTTTATTTTATCAATTATTGTTTAACATAATCAATATTCAAATCTTGAGTGTGACACGTCATGAATTATGCACCAACATAGTAGTAGAAAGTCTTTAAAATTCACTTCATTCCCTAATCTTATCTGATCATTGACACATATTGTCATGAATTCTTGGAATCCCTCAAATATTCCCCTTTCTTCATCTTAATGGAGATCATATTCAATCTCAATGCATGCCTCTGTTCTATTAGGAATCTAGGTTAAATCTTCAAAAAGTGTAGTTGTATCATGCAACATCATTATCACTTCAGTCCAAAAATCCATTAGAGAGTACACATTGAGGTTAGTATTTAAAAAAAACACCTCATTGTTTTTTATTGTACTCTATAATCATATGCTTCATATGGGGTTCTCTCTCTACCCTAGTATGATTTTTCATACCCCTCCATGAGAGCCACATGTGAGAGAAATTTGTAGACATGTATCCATTTAATGTCTTAGTCCAATCATAGCTCAAAAGCATGTTGCACATGTCCAGTATATCAACAACTTGAATATAAAATTGAATCAACTAACCCACACATGATAGAATTCTTTTCCTTGGAATTTTTCTCACACAATCTAATCTTAGTTGGATCTATTGGAGGAGCAACAAGAGCAGAGTAACCATCTTTGACAGATTTCCAAATGCCAAATCCTAGAGAGGATAGATAGTCTTCTATTCGTACTCTCCAAAAGGTGTAATTTGTTCCATCAAAACTAGGACACTTGTAAGATCCATCATGTACCATCTTGGACCTTCCACAAGTGGTTGAGATCCTTCTAAGGAACTTAGCTTTGATACCAATTTTTTAACACACTCGAATAGTGAGAGGGGGGTGAATCAATATCCTCAAAAACTTAAACCATTCAACACAATGCAAAGTCAGTCTTTTAACAAGATCAACAACTCTTAATCAAATCAGTAGGAATGAAAGATAAATAAATGAACACACATACACAACATAACACTAGATATATGTGCAAAGCCCAAGGGAAAATCACAGTGAGAAATATCATAATATATGAAGCTCATTGCTTCCAAAATTATAATTTGTTTTAAGCTCACTGTCAAAGGAAGTACACTACTCCTTGAAGGACTTGCAGGATAAGGCACACAACCTTAGGGAAAGATAAAAAGGACTTGCAGGATGAGGCACATAACCTTAGGGAAAGATAAAAATACCTGTTAGGAAGACTCACTATCTCTTAGCAGGATACATGAAGATTTTGAATTACAACATATGTCAACAATATACTCTACTGACTGAGGCATTGAAGTGCATCTGATTTATTTTTTCACCTCACATTACTTGTATTATTCCACACTCTCACAACACTTAATATATTGTTCCACACACTCACACACCACCATAACTTTCAATTGATTTGTTCTTTCATTTATATCCTCTACTAAGATATCAATTACAAGATGACCTTTAGATGAAACATGTGATATTACATCTGTTGGATTGAAACACATGAATGTGGTTCTCAAAAAGATAGGGTAGGACCCAAACACATCTTAGCACAACCTCAATTGTTTGTACAAACCCCCAAGCACATACACAAGCAAGAGAACAAGCCATGTCAACTAGACATCCATAAATTACCCCGAAGGCCAACTCAAACATAATGTAGCACCAAATAGATCAGCCATTGATGTGCAAATCACGAAAAATATGTTCCATGAATATCCAACAACACTTCCATGTACTTCTTTCTCACAATCATACCATAATAGCTAACACAGGCCAAACAAAAAAAAACATTTCATCTCAGAAGCCAAAATGATAGTCATGAGATAGGAAATTTACAAACCTACTTGCGGTAAAATTCACCACATGAAAGTTGAATTGAGACACTATATAAACACTAAAAGAATGTCCACCAAACCACAAGAACATAAAAACAATACAGAGAAATACATAGCATTTATTGGATCAATCTAGACAATTACCAAAGACCTTGTCAGCAACAATAGTGACCTGAAAAGATAAGAGTGCAACATCCACATAAAAATAACACTAAAACCCAAACCACAAGAACATTTCATCACAAGTGGAGGAATGCAGAGCATTCCCCCAAATAGTCTTCAAAGCAACTTCCTACAGCATAAACCTTCACCAACATCTGGAGACCATAACTTCCTTGTAGTGACACATGCTTCCTGAGGAAAAATAGGAGAGAGCATACAACATACTAAAGACCATCAATCTTTTTTCCTAAAATCAACTACTTCTAATCCTCATCTTAATATATCATCATGATATCATCTCTTCTGACAACAAACATTATCAATGCTACTTTAATTGATATCAGACAAGGCATGACATCCAAACATGAACAATAAAAAAATCATTGTTAGCACATCATCATACAAATGTAAGCATAAATGACAACCCAAACTAAGTGTTGACATAAATGACAAACATAGGTAGCATATGTGCAACAAGGGGGTTGTATGCCATTCTTTATGGAGATGAAGGGATATAATGACAAAGTGACTTCCAATTTTGTGAATTATTGGATGCAAGGAGAGGTGGCAATGTGAGGGTTTTTGTTTAAAGTTATAGAATATTTGATCATGAGGGATATAGGCTTAACTTGTGAAGGGTTAAAAGTGAAGAAAAGAAGCAAAGAATAATACAATAGGTTTATTAAAGCCTTTTTTGAGTAAGGGGAGAAGCCAAAGAAATATCAAAATGAATATAGTTGTGAGAAGCTTCTTGCACTATGGGCCTTGGTAAGTCATCATGTGAAAATATTTTACTCTTGAAGGAGGTTTAAAATTGTTCGTGGATATCATTTTCAATTCCAAATCATATAAGGCATGGTAAAAAGATCAATTTTCCTTTATAATATTTATTCTATTCTTTGGATAAATTTATTATGGAAGGGGCTTATCCTTCTTTACACCAAGGTCTTATTATGGCACTGCAGAAGTATATCCTTATAATCAAACCTATGCCAAACCTTGTTTGTAAAGACAATGCTGATATTTTTTTTTTGGAAAGCAACAAAACTCCCCCTTTTACCTTCTCTTTAGATTAAGGGATACCCTAGCTCAAGGAGTAAAAAGGGCTTTAATAAAAATGAAAAAGCATATTTTTTTTATAGAAATACCTCTCCATTGTGAGATATACTATTTATGACCCCTCCCAAAAAATAAAAGCTCCTGACTTTGAATAGATTGAAGCCTAAACTATTAATTTGAATAAGAAAAGTAAGAGCTCTAAAAATCCTAATAGTTATGATGTTTGAGGGACTATTGATATTTTTGATGTTGAGGGGGATGGTAAATATAATGAAGGGGTTGTTTACAGCTTCTTGAATTCCACCAAGGGTATAAGATTGGTTAGGCTAGCCAAAGCCTTTAGTGTTGAAAATGTGAAAGGTCTTAAAAGTAAATAAATAATGTTTGAAGTTGATGAAGAGGAATTTGATGATGAGAAGTTTCTACCACCACAAGAAGAGGATGGGTTAGGGGAGGACTCTTCTCATGAATATTTGAAGGAGAAACTTCAAGAGGGCCATGAGGACTATGAAGAAGGAAATGATGAGAATGTTGAAAAAAGTGCCTCAATGCTTACTGACATGGAACTCCTAAAAGATCGATATCGTTGTGACCTTGGCCCTATCTTGCCAACAGAAGTCATTGGCATGACATGATCTATCGGAGTGAGTTTCCAAACTCATTCCAACAATAGAAGTCCTGGTGACATTAGCGTGACCCTGTGGTTGTCTTGGCAATATCGACGTGACCAAAACAGTCAAAGTGATATTACTAACTCATTTTGATGGCAGATGTCTGAGCGATGAAGATCATCGGGGAGACTCTTGACGATGGAAGCATCAGGGATACTTGAGTTGTCAATGGGACTTCTTGATCTCTTGCCAATAGCATTGGTCTTGCCGACGGATTTGCTCTTGTTGAACGATCGGTATGACTCTTGCCGATATGCGCAGTCTAGGTGTTCTTTGGGTTATCGGGGAGAATTGAACCATCAGTGTGACCTTCTAGTCTGTTGCCAATAGAACTGGTATTTTCGATAGTCCTGAGATTAGGGAGACTTCTCCATGTCTGAGCGATAGACCAATAGAAGCTAGTATGGTGTATGATGGTCTATAGGCATTCTGGCATCGGTGAGATATGGTATGTTGTCTCACCGATGAGCAATACAGTTGAAGTCTGTTGAACAAGTGTATGTCCTATGTGTTCTATCTTGGACTAATGAGAGAAGTAGAATGGAAACCAATTGGCAATTGAACTGTTGTGACCGTTCTCTTGTGGGAAACAAACAAACCGCTTGAGCAAGGAATGAACAGTTTGGTCGAGGGTCTGGTTAGACAGTTCAATAGATGAGTGATCAAAATTGTGTGAACTTCATTGTATGTTGAATGGAAGCATTGTAACAGTGAGATTTGATACAAGGTTGATCAGGGAAATGTTGTTTATATATAATTGTCATCCGAAAAGAAGAGTTTGTAACTTGTATGTAACTTGTTTACTATAAAACAAGTGATCTTTCTTTGGTGTGGTGGGTTTTTCTCCCGTAAGGGTTTTCCCACGTAAATCTGGTGTCAATTGTGTTATGTGTTTATTTCTCAATTTTTTTATTTGTTTCATGTGTGTCTTAATGAACTGTAATTGCAAATTTTAAAAGGCATATCTCTTCCTCCTCTTAGTTTTGACATTAGGAAAATATTGTTCTGCAATTGAATTTTTCCTAACAAGTGGTATCATAGCCTGGCCAGTTGTGTTATCCTTATGGGTAGGTTGGATTTTTTGTGTCAATTTCTATTAAGTGGGAGTTTTGTAGAGGTCTTGAATTTGTCTAATTATAGATTGAGATGGCATTGACGAGTATGTTTGAAAGAATTGATATTGATAAATTCAATGGCAACAATTTTGAGTTATGGAAACTCAAAGTGGAAGATCTATTGGTTGACCGTGATATTTGGGTTGTTGTTTCTGGAACGAAACCTACAGGAATGAAGCAAGAAGATTGGGACCTCATAGATTGAAAATAAAAGGGGACGATAAGGCTCTATTTGGTAGATTCAGTTCTTCTGAATGTTCATGAAGAGAAGAATGCATCTTATTTATGGAAAAGACTAGGAGATATTTATCAGGGCAAGTCCTTGCTGAATAATTTATTCTTAAGTTGTACTCTTTGAAAATGGAAGGAGGAACATTTGTTTTTGATCATTTGAATACCTTTAACATGTGGATTGCTCAGTTAACATCTATAGGTGTGAAGACTGAAGAAGAAGATCAATGTATGCTCTTGTTGTGTTCTTTTCTGGATTCGTGGGATCACTTGGTGATGGTGATTGGGAGCACAAAAACCACTTTCAAGATGGAAGATGTGGTTACTTCTTTGTTATCATAATAGATGAGAAGGAATTGTTCTAAAATGGCGAAGGAGGCTCTGTCTATTCGAGGTAGATCGAAAGAAAAAGGTAAGAAGAAGGACAAGAAGTCTAAATCAAAATTAGAAGGGAGATCAAAGTCTCCTGGAAAGAAGTCCAAGGTGAAGTGTTGGAATTTTGGGCAGCTTGGTCATGTCCAAAGGGATTGCAAAGAGGAAAAAAAGAAGAAGAAGAAGAATTCCGACAATGATTCTTCTTAGAGTGATGTAGATGCCTTCATTGCAGCCTTGGCAACTTAGGTGACAGATGATGTCTGGTTGATTTATTATGGAGCATATTTCCACATGACATCTCACAGAGACCAGTTTACAAATTATGAAGAATATGATGGTGGAAAGGTGTATTTGGCAAGCGATTCATCTTTGGAGATAATTGGTCATGGAAGAGTCAGAATTTAGTTTCCTGATGGTATAATTAAGGGAATTGATGGCATAATGCATATACCAGGTCTGGCTTGAAATTTACTTTATGTAAGCAAGTTGAACGATGTTGGAGTGCAAGTCTCGTTCTCTGGAAATGGCTATAAAATTGCTAGAGGCTCGATGGTGTTGGCTAGGGGTGCCCAAATTGGTACTCTATACAATATTGACACACTAGTTGTTCAATGCAATAGTGTCTCTACAAACTCACTGAAGGCTATTCATAAAGAGAAGAATGAAATTGTTCCTATTGGGGAAAATTATTTAGAAGTTAAAATTCCAGCAGAAAAAACTTTGCTCTAGCATCAAAGGCTCAGTCACATTGGTCAAAAAGGTTTGAAAGCCTTGAAAAATAAAAACTTGGTTGAGGGGCTTGATGATTGCAACCTAGAATTTGAATTTTGTGAACACTAAATATATGGAAAACATCACCGTGTTTCATTTTATTCTAGTCCTCATAAATATTCTAGTTTTTGGATTATATTCATTCTGATGTGTGTGGTCTAGTGGATGTTTCTTCGTTATCGAAGTCTAAGTATTATGTTTATTTCATTGACGATTATTCGAGAAGAGCATTTGTGTATTTTAAAAAAAGTAAATCAAAAGTGTTTAGTCATTTTAAGGAATTTAAAAACCTTGTGGAAAATCAAACTAGAAGAAAAATAAAAAATTTAAGAATTGACAATGGCGGTGAGTTTTGTTCTGATGAGTTTGAAAGGTATTGCAAAGACCATGGGATTAAAAGGCATAAAATAACACCTTAAACTCCACAGAAAAATGGAGTTTTTGAAAGGTTGAATAGGATGTTGATGGAGAAGGCAAAAAGTATGTTGAGCAATGTTGGTCTGGAGCAAAATTTTTAGGTTGAGGCTATGGCTACAACATGTTACTTCTTAAATCGATCTCCTTTGTCAGCACTTGTTGATAAAACACCTATGGAAGTTTGGTTTGGTAAGAAGCCCTCTCTGAGACATATTCGTGTCTTTGGTTGTGAAGCATATGCTTATGTGCCAGATGTAAAAATATCTAAATTGGATAACAAAGCTAAAAAATGTATCTTCACTGGGTATGGCCTTGGTGTGAAAGGATACAAGCTTTAGAACCCTGTGACTAAGAAGGTATTGTACAGTAAAAGTGTAATCTTTCGGGAACTGAAACCTTCTTTAGTGGATCTGCAGTCAAGGATGGAAGAAGATAAAAAGGATAATGATGTTGTTGAGATACCTCTAACTCCAGAAAAAGAGGAACAACACATTGAAAGTGTACCTGAAACTGAGGAGAGTTCGAGTAGCTCTGAGAGTTCTAAACAAGAAGAAGAACCACAACCTCAGCCTCAACCTATGAGAAGGTCTACACGTGAAAAGAAACAACCGGATAGGTATGGATTCTCTATGATAGATTCTAGTTGTTCCTACACTTTTATTACCAATACTGATGAGCCTAAGACTGTAAAAGAGGGATTTTAAATTTTTGTTTTAGATTCCTAGTTGGAAGCCGTGAATGAAGAAATGGGATCGTTAAAGAAAAATGATACTTGGGATATGGTCCCATTGCCTGAAGGTAGAAAGCCCGTGGGCTGCAAATGGGTGTTTAAAAAGAAAATTGGTTTGGATGGCAGTGTTGAGAATTATAAAGAGAGATTGGTTGTGAAGGGTTATTCCCAGGTAGAGGGAATTGATTATGGAGAAAAAATTTCTCCTATAGCTAAGCTGACATCTATCAGATTTCTTTTGTCACTTGTAGCAGCGTATGACTTAGAGGTTGAATAGATTGATTTGAAGACAACCTTTCTTCATGGTGATCTTGAAGAAGAAATCTATTTGTCCCAGCCTAAGCACTTTGTGAGAAAAGGTAAAGAAAATCTGGTTTGCAAGTTGAAAAAATCTCTGTATGGATTAAAAAAATCTCCTAGAATGTGGTACTAGAAATTTGACACTTTTGTTTTGTCATTGGGATTTGTAAGATCAAAATCAGATCATTGTGTGTATTACAAGACTGAAAATGATCGGATTCTTATTAGTATCCTTTATGTTGATGATATGTTGTTCATAGGAAATAGTAAGTTAATGATTTCTAATCTAAAATCTCAGTTGTCTACAAAGTTTGAAATGAAAGATCTTGGTACAGCCAGGTATATTCTGGGGATGGAAATAACCAGGGACAGAAAGGGTAGAAAGCTTTGGATTAGCTAGATTAAGTATATTAATACTTATCTAGAGAGATTTGATATGAATGATTTCAAGGAGCTAGTTGTTCTAGTTTTGTAGGGGATGAAGCTATCTGTTGAAGATTGTCCAAAATATCCTACTGAGATGGAGGACATGAGCAGAGTGCCTTATGCTAGTGCATTTGGTAGTTTAATGTATGAAATGGTATGTACAAGGCAAGACATTGCCCAAGTAGAGGGAGTTGTTAGTCGATTTATGGTGAATCCAAGAAGGACACATTGGGATGCTGTGAAAAGAGTATTTAGATATCTGAGGAGAACTTCAAAATATGCTCTGTGTTACCATGGTAATTTGGTTGGATCACAAAGGACTCTCAGCATTCATGGATATGTGGATTCTAATTGGGTAGGGGACACTGACAGTAGAAGGTCCACCAGTGGATATACTTTCATGTTGAATGGTGGTGCAATTAGTTGGATGAACAAGCGACAAGTTGTAGTCGCTTTGTCCACTATGGAGGTTGAGTAAATGGCAGCAACTCATGTCTGTAAAAAAGGAATTTGGTTAAAACGTTTGTATTCTAACACTAGGTTTGATGCAGGGTAGATTACAATTTACTATGATAATCAGAGTGCTATTTTTCTAGCGAAAAATCCAACTTTTCATGCCAAGACAAAACATATTGATGTGCAGTATCACTTTGTATGAGATATGGTGGAGGATGGAAAGGTCTCTTTAGAAAAGGTGGATACTCTGGAAAATTTTGCAGATGCATTGACGAAACCAGTGAGCCCAGACAAGTTCAGGTGGTGTGCAAGTTTGATGGGCCTTGGTGCCCATGAATTTTGTAATGCCCTGCCAAGTAACCTTAAAGGAAGTTGCAATTAAAATCATAAGCGAACCAATTTTTTTTTTATAAAGTGCATTTAACATACACATTCACTTACTAATTAACAACAACCTCTAAGGCTACAAGGTTAGGATTACTTAAACCCACACATACATATTACATATAACCATAGCCTTATGAACTTTATGAAATAAACATCATACATCATAAGAATACCACATAACCTAATAAAATAATCAATAAAGATACAATCTCATAAACATTAACTTAAACCAATCGTTACATCACTCATTCCCAGAATGAGGCAATAGTACATAAGATTACAATTACATAACTCCACCTCTTACAAAAGAGGGATAAAGTATCATATACAAACTAAAATATTACAATGCAAGTAATCACAACAAGAACCGTGAGCAGTCCATCTGGATGTCTCGCCACAAAGTACTGAAGATTGATGGGGATCCAACGGTTTTGGTGCATGTTCCACCCAACCAAAGTAGTACCCGAAGGCCCACCCCCCATGCTAGGAGATAGTAACAAAGTAACATGAACAAAGATTCTACTACCTCTAACCAAAGGTAGACTCAAACTGACTCATACTGTTATAACCAACTAAATGAATTAACAAGTACAACTCATTCACCATACAAGTACGAATCAAGTACAACTCAAGTATAATATAAGTACAAATCAAATACAATACAAGTACAAATCAAGTACAATACAAATACAACCCCAACATCACTAACATAAGTCACATTGCTTCCAGACATAGAGTAGATCAAGTATGTTCAAATAACCATATACATAAAATAATTAACAACAATTGTCATAGATAGAGTGTCATCACAAGGTTTGTCATGAGATCTCCTCTAGGCATTCTTCATAGGCTCCGGTACAAGTAATCCTGGTGGCCTCAACCGAATCCCGACACTCATACTCACTCATGTGGAATCAACTACCTCTCGCAAGGACAAGATAGTTGATCTTGCCATTCCAGGCTTTCTCACTCATCCCAAGTCTAAACGAGCCCTTGTGTCTATGAGTGAGGATTAAATTATCTTGATTAATGTGAAAAGTTAGTCCTAATCTTCTAAGTACATTATTTTAATTATCACTTGTTTAAATCACTCCTGAAGGTTATCCAGTTTACCTCTTTGGGCTCTGGCGCCTAACAGAAGCCACTCTTCTATTCAACACACACCCAAACAATCCACCAACGGAACCACAAGTGCATACCAACTAGGCATCATAATCCACTCCAATACAAAGAGGATACAAATAATAGAAACTCACTCCAAATATCTTGGAGGCAACAATCACATAGTCCACTCCTTTCACAAGAGGTACAAAAGATCTCACTCCAAACATCTTGGAGGCAACAACACATAGTCCACTCCTTTCACAGGAGGCAACAAGATGAAACCACATCCAAGGGTCACTCCATACAAGGAGACACGGATCCCATAACCTGCTCCTAAACCAAGGAGGTGCAAACATCCCCATTCGTGAAAACTGGGTAAAACTGAAAAGACGCTATGCACTACCCAAGGGAAAACAACAGGATGGCATAAAGATTCAACAACCCTTATCCTCTAAGTTCTTCTGGAAGACTTATAATTTAGGACTAACACTAAATCCCAAAACCAACAATGCAACTTGACAATATAGCAACCAAAGCATTCAAGTCATTAATCAAATCTAATATTTGGATTTCCTAAATCCATACTCATTCAATAGGTAGTGTTGACAAAGTCAAAGACACGATAACTTGATCATCTAAAATAATCATAACCCCTATTTCCCTTTTTATTACTGAAAATTTAAAACAATTAAACTTACTTCCCTTTACTGAATACAGAGAATTAAATCTTTTAAGATAATCATGAGGAAGATATTACTTTTGGATATACTAAATCCATAACTCTTTCATAATCCAATCACAATGATTCAATTAATCTAAATAGAAATTAATAAATAACATAATCGATTGCCTCATCAATAAAACAACTTATTAATTTACTTCTAAAGCGACACAAATCCATGCAAGTAAACTCTTTTCATTTTTTAATCAAATCTTACATCTCATTCAATTTTCTATTTAAAACATTCAATCACTTAAATATAAAAACATATTGTTTCTCTATCCATTTTCCATATACACTAATCATTTTTTTTAGAACACTAATAATACCCAATTTGCAACAACAGAATAAAATAATATAACATATTATTTATTCTCTCAAATGGATATATACCTTCAATATATATATACTAAATATAAATTAATATATTTAAATATATTTAATCATTAACTTATCTTCTATTCTTTACAGAATATCAAATTGTTTAATTCAAAATAAAATATCACTTATCAATAATTTTCCAAAATATATATATATATATATATTTTCCAATTAAATCAAATTAATAATTGGACCTTTTACATATGAATTTAAATTCCACAATTAAATTTTAAATTATGCATTTTTTAATCAAATATTTAACTCCTTCAATTAAACTTTAACATGCCATTTTAAAATAAACAATAATTTTCCCATACGTTTATAATTTTAATTCCACTAATCTAATATACAAATTTTATTTAAAATAATATAAATAAATATAATACTTTAGTATTATAAATTATAATATAAAATATTATTAAATAATATTTTAATATTATAATAACAATACCTAAAATATTAATATTTATAAATATCAATTTATTATTATTTTATTTTCAGAACAGCCATGGGAAAAATAACTTAACAACAGTCTCATGTTTCAAGCATAACTCAAAAACTACGATCTAGGTATTTACGATTTTTGGATAAGGGTAAGAAAATGTCAAAATGTAAAAACCCTTTAAATTTCCTGACAACCCAGTTTGTGAAAGTGGAGTTATAGGTGACGCAACCAGACCATTTTACCATGAAAAATATAACTATACTGCACATTTTAAAATCCGTTTTTTAATAATAACCAGAAGGTTTCATTTTCTAAAAACATTCTAAATGCATTGTTCAATCTCGATGTTTGATTTCAATAACAACAAAATCGATTTCTCCAAATAATTTAAATTCAACTAAGGTTTTCACAATTTTCACTCAAGAATTTTCACAAGCAAAGGCTATAAATTTGTTTAATTCTTTTCTTCTAATATCAAATTTATTTTCTAAAACAGATTTAACAAACAAATCTTTAATCATTACCATTTTAAAAAAACAATCAAGAACATTAAAACATAAAGAGGAAAACCTGGTACAAGAAGCTATAGGAAGAGATGAATTTCTGATGCAAGCCTCCTCCAAAGATTTCCTGAATTTTCTTCAATCTTCCAAAGAATCCAATCCAAAATACAACAAATGCAAACAATCTTTCCTTCAATCAATTCTACAATCAAACTTTGTTCAAACCCTTGTGCAAATTTTCCAAAATTTCTTCCCTGCTGTAAAAATGTATTTTTCTAAAAACTTTCTTCCTAAAATTAAAAAATGTATTCTTTATAAATCACAAATACCTAATACAACCCTAATTCACATTACATGCAAATTAGATATTTCAATTTCAATTTCAATTTCAATTTCAAATTTCAATTTCAATTTCACTTTCAATTTCAAATTTCAATTTAAAATGCAATTTCAAATAATAAATTAATTTCCAAAGTTGCAACCAATTTCCCAAATAAACATTTAATTACAATTTCTAATTTAATTCCCACACGTTGAAATTAAATTCCAAATTTAATTTTAATTCTTTTATTTCCTTTCATTCTCTTGCATCACGTTTAATTAATTAATTTAATTATTTAATAACTAAACTCAACCCCCTTGGATTAAATTTAATTAATTAAATAATTTAAATATAAACTTTTATCCACATTGCATTATTTAAATTAAATAACTATCAACATGATTTAAATGCAATTATTCTAAATATCTATTTCCAAACCAAGAATTTTTCAAAATTAAATAACATCAAAGCAAGACAGACAATGACTCGACACACACAACTGATGACACACTAAAGCCAGGGTGTAAACTTGACACATGTTACCTAGCTACTATCTCCCGTTCAACTTAACCGTTGGATCGACACGCTCAAACCTGTGAAACCAGGTGGAGTCGATGTCATGTACCTCCAATCCTGCAACCAAGTAAAAAACATCATACAATATATCCGGCATATAATACACATCGTGAAGAAGGAATTACGGATTCGCAAGGCGCTCGCAAGCGAGTGATGCGAACTCGTCCTCTTCACCCATACACTCATCAAAACTGACACTTCCATCATAATTCCAATAATCTCATAATAATATCTCATGCTAACTCTACAACATCATTAATCTATAATGCATGTGAAACAATAATTAGATAACTACATCCCACAATAATAGTTATCGCTGAATAATAGCGATCAAAACATCATAACAAAATGTATCCAGTATCAAAGTAATTGCAACCAAACATAGCATAAAGCAACTTGAACAAGAATCAAAACGGGGGGGTATTACAAATTTCAGTAGTTTTGTTGTGCTCTGGAGGTGTCAGTAAGATCTTTGTCAAGTGGGAGATTGTTGGAAAAAGTGCCTCAATGCTTACTGACATGGAACTCTTGAAAGAGCAGTATCATTGTGACCTTGGCCCTGTCTTGCCGATGGAAGTCATCGAAATGACATGATATGTCGGAGTGAGTTTCCAAACTCATTCCAATAGTAGAAGTCTTGGCGACATCGATGTGACCCTGTGGTTGTCTTGGTGATATTGGCGTGACTAGAACAGTTGGAGTGACATTACTAACTCATTCTGATGGCAGATGTCTGGGTGATGAAGATCATCAGGGAGACTCTTGGCAATGGAAGCATCAGGGAGACTTGAGTTGTTGATGGGACTTCTTGATCTCTTGTCGATAGTGTTGTTCTTGTCGATGGATCTGCTCTTGTTGAACGATCGCTGTGACTCTTGCCGATATGTGCGGTCTTGGTGTTCTTTTGGTTATCGGGGAGACTTGAACCATCGGTGTGACCTTCTAGTCTATTTCCAATAGCACTGGTCTTGCCGATGGTCCTGAGATCAGGGAGACTTTTCCATGTCTAAGCAATAGACTAGTAGAAGTCAGTACAGTGTGCGATGGTCTGTGGGAATTCTGGCATGGGTGAGACACAATTTGTTGTCTCACCGATGAGCAATATAGTTGAAGTCTATTGACCAACTATTTTTCCTATGTGATATGTCTTGGACCAATGAGAGAAGCAGAATGCAAGCTAATTGGCATTTGAACTATTGTGACCGTTCTCTTATGGGAAACGAACAGACCACTTGAGTAGGGAATGAACAGTTTGGTCAAGGGTCTGGTTAGATAGTTCGATAGATGAGTGATCAGAACTGTGTGAACTTTGTTGTATGCTAAATGGAAGCATTATAACAGTGAGATTCGATACAAGGTTGATCAGGGAAATGTTGCTGATATAGAATTGCCATATGAAAAGAAGATTTTGTAACATGTATGTAACTTTTGTACTGTAATACAAGTGATCTTTCTTTGGTGTGGTGGGTTTTTCTCCCATAAGGGTTTTCCCACGTAAATCTAGTGTCAATTGTGTTATGTCTTTATTTCCTAGTTTTGTTATTTCTTTCATGTGTGTCTTAATGAACTGTAATTGAAAATTTTAAAAGGCATATCTCTTCCTCGTAGTTTTGACATTAGGAAAAGTTTGTTCCGCAATCGAATTTTTCCTAATAGATAAAAACAATAGAAAGGAGGAAGAAATTGTCAAAGAAAGTGAGGAGACTGATGAGGAGAAAAAATAAAATATTGAGATGGAGAATATTGTTCCCCCTTCTCCATGGTTTGAGGATGGAAATGATATGGATGAAGACATGCTTTCTTCCCCAAGTGTGGAACTATATAATATGGGAAGTCTAAGAGAAAATATAACAAACCTTCAAAAAAAGGTACAAGATTTAGAGAAGAAGATGGATGCTAACAACTACCATGATAAAATAAAGAAATGGAAACATCATTGGTTACAATCATTTCTATAATAGAAGTAATTATGAAGAAGGTTGTTATGGGGAATATTTTTGGATAGTCTAAAATTAAGAAATAAAAAAAGAAGTGAGCCAAAGATAAAGACTCTTAGAGTGTGGGAGGCAAGAATAAAAGGGTGTTGAAAAATAAGGAGAAGGAATCATGGGAGGAGCCTCTTGACTCTTTGATTGAAGACTAGAACCTTGTTTGCTATTGTTGTTTCTTATTCACTGGTTTCTTTGCTGCTAGCATAGCTATTTTTGTTTTCTTTTGCTATTTTGTTGGGCCTGCATGCCCTCTCATTGTATCTTTTGTTATGATTTATGATGTTAATGTTCTAAACTTATGAGATCATGACCCTTTCCCTACTTAATTAATCAAAAACATCAATATTAATGTTATTATTGTACAATGATAATTTAATTTTTCTACATTTTTTCAGTGCTCTTCGCTTTCTAATAAGTTTCCCCTCCCTCATGCAAACAAAAATGGATAATTGATGGGTATGACAAAATCAAAATAAATTATTAAAAAAAATATTCATTCATATCTAACCACATATAGATAATATGAAAATCACCATTCAAATCATGACAACAAAATACTACTCAAACAAGAAGAAAATACAAACAACATTTAAATTATATCCATTGTTAAAAGATAGTAGATTCCCACACAATAAGAATATATTCATTTCACTTAAAGAAATATGCAATAAAATTTACATCAGAGAAAGATGTATTACATAAGTCCAACAAGTATTTCTATGTTTAAAATGGTTTATGGAGGGACAATCATGTACATAGAAAAGATACCTCTAATATGGCATTACAATGTTTCCTCTTGCAAGTCAGTTCTTAGCCTTCTCTTAGTTGCACTTGTCATATGCATGATGTTTAAAATATACAAGTTGTTTAATGTTATAGCACATTCTTATTGATAGGATTATATTCATTAAAATTATCTTATTAGTAGTTTATCATTTAAATCAGATCCATTATAGTTTCTCCAAATCAAATCAAATCAATCAACTCCAAGTAACATCCATATAATCTCCTAGTGTCTCTTGTTATTCTAGTCATAGTGTCATAGACCTTCAAATCTTGGGGTGCAAGTTATGTGACTGAATATAATGTTGTGTTGGTTGTGAATAGTACTATATATATGGTTTCTATGTGTTTTGTAATTTTTTTTTTGTTTTTGATAAAGTAAGTAGCATTTACAGGACATGAAATTTAGAAAACAGAAATAGGACATGAACAATTGACAGACTGCATGTCGAACTAAGGATGAGGATTAAACAACCCTAGAATCAGAGGGGATAGACCTGACTCCCAAAACCCGAGGTCGCAGTTTGGGGAGTCACTTCTTTTTCTTTGCACAACAGACCAAGAAGGCTTAGAAACAAATTCCACCTAGCGAGGAGAGATGAGTGGCTCCTCAACAAACATCAAGGACAAAGAGTCACCACATAGTGAAGCCAACAACGTAGAAGAGGAGTGAGGATAATTCAGAGGATCAGTGGAAGTGTTCATTGAGGGACAGGTAGCCTCTATCGGCACAACGATAGCAGTATGGGGAAACATTGGATCCATAGAAGGAATAGCCAGAGGAGAATCTTGGGGAGACACGGTCTCCAAGGATGAAACTGTTAAGGAAGGGACATCCTCCCCAAAGGGACCAACTGAAGAGGGAGAGCCCATTGTGAGATGGTCCGAGAGAGAATCCTTCCACTAAGTGGCAGCGCCCTTACAGAGAACAAGAGGGCAGCCAGAGGCAAAATGACCAACATAGAAACATCTCCTACACCAAAAAGGAGCCCCTCATAGTCCAAAAGCTACTTCCAAGGTCTGTCCTACACATTTTTTTGTTTATATTGTGTTTGTAATATTGGTTTTTCCTACTCCCTTCTAAGAACAAGGTCAAGAGCATGCTAACATGTTTGAAGACATTCAAACCAAAGTATGTTGGTTTGAAGCTAGTGCTACCTAGCCACATTGCCAACTATGAAAGATTATCCTATCTTTATACTCAGAAGTGGTCTTCATATGCCATTATATTGCATATCTTTTTTTCAATAGACATTTCAGCCAATAGTTTCTTGGTTCTAGAGTGGATGTAAAGGAATGTTTCAACTCTTTCCTCAAGTGAATTGGTTGGTCAAGCTTAAACATCATATTTTAAGTTTTGATTTATTTGAAATTATGCTAGTTTTTCTAGTAAAATTTATCTATTAGTGTGGTTTCAAATGGACAATCTAAACAAGTCAAAGTTTATAGTATGGATTTTTAAGTTAAATCAACTTGATGCAACAATATCCCTTATTTTCATCCTTCATATTTTACTTGTGACATTAAATTTTGTGAAGGTTTGACTCATTTTTGAGATATTTGAGACTTAGAGGGTTTGTATGAAGAGGCTTTATGAAATGACCCTTTTGTAAAAGAGGCAAGAATTAGTTTCATGGATCAAATAACTATCTTATAAGGCCCAAGTTTAATTCTTAATAAATCAATGTTTTTATTTTTTAATTTGATTTGGTAGAATTTACAATGAGATAAGTGTGGTAGTTGTGATTTTGATGTATGAGGTTTGTTGTTTTTTGTGAGTTATGAATGTTGTGAGTCACATAGGTAGGATAGGTAGTGCCCATTTGCAAGTTTGAACATTGAATGTGGAGAGCCTATTTTGGTTTGTGGTTGCATGTTAAACTAAAAAATTGAGTTGATTTTGTTTATGCAAATTGTTATATGTGTTATGTATCTAGTGGTGAACTTATTTGTAATAGCATTGGACTAATTTGCATAGATCTTGAATTTCTAGAGGGTTCCATTGTGGCCATTGTGGTCATGCTTCGAAGTGTGTAGCCAAGTTTGGTTAAACAAAGGCCATCTTGATTTGGAATCATTTAGAAAAATATAGTACTTAACCCTAAGGTAGATAGGGTGTATGGGAAATTTTATGAAATAGATGTGTTAGATATTCATTGAGGAATTGGTTTGGGAGGTTAGTGCATTGAAGGGAGTTGTTAATATTGACAATTTCATTCCTTGTTTGAATTGGCTCAATTTGTCCTAGGGCTTAGGGGGCATATGAATAATTCCTACTAGATGTTGGATGCAAAATTATTAGTAAAATAATAGATCAACATGTGGAACATAAGAGGAGGAGAAAAAAAAGAACTTGGTTGATATGCTTGTGGATATGAACATGGAAATCACACCACGAGACAAGAGGAAATCATTGTGCTTGTGTTTGTTGCTACTGTGTCAAAGGAGACAATGGGGAAGATAGTGAGGATCTATAAATTTACAATGAGGATCTATTATATTTTGGTGAGTCAAATGTGGTGTGTGGTACATATGGTAAATTATTATACCTCTAATATATTGAGGGTTATGATAAAAGGAAACAGTCATTGATGATATAATAGTTATGTTCAAGAAAACTCTATTAATTTAGGTAAATCAAAGAATAATTAAAGATGAAGATAGTATAGTGAAGTTCTAGCAAGAACAAAGAATATTGTCATGTAGTTTACAAGACTAGGAGTCTTCATTACTAATTATGTCAAAGAAAAGAGGATTAAACCTCATGACCACTCTAGGGGAGTGGAGTAAGACCCACAAAAATGGTAGTGATAATAAATGATTATAAATGCATACTTGAGTAATATTTATATGCTAGGACCCATAGTCTTATTGTAAGAAATATAATTAACTTAGTAACTAGTTCATGATATAGTCTACTTGAAAATTATAGAGGCTGGTTACCCATGCAACTTAGTGAGATGGAGTGGGTACTATAGGGACATTCACAAATAGTTATCTCAAATGGATTGTAATAAGAACTAAGGTGGAAGACATATAACTATGAGAGGAAATTAAAAAATTTATTAGTAAAATCATTTATGGGAGGTGTTAGAATAAATCAATTGATAGATTTAATGTTATAGATTAATTTGATCAAAACCACCATTTGTTGCAACTCATTACTACTAAATATTTTAATTTATAAATAATGCTTAACCAATGCTATGGAATGTGGAGAAAATGAACTATAAAATTAATCCATAAACTTGCCTATAAATAAGACTACACAGAGCAAGGAAATCAATCAGCTCCAATTTTTAGCCATGTAATCTCCCAATGTCTCTCATTTCTCTCTCTTTAAAACCTTTAGGAACTCCATGTTTATGAAAAATGCAACAATAATAATAATAATAAAAATATTCAACATATCCAAAAACTAGAAACTAACAAACCTTCAACAAGTAAATCCAAATAAACAAGTTCTAGCAAAAGAGACAGAAATAAGGAAACATTTTTTTTTTATATTAAATAGTTGGTGTTATAAAGTAAAAATTAGCTAGTGCTTATATAGGGCAAGGCAATGCATGAATGGTGAAAAGTATAAGTAAGGTAGACATCCATTATAGATGGATCTAATTAAAGTTGAACATGCATAATGGGTGGTTATGACTAGATGAACTAGCATGATAAAGGGAATTTAACTCAATTAATACTAGAAAAATATCAATCAAATACACAAAATGTGGGTACTTGGTTTTGATTGACACAACTACTTTAGTGAACTTAATCTAACTAGGTGTTCATAATACAAATTATAATAAAATAAGTGCAATTAAAATAAAAGGAAATAACACCACCCATAAGCAAAACCTAGGGAGAGATAGATAAAGTGTTGAGAAAATCTATGTTGTTCATCTTGCATAATGTTTATAATGTAAAATTAATATTATTTGTGATGCACTTAGAGAATCTATGGATATGTGTGTCACATATATTAAACATTTTTGGGCCACTTTGTATGTTGCATGTATCATTAGGATAAATATTCGATGTTGGTTACACATTAGAAAAAATATTTAATATGGAGAAAACTTAGAACCAAGAAAGGAAAACTTAGTACCAAAATTTAAATGAGGGGGATATAGTTTAAGAAGCACATGGTTTTTGTAATAACACTTGGTGGCTTTGTGTAAGGTTATTTCAAAACAAAACAAAAGAAAAACACAAGTAATTGTTGAGGTTAGTTATCTCAACCTTTAGGTTGTTGGCTAAGGATGATTAAGTATCAAATGTATGTTGCATATGTGAGGAGATGAAGCGTGAATTGATATGTGTGATCACATGATTCTCATTTTGTTTTTCACATGGTATGCAATTAGGGAACTTGCAATTTTAGAAGCCTTGCATGGAGACTTTGCAAGTGTATTATATTTTTTTAATGAGATAATACATTGAATGTGAATTCTTTTGGAGGCTAGATTTTCAATTCATGAAGGGTTTTTTCAAGCTGCATCTTGTGTTATCTTGGTGGTATGTTTATCATATGTCATATACTTTTTTTTGTGGTAAGATTTTAATTATGAGATGCCAATGAAAGCTAGTTTTGACTTATATGTGAGTGTAGCCAATGGTCTTAGTTGATAGTACAGAAAATTTAGGAGGATAGAAAAATGTATCCAAAAAATAGATACATAAGATAACTAATAAAAGTAGGTTGGTACTTTAACTATACTAGTGTATGTAGAGAGTTGTCAAAAATATAAATTTAAGAAGTAAAAATAAAATTAAAGATTTTTTTATTACTTCGTGAATGCATGTTTTATACCATTAGTTGATTAAGTAAATATCCTCAGAAGTGAATCCTATGCAAATAGTAATAATTGGGCTTCCTAGATCAAAGTATTTAATTTGTGGGTTCTCCCCCTCCCTTTCTAAACACAACTATAATGATTTTAGTGTGGATTGGTACACCCCAAATAGATTGAAACAACAAAAAGTGAAACAAAATTTTCGATTCAAACAAAATCAAGATTTGGCTTGGGTTCTCCACACAATTTTTTTAATCTTTCAAGAAATGGTGGGGCCAAAATCTATTTGGTTGGGCACAAATTTACTTGTGGCAATGGTTCTTTCTTTGAAGAAGAGAATTTAAAAGTTTACCAGATCATAGTTGCAATTCATGGATATCAAGCACATTAACTATGCAAATCAAAAATCAATTCGCGCCCTTCATAACAGCAATTTTTTTTGTATTCAATATTGCTTCTGTCACCTGTGAAGTACATGTTTCTTGATATCTATGACATTGTATTTTATGCCAATTTCTAGATTGTTGATCAAACTCTTATAAAGAGCTCTACTAAGCTTGATTATGAAGCTCTTTTAGCTGCTCAACTCTTCAGTTTTGCATCTTGCTTTGTTCAATATTTAAAGAAATACAATTAGTTCATGGTACGAGCTTGATTGGACCAGAAACTTTCGTTACATGGTATGGGGCTGATTGTCGCAAGGCATTCATTTTGTTAAGACCAAGGTTTGGCTATCGCCTGTTGTAGGAGGTATGGGGCATGTTATCAACTGTACCTTATCCAGGTTGACAAAGTACCCTGCTACTCCTGCCTGCTAAGCCCTATCCATCCCATCTTATGTACCTGCCATTATAAATGAAGAATGGTATCACCAAAAAAGATCACTGTATGGTGCAGGTACCTATCATTGATCATCAGCTATTCCATCTTCTTTGACAGAGAGATTCCTTACGTAGAGGACGGGTAAATTAACCTGCACTTCATTACGTAGAGGACAAGTCAATCTTGAATATATTTTTTTCAGGTTGTTTTCTTGTTGTTTCTTTAAGTTATTTGAATGGAAATGTGTATATATTTTTTTAATTATTAGATTTGTATTTTTATAGGTATTAGAAAGTTGGTTCTTTTTTCTTTTATATGGTATCATTTGTTTTAGTTTTTGATACTGATTAAATATGTTTTGAAATAAATATTTTGGGATTCGTATTCACACTAATTTAAATTGTTTTTTTCTATTCACTTTGGGGAGTTTTATGTAATCATTTGTATTCACCTCTATTCACTTCACCTCTAAATGGATTTGTATTTACACTAATATAAAGAGCTATCTTCTACTCATTTTGGAAGGTTTATGTAATCATGTATTGTAAACATACACTAATAATAAAGTGTCAATTGCACTTGTTTAGGTAGGTTTTTGGGTAAATACCCAAACGTGGGGACCAAAAAGTGCCCACCCCACCTTTTGGCCCCCCCTAGAGAACACAATGCACTCACATTATGTTTTGTTGAATTAAAACAAAAACTCACCTCAAAACTTTATTGTTATCCCTACCCCTTAGCCAAACCTACGGTCCGAAACTCTATTCAAGCATGCTCGCATTGTGAGATATGCCTTTTATCACTATTTGTCCATCAAAATGTTGCCACAACATCGTTGAGATGGAATAGGTAAGTATTTTTTATTTTCTAGTGTAATAAATTGATTAAATAGATAGATTTAAATAGTTTTTTGAGTGGGTTTTGTTTAATTTCTAGGAGTGGACAATGCACCACCAATTGATCAAAACCTTGTTGAAGAACAACCATAATAAACCCCTCTTTTTGTTGGTTGTTTTTAATGAACCAAAATTGGTCTCAACAATTGTCTATGAACTTGTCATAATTCAATGATCAACAATTGTGAGGATTGGCCAACAACTAGATGAAACCTTACTAGGCTTTCCCTCTGCACTCAGGACTCTGGAAGATCCAAGAGGGCGATCCTTACAATGTACTTAATGATACTCTTGTGCCATTTATCACGAACATTGTGAATAACAAATACATTCTCATAGATTACAAATTAGATTAAATTCTTCAAGAATCTGGCAAATTCTTTAACAAGTAATCATCTAAAGTAGAGAATGGTTGACCTCACATGAAAATTTAAAATAACTTAAGGTGTATGAATGATTTTATTTAAGAATTTGTTCTTTGAAAGGTAGGGTAGAATCAATGAATTCAAAGTTAACCAAATTAATAGAACATTGCCTTATCCATTTGGGTACTGAATTCAAATTTGAAATGAACTGTAATACAATAATGACTAAGCTCAGCATTTATAGACTATTGTGATATTGCATTACAATAAAACAACTCAGATTTCCCAGAATAAAAACTACTTATCAAATCCTCATACTTAATCACACAAACCTATGATTCCATCAAAGCATTTTAATTAAAGCATAGACAAAATCATACATTCAACCAAAACGATTGAAGACCAATAAAAAGATCTATCTCAGAATTTGCACTTTCTCATTCAAATTTCATCACTATTATAAAACCATTATGCCTATTATAGACTTGAATTCAAACCTAAGACTCAACACTAACTCTATTTGATGCAAGGGCATCGCTACATTGTTCATGTTTTGGTTTTATTTTCAATTTTTGGTTTGCATATATCTGGTAATGACATGTGGCACTTCATGGGTGGCTACGAACTTTCTCTTTTTTGAGATGTATCAAACTTTTATTTTGTTAGCGGAGGAGGTTTTGAGTAGTTGCATCGGTCAAGAAAGTTAAAGGAGGGCATAACTGTTTTGTGTGGTGGAATGACCCAGTTGAAGGAATGGCTCTGGAAAAGGAAAGAGGGGGATCGACTTGGGTAGAGAGAGCACAGATCATCCTGAAAGGAGGACAACAACAGCTCGGGTCTTCTTGAAGCAAAAAACCAGAAAATTAGTAGTGCTTTTGAATCTGCTGTGTGGTTGAGTGGAGAGTAGCATAGAAGGGAAGAGTTGCATAGCAAGAGAGTAAAGTCAATCGATTTGGGGATTTGATATATTACTTTCTATCGATTTGCTTGGGAAATGATGTCTTGATGCTAAGTTTATGTAAATGTAATCCAGTCAGTGTTGTTTCCTCCCAATCGTGGAGTTTGTGTATTGGTCTGTAAAAATCAATTCTGAAGAGAGGAAGGAATCAATTGTTTTGGTTTTCTTGTTTGGTTGCTAAATATAAACCATGGAGCTTCAGGTTGTCTTGTATTTGTGGTTATGTCTAGTATTGGAATGCACAGCTTTGTAATCCTTCTCTATTCCCCGCTAATATGTGTGTATGTCAATGACCAAAGAGCGAGTCCTTGCAACTTTAATATCTGGGTTGACTACGTGGGTATGGAACACATTGAGAAAGGTTGACTGTGTGGGTTTCTTGTCCAACGAGGTATGTTGTGTCTTGAATCATCATTGCAATTTGTTACCTGATATCTATGGTTTACAATGAGGCTTTCTGCTAGTTTCTTGTTATCTTCTTGTGATTGGAGCTATGTGTTAGTCCCTATAGTTTGCCGCTTCCTGTCATGAGATGAATAGTTTTCCAGTCACTAAGCAATAGGTCATCACTATTTCTTTGTGCTTGTATTACAAAATTCTTTACAATGAGTTCAATAGCTCTTTCAACCAAAGACCCATGCAATTGGTTTTGAATTCCCTTTTATAAAAACACTTGGGAGCAACAAGCTTTGAGATAAATTACACATATAATCACATTTATATTTGACATACATTTCAATTTAATTTCAAAACACCCATGAGCAGTTATATTTGCATTTTCAGAAGGGGGAATCACATAAGACAAAAATCCTTTTCATATTGGTGAAGATACTTCCCACCCTCCAAAGGGCATCTTTCATCATTGTAGCAGCACCAACTGTGAGCAAAGCATCCTTTTCACGAGAAAAATTGTATTCCATGTGCACACCAAGTCAATAGAAACTAAACATAAAATCATAAAAAGGGAAAAAATACACTATGTCCACATCAACACCTTGCCATCACTTTGATTGAGGATATAATTTTCTACAATACTTTATCAAAGGCTTAATCTGTAAACTTTTCAAGTCATGTATTATAGTCCTCTTTGGTGGGACATTATATATCTAGTAACTCTTGCACCTTAGTGTTGTGCTGGTTGTATCTAGCATCAATTAATATGTGGGACTCTTTAACAAATGCATCCATACGCACCTCAATCCATGTCATGTTATCAATTGTAGCGTTCAACATGGTATAGTATGTGAGGTTGATTTCTCTTTTAAAGTGTGGGGGAAGACCTACCAACTCATCCTTCCAAGTGCCAAACTCTTTCATCTCACCTTCATCATTCAATACCTTAGGCATTCCATGCCCCTCTACGTCTCTAAACATTTTCAATTTATTCTGCAATTGCACACCTAGCTTACCATGAAAAGTTGAAATTCCACCCAATAGGTCCATTGCCTTCAATACATCTAGAATGTTTATCGGATCTTTAGGATCATCCTTCATATTAGGTATGATCTCCTTTATGGCCCCAACTCTAGCACTCTATTTACTCAAGTCATTTTGGAAAGCATTTTGGACTTGCATTTACCTCTCATGGGTCTCATGAATGCTCTTGTATGCCTCCGAAACATTATCAAATTTGTGCATTAATTTGGAAACTTTGTGTTTCAAAACATCATAAAAAATGCTATTAGCCACTTTTATAGTTTCTTCCTTGGCCTTCTTAACATTATATTTCTCAATTTTCAATTCCCCTTTTAATTGGATGATTCCTAATGCAAGAGTCTCCCTGTCCTAAGATGATAATTGAGAAGAATATGAAGAAGGGGAAGGCAATGCCTTCATTGATGGACTTTCTTGTGCAATAGCCCTCATCTTGTTACATTCATCCAAAAGAGTGTTGTAGTTATCCAACAACTTATCATATTTCTTTTGTGAGATTTGTGCAGTGTCAACACTCACCATGGTAGCATGCATAGACAACTTTGCAACTTGAATGGGAGTAATGCCAGTGGCTATCTTCACCATAACTGAACCAATGACCTCCTTAATTGATTTAACCACTTTAGGTTTTCTTGTATTAGGATACATTGACCAAATTGCAAGGGTATGTAATTTGGGACTAAAGCCAGAGCCAAAAACATGATTGTCAAAATGCTCTTCAGATACAAAGGCCTCAGGGTCTTTCCTGATTGCATCAAGTGCAATAGTAGTATAAAGATACCATCCTAGAAGCAACATCATACCACTTTCTTTGACATTTTTTCTAGCTTCAATGGGAATGATTTCTGCTATCTCAGCCATTATCTTCTCCTCCTCTTCCTTTTCTACCTGCTCTTGTTGTGAAGGGTCCACATTAGCCTTAACATCTTTAATTCTCTTTTTGATGTCTTGGATCTTATGCTAGATGATAAAATCTTTGAATTCCTTAGTTTGCGCAAATGAATCATTAGCAAGGAATTCATCACAAGATTTGACCTTGGGGTCATCATTAGCTTCTTGATCATATTGCCACTTACAATTTTGTCTTGGAGAACATATGGGTCAAAACTATCTTTTATTTGAGGGGAAGGAAATATCCTTTCAACCTCTTGATCATTAGGCACATGTTCTATATATTTCTCATCTCCAATTAATTTAGTATCAGAGTATTCAACCAAAGGGCCACCCCCTTCACCAACCTTCAAAGGTTGTTCTTGAGTTTCCATAGCTTCTTTTAGCTACCCCTTAAGTACTTGTTCCTTCTCTGCGACCTCCTTGACCTTTACAGTGAACTCACCACTTTGATAATCCATTAATTTGGTCATGGCCCTTTCATAAGGGTTTTCAATGTCATCATATGGAATGATATAAAAAGTATTCCTCTTTATTACGTCTTCTTCAATATCAAATAGAGCAGTCCACTCCTTCCTTGAAGTCACTACACCATTGGTTGTCAAATTTCTAATTACATCACCAGTATACAAAAAGTGATAGGAAAACCTAGACAAACCTTTGTTTCTTTTCATCTCATTTACAAACCCTTCAGGGTCATAGTTTCTGAGCTCATCTACTGGAAGCCTGAGGTTATTCAACATTATTCTAAACTTTCCATACCCTTCCTTTATAGTAGCAATAAAATAAGCAAAAGAGCACTGTGGGGTTATCACTTAGCCTTTCCTAGTAATTTTGTAATGTTCCTTATCCATAAAATCAAATTGCTGGATAAGTTCCATTAAGGCTAGCCTATCAGAAACATACACTGGTAGGCAATGGGGTGCAACCTTGGCTCCATAAGCTCTGAACAAAATGTAACGTGAGTGCAAAAACCAGTCAGCCCAATTGTGAGTTTTTTTTGCTCCTTTAAGCTTATGGGGGTGCATAATCTCCCTGATGACTTTTGAAATTATATACATATGTGCCACACCCAAACTCTCCAAGATACCAAACTTCACAACATTGCAGAAAGCACGATAATTTGAATTAGGGCAATTCTAATCCCAAATATGAGTCCACATTTGGACAGGCAGATCATTTCCTTCATCATCTTTCTATCTTAACTTCATACCTTTCTTCCATTTCTCTTTCCCAATCCATAAAATCATGTGCATTAATAAAGAATAATGGGGAAAAGATAGAGGGGCTCTACCATCCTTCAATCCAATTAGCCCTTTATGCATCTTCTCAACAATATATGCTGCATAGTCAACCCCTCTATTTGAATTCCAATTTTGAATATCAATTATCATCATGAACGAAGTAGTTGGTATCCTTACATCAAACCTGTAAGCCAATACTTGATCCAAGCAATAGTACATGTGTTCTTGAAGTAGTTCGTAAACTCCTCACAATCAAAAGGTTCCAAGTCCTTAGGACTGAAAGATATGTTGTCCCCTTTCCTACGCCTAGGAATCACATGCCACCTATTTCCATATTTGTTTTGTTCATACTCATTGCATAAATCAAAAAAAATAATGCTAACAGTGTAATTGGGGTTTAGCTTGAACACCTCCACAATCCTATCTTTGGCAATGTCAAGAAGTGGGATTCCATTCTCACATTTTATTTTTCTATACTTAGCATTGTAATGCCTAGTTAGCTCTAGCATCAAATCTACTTCAACAAATATATTTGGTACCAACAACCTTTTGAGGTTAAAACTCCATAGGTGGCAGGTTGGATGTTTAGCTTACCGTCTGTTGCAGGCATACACGAATAACTCCCACCCACTCTGAGGTAGAGGGACCTCTCTGATTCCATCAACATTATCAATCAATATGCTAGTCATAACACCCTACCCTATAGGTATTTTTTCAATCTGCTTTCTTCACTCAGTAATATCTATGGATTCGCCTTCCATTAACCTAGCAAAATATCTCTTTTCTCCCTTAGATTTTGCAGTCTTTTATGAGGTTTCAAGCTTAGGTTTGACAACCTTAGGATTTTTTTGTGTAGGTTTACTCCCAACGCCTAAGGATTCATTGTGTTGACTCATGGTTTATAGCTAGGGTTTATGAATTCAACTTATAAATGAGGGCTTACAGGTTTTATGCTTATAGGGAATTAATTTGCAAAGTACAAGCCAAGAAACCTCCCAAATCTTACTCAATTCCTAGCAACTTCTATGAACACATATAATATCAAAAACCCTTTCAAACCCTAACCACCTAAAGCTTTTAGAATTAATCATTAGAATCCCTTACCAGCTCAATTCAATTATAATTCATAGAGAGAAGTGTAAATATTTGCTTACTTGGGAGAAAATTTGTCTTCAACGCTTCTACAATTCTTCGCTTGATCTCTTCACGTCTTCTTATTTGAACTTGTCTACTTCAAATAGTTGCAATTGTGAAGACAAACGAGCCAACAACCTTCTTTATGGCCAAGGAATGGAGTGTCTTCACCATTAATGCCTGAAAGAAATCTCACACAAGCGAATTGATACTTGGCCATTTAAGTTTAAATTCAGGTTGTTGATAATTTTGATTTAAAACACTATCAATGGCTCCCCTAAATCCTCGTGCTTTCAACGATTTCCCTTGATGTTTCCATGTTGTGCCTATTTTATTTTATCACTTTATTCTCTAGGGCCATCCCACATCGCTACTTTGTCTTTCTCCTTCTTGAATGGATCCATGATGTAGAGATGGGAGGAATATTCCATTGAATATCCATAATCTCCCATCTCTCATCGCCAATGTTCTCTCAACACTCGAAATTGTAAACACAATGCCTTAAGATGAAATGATGGACAAAAGGTTTAACTATCCATCACTCATCGCTGACCTTTATTTACCTCCGCATAAGCCATCAATGTTGCGAGTAACACCCATGATAAGATCCTGGCCATTAGATTAGATCATCCTCTTTTTCTTCTTTTCAATGCTCATCGTTGATTTGATTTATATCGATCAAACCACATTAGTGATGGAAGAAAGGTGGTAATAGGGAAAGATCTAGCCACGTTCCCCAACTGTTGGGTCAATGGTTAAGGCAACTTCACTCCTAGGAACAAACAAATTAGGGATACCTTGATTTAAAACAAAAAGGCTATAACATTCATCACTCATCACCAATAGGAACATGGATGGTAGGAGATAATTCATGATGGGTGATGAGTGGGCTATACAAAAGGCTAAAGAGTCATCGCTCATCGCTAATTTAGAACATAGAGCACTTTAACAATTAGCAATGCAAGAGTGGCCGACGATACAAAGGAAAAGAACTCACATTATGTATCGTTGATATGAAACTTAAGGTCTTGTGCCCATCCACGATGAGTGATACAAAGGAAAAGGTCCATCACTCATCGCCAATTCAATACTAGTGGTCATGAAGAAATCCGTGATAAGTGATATGCCAAGCGGTAAGAAATAACTTAAGTGGGAATATTGCGCACGTGCTCGCAAGTTATTTTAAAAGGGGGATGCCTAGGTAACATGAGAGATAGGGACTTTAAAGGATTTAAGACCATACTCGACCAAGGATATAAAAGTAAAATATTTCCAAGACCTAACCTTATAAAATATGAAATCCCTAAATCAAGATAATAGGAAAATACCACATGACCTGGTAAAGGGGAGACATAGGCATAAGGGGCCAGTGACCACATGAATACATAGAAACAAGTTGTTACTTAGACAACCAAGAACCAACAACACGTCAATGAAAAATTAGACCAAGGAGCAAAGGTTAAAATGGAAGGGAAAATGCTAACATAAACCCTATAACCCCTGTGACAAAACCCTAGCCAACAAACAAGAACAAGGCCAATGAGACGACCAAACAACTTCTCAGGTCAGTGGAACATAAAATTTTGAAGGTTCCACTAGTGGCTTTGATTGGGGACACATGCCTCTCGTAGGCATGACAAGATTTTAGATCTCATGGTTGAAGCAGACCAAGCACAAAGGACCCAAAAACTAAGGACCTACCTAGACAAGGCAAGAAGACCAGACCAAAGCACACCAAACCTATGCACAAATATATAAAATATACAATGTAGATGGAGAAAAACATATTTCGGGAGAAATATGGCTTCAAGAACTGTCCATGTGCTAGCAGTTCAAGAAGTTCACTTGTCAAACTTCAGAGAAAGTATGAATCCTCATCATGTGTATTTGATACCAGATAAGTGCCTAACCATAGTACCTCAATCTTCCCATGCTTTCCCTTATCCTAAGCTCTAGTATTCCACACCATTACCATGCTCCCTACTTCAAACTTCCTAGGAGAAGCCCTTTTATCATATAACTACTTGACTTGCAACTTCATTTTAGTGTTTTAATCATGAGCTTCTCTTCTAGTTTCATCTAATTGTATCAAGACATCAACCCTATGTTGCATTTCATCACATATGTCACCATCATATTCCTGTACAAACTTGTACATTTTTAGCGAATTTTCTGAGGTAGTCTCACATCTAAACCATAAACTAGACCAAATGGAGAATATCCAGTGGCTTTCTTGATAGTAACCCTATCTACCCAAAGTGCAAGATTTAGCTTTGAATCCCATGCTTTCTTATTCTTCTCAATCACCCTTTTGATGATCTTCATCAAACTCTTGTTACTCAATTCTTCTTGACCATTCCCTTGAGGATGATAAGGGGAAGAATAAGAAATTTTCATTCCATGCTTATCACAAAAATCCTTGAACTCATTTGATCTAAAAAACATAGCATTATCAGAGATAATATGTTATGGGACTCCAAACCTGATTAGGATGTTATTATCAAGGAAATCAATTACCACTTTTTTTGTTGCCTTCTTGGTGGGGATTGCTTCCACCCATTTTGTAAAATAATCAGTTGCATCCAAGAATCCAAGAGTATCCCCCACTAGATTTCTCAGATATTTCACCAATAAAGTCAATACCCCACTATTGAAAAGGGGCCTGGACTAAAATGGGTCTAAGTGGTAAATTCCCTACATTTTTTAGCTTTCTTAAGAATCTTTGGTAAGAATCACAAGTTTTAACAAAATTGTGGGCATTTTTGAAAACTGAGGGCCACCAAAAACCCGCCCTTAAAATCTTGTGGGTAGTAGTTTTAGCCATGTAGTGGTTGCCACATACTCCATTATGCATCTCTTGTAAAAGTTCCAATGCCTATTTTCCATTAACACATTTGAGTAGAACACCCTCTGGGATTCTCCACCAAAGCTCATTATCAATAATGACATACTTAATAGCTTGTAACTTTAGGGTTCTTTTCTCATTATCGACCATACCTTCAAGACATTGCATGGTCTACAAATATTGAACAATCCACCTATACCAACCACAAGTCTGCATGCCATAGATAGGTGCAACATCTACACATTCAACTTGATTTACTTGGTTTGCCTCCAAGTTGGTTTCAACCATCAACTTAGCTAGACCTTTCCCTCTCACCAACTTAGTGATATGAGCATCAATGCTAAATTCCTGGATCCTATTGATCCATCTATACCTCCTACCTATGCTCTCTTGTTGAGTGAAGATATATTTCATTGTAGAAATTGGAACAAAAGTTATGAATGTATCTCCCATTAGGTATGTTCTAATTTTTTTTATAGCCTTGACCAATGCATAGGCCTGTTTCTCAGTCATATCATACTTGAGTTCAATGGCCTACAAAGATTTGCTAAAAAATACAATGGGTTGTTCAAAGCCCTCATCATTCTTCTGCAGTAACACAAAACATTTGTATGGGAAGAAGTAAAGGAAAAAATGTGCATAGGATTGGAAAAATACAGAGATGTCAACATTGGAGCCTCCTTTATGGCTCCTCACTTCAAACCACTTTCTCTCCCTTCTTCAACATCTTAGAAATAGGGCAAGTAATGTTAGTGGAATTAGTTACATATCTTCTTAAGAAATTGATCTGACCAAAGAATGATTGAATTCCTTTGGCATTCTTTGGCTGTGGAATTTTGTCTATTGCAGCCACTCTCTCAGGATCAATTCTTATCCCTTCTTTTGACACAATATGGCCCAAGAGCTTCCCTTCTTTTACCCCAAACACACACTTATTGGGATTCAATGAGATCCCATATTCTAATGCCTTCTTAAACACTTTCTCCAAATTCATACAATGATCCTATTCTTTCTCACTATATGCAGTCAGATCACCTTGATAAACAACTAGAAATATGTCTATGAAGTCAACAAATTCCACATCCATGGCTCTCTGAAAATTAGTCAGGGCTCCATTTGTGAATCCAAATGGCATTCTTACATAGACATATGTGTCCCATGGAGTTGTAAAATTTGTCTTGTACTTCTCAGATTCTTTGACCACTACCTGATTGTAGCCTGAAAATCCATCCATCATGGATAACAGCTCACAACCAGTTACCTTTTGTAACATGGCTTCCATGTTAGGTAGTGGGTAATTTTCCTTCAACAATGACACATTCAAATTTCTAAAATCAACATAGAGCCTGATGTCACCATTCTTCTTCCTACTAGAATAAGATTTAAAACCCAAGTCGAATGTCTAATGGGCTTGATGATCCTAGCATCCCTTAATTTCATGAGTTCTTCTCGAATCTTAGGTTGCAATGTGGGATTTATTGGTCTTTTCTTTTTCTTGAAGGGCTTGGCATCTAGCTTCAAAGGTATCTCATGTTGAAATAGCTCTTCTCTATATGCCTGTAGGTCATCATAAGGCCCAACAAACACATTTCTATATTTTCTCAACAAAGCAATCAACATTGCTTTGACTTAAGGTTTCATCCTTTTCCGAATGCAAACCTTTTTAGGATCATTCTCTGTACCAAGGTTTACTTCTTCAAGATCCTCCTTGTGATTGGATTTCTTCTTAGCATTGCTTCTATCAGGGCCGTCAAAAACCCTTTCCAATGCAACCAATCCTTTTGGAATCTTATTAGTTTTCATTGGATGATCTCATTTCAAAATATTGTTTCCTTACCATCGACTTCCTTTCACAAAGGCTCAAAAACTGATTTCTTGACCCTCATATTCATCTACGCATTGCAAGAATCTCAAGATATCCTCATCATCATTAAACACCTACCAATTCTTTATGTTGTCAAGAACTGAAGGTATAACTTGCACTTCCACTTTTGAAATGTTAGAAAAAGTTATATCATCTGGCAAGAGGGCAGTATTGGCAAGTAAATCTGCCACTTTGTTATTGCTTTTATCCAACCAGTTAATACCAAATGCATCAAATTGCTCAATTGAGTCCCTATACTATCTCAGCCTAGTATTTTTTGATGCATATTTTGACCTAACTAGAGAAACTACAAGTTATAAATCTCTAGTGACTCTTAAATTTTTAATTCCATGTTTCTCAACTAATCTTAACCCTAGTAGCAAAGCTTCATATTTAGCTATGTTGTTTGTGCAAGAAAATATTAATGAAAATTAAAAATTAAAAGTTTTACCACTAGGAGAGATGAGTATTACCCCTACACCAACTCCCTCTTTTGAGTAAGTACCATCAAAACACATATTCCATAGGTCATCATTGTTGGCTTGTTGTAATACTTCCTTCTAAAGGGGTGCAGGTTGTCTCTCTTCCTCTTCTTGTAACTCTTCAACCTTGAAGTTATCCATGCCAGTGTCTACAAAATGGATTCTATCTACTTATTCCACAAATTCAATCATATGTGGAGCTCCTGGCTCCCTCACAAGCATGATGTCCTTTCCTTCAATAGGAAAATTTGCAAAGGACATATCACATTCCATGCTACCTCTCATGGAGGTACTCTATTTTCCTTACAATAACATGCCATAGTTTGGTGGGTTATCTACCATAACTATGCTCATGACAAACTCCTTAGATCAAGAAAAGCAACCAATTTGTATGGGACATCCTTAATTACTTCTATGACTAGGATCTCTCTGGATTCTATGGTATAACACTTTCCATAGGCACAATTGATCTTCAAGCCCATTTCCTTCATGATCTTTACTGAAATGATGTTAGATGAAGCTCCTGAATCAATCATGTAGTTTTTTAGGAGCTTACCATCAACAATCAGAGATACATAGAATGGATCAATGTTACTTGGGCAAGTTGTGATAGTGCTACCCAAATAAATTTGAGGGATATCACCTATATCTCCCTCCATTATTTCATCACTCACTTGATTTCCACTCACTTCAGGCTAAGAAGTTACCCTCTTATCTTCACAGGCCTTAGTGGCACCATCGATAAGGGCCACTACCTTCTTCTTATGTTCATTATTTCTCATCAATTCCATTAATGGAACTGTCACATTGAACTAGGAGAGAAGTTGAAACATGTCAACTGGAATATACTTTGGTAAATCATAAGGGATTATATTTTTCTTTTCAATCCGAACCTTGTGCTATTCAACTCGTTGTTCAACATCTGTCTTTTCTTACTTATTTTCCTGATCAACACTTGACTTTTGGGGGTTTGCTTTAACAACTAGAGCAACAACTTCATGAAAATTCTTGACTCTGTTATTTTTATTGGCCCAAAGCTAAGGTCCCTTACTCTCTTTGGATTTTACATTTCCTTTCTTAAAATTGGCCAATTCTTCTATTTTAGTTCCCTTCTTTTATTCATTTTTCTCTTTCATGAACATAATCCTTGGCTTACCCTAGTCACAATTGACAACTCTATTTCTTAAGTTATGAGTGTTTCTATCTTGCTCTACCAATGTTGTCATTTTATTATACTCCTCATCAAAATTTCTTCTCAAGGACACATCCATTTCATCCGTCTCCATAGCACAAATTTTCTCCTCGACCTCTTCATCCTCATCAAGAAAAAATTGGTGATGATAGGAATATGATTTTTGCCTCTAGCAATCAACATCAACTTCATGTGACTCTTCATCTGAAGAGCATTCCTCATCAGCAAAATCTGACCTATGCATAAGCACATGTACTTCCACATCCTTTTCCTTCATTATCTCATAGTCATTTGATTGAGTTTGTTCTTCTTCAAATTGTCTTGCTACTAAACATGTTTGAGAAGCATGTGGTAGTTGGAAAACAACACACCAAGGTGTTTCATCAACAAAATTCATAGAATTTTTCTGTAATGGATCAGGGGGAACTTTACTTTGTGCATTTTTTTGATTGTTTGGAAATGGCTTTCCATTTTCCAATTTGTGTTATAGGGATGGTCTTGCAGCTGAGGTCTTTCATTCTTCTGGAAATTTGGTTTATCATTTGTAAATTCCTTTTATTGTCTTGCAAGCCTGTAATTGATATCTTTCATAGAGCTTGCAACCTTATCAATCTTATCCTCCAGTGAAGCTCCCTTCTCTGTAGAGTGCTTGTCCTCTTTCATTGGGTTCTTCAAAGATTTTAACATGATCTCTTATGCCAACTTTACTTGAGGCTTTCCTAATGTTTTCAATATGGACTGCCATCTTGAAAGCCTCTCTTGAGGTTTGAGGATTCTTATACAATAAAAGAGAACTCATTTTTGCGTCAAATTCATTACAATAGTTGACTAAACACATGTTATCATTTAATCTCAAATGAGGAGGTAGTTTGTTCATGGCTTTTTGAAACCTTATATTGAAATCAACAACTATCTCATTTGAACATTTAGAGATATTATTGAACTAATTCAAAAGGAACCTTGAGTCAGTATTATCACCATATTTCTCTCTAAATACTCTCTTAAATTCTTCCCACAAGCCAATACTCTTAGCTGACAATGACCTATACCATTCCCTGGCATCTTCAGTAAGTGATTGCATGAAAATCTTCATCATCACATCCTCAGCCTCCACCTAAAAGTCATCCATCACATTGGCAAATGAATTTAGATGATCTTTACCACTTATTGTATTGTTTCCATAAAATTTAACCAAGGCAGACCTGATGTCCTTAGGGAATGGGTTTGGATAACTAGGAATCCCAAAAAGGCATAATTATTGGTATGTATCCACTTGCATTGGTCTTTTGGTGAACCAATCTCTATGATCATTATGGGGTTCATTATTATTTTGATCACCAGATTGATTGTTATATTTTCCATTTCCAGCCCCACCATGACCACCACCACTACTTCCTTCTCCATCTCCAGAATAGGTGTTCTTATTTTTATGGTTACCTCCACCTCCACCACCACTTTTACCAAGAATATGTCCATCTGACTTAGTCTTATATGGATCAAAGTTAGAATGAATAGAGATTGAATATCTTGGATCAAGAATAAAGGATTTGAGGAATGAAATCTTCCTTGATATTTCTACATTTGAAGCTTCAATTTCCATTTTATTCAGCTCTTATTGCAACTTTTCATTAACTAGCTGCAACCTTAAGATTTCAAGGTCAAGAGGTGCATTCAATGTAATGGATTTGGTCTTAGCATCTTAGATGGAAGCATTAGTAGATGAAGTATTTGTATTTGTATTTGTATTTGTATTTTTACTTGTAGTTGCGATGGTTCTTTTAGGCTAGCCTATGGGTCTCTTTCTATGGTCTATAGGTTGAGATTTCTTAACACCAACAAAGGGATTTGTGACCTTAGTTGCTGTAATAGAGGTAGTATAAGTACTTGCAATAGAAGTTGACATAGATATGTTTACTTTAGGAGGATAAGGGGTTTCCTTAGTAGCAAGTTTAGGAGGAACTTCAGGAATTGGTTCTTCCTTTAATGTTTCTTTCATCTTTTCAATCCTTTTTCTCTAGGCATCTTTTTCTAGCACTTTTCCCTTAATTCTCTCCTCTTTTTCCTTTGCTTGTCTCTCCTCCAACTCCTTAAGCCCAAGTTCTTCCTCTTCCAAGGCTTGCATATCATTTTCTATATCCTATTCATCTTCTAGGATATCATCAGACTCACTAGGCTCAAGTGTATAATAGGTAAGATTCACTGGTTCTCTCTCAGAGGAATGGTGAGAGGCTCTACTATGGGATCTACCTCTTGGTTTAAAATTATCATCATTAAAAATGCGTCTACCACGAAGGGTTCCCCTTTTGGCTAGGAATTCATTGTAATTTTCCCATAGCTCCCATCTCTCTTGTTCCCTTAACATTTCATGGTGACTACCAGGGACTTCATTAGTGGGAAAACCTTCCTCATTTGTATCATACACATCAAATTCATATGCCTCTTCATGAGCATTTATATTATGAACATATTTATCTAAATTAGGAGATGTACTAGAAATATTTTTAGTAGAATTACTTGATTCATCATTCTTTCGTATCCAGAATGACTTCTTACTTATTGAAAGCTTAGATCCTAGCTTCTGCTTAGGATTCTTCTTCATTTTGCTCCTGGTTCTATGCATGGCTTCAGACTTCTCTTCACAATTCTTCTTCTCACTCTTTCTTTGGAATTCTCACTTTGTATTGACACAAGAGACTTCAAATTTTTCACCCCCAATATGGGAAAAGGAAAATATATCACACTTTGGAGAAGCACTCACAATTTCAAAGAAGACTTTGTACATAAACTGACAAGAAATGGAAAATGGGACCAAAATGTGATGCATAAAATTGGATGTGAGCTATTGATGAGAATTTTCATAAATTGTTCTCCAAATAATGAAAATAATTCGACTTTGACTATACCAAATTTGACTTAGAGACATTCGACTAGCATTGTCCCCAACAGAGTCACCAATCTGTTGGTTTTTTTAACAAACCAAACAAGGTCTCAACAATTGTCTATCAACTTTCCATAATTCAATCATCAACAATTGTGAGGATTGGCCAACAACAAGGTGAAATATTGCTAGGATTTCCCTCTACACTTCAGGCTCTGCAAGACCCAGGAAGGTGGTCCTTACAATGTACTTAATGATACTCTTGTGTCATTTATCACATACATTGTGAATAACAGATACATTCTCATAGATTGAAAATTAGATGAAATCCTTCAAGAATCTAGAAAATTCTTTAACAAATAATCATCTAAAGCAGAGAATGGTTGACCTCACATTAAACTTTAAAACAATTTAAGGTGTGTGAATGATTTTATTTAAGAATTTGTTCCTTGAAAGGTAGGGCTGACTCAATAACTTCAAAGTTAACCAAATTAATATAGTGGTGCCTTATCCATCTAGGTAATGAATTCAAATTTGAAATGAACTATAATATAACAATGACTAAGCTCAACATTTACAGACTATTTTGATATTACATCACAATAAAAGAACTCAGATCTCCCAAAACATAAACTACTTATCAAATCCTCATACTTAATCACACAAACCTATAACTCCATCAGATCATTTTAATTAATTCCTTGAGTTAAAGTAGAGAAAAAATCATACATTCAACCAAAACAATTGAAGATCGATAAAAGGATCCTTGATCATTTAATTAATAATTAATATGACAAGATACAAAAGGAGAGTATCTGTCTCAGAATTTTCACTTTCTCATTCAAATTCCATCACTATTGTAAAACCATTAATCCTATTACAGACTCGAATTCAGACCTAAGACTCAACACTAACTCCATTTCTTTGTTGTTATATTACAAAATTCTTTACAATGAGTTCAATAGCTCTTTCAACCAATGACTCATGCAATTGGCCTTTAATTCCCTTTTATAAGAATAAGGGAGCAACGAGCTTCAGGAAAAATTGCACATTTAATCACATTTATGTTTGACATAGATTTCAATTTAATTTCAAAATATCCTTGAGCAGTTATATTTTCATTTTTAGAAGGGGGAAATCACATAAGATAAAAATCCTTTTCATATTTCTAGAGAAGATACTTCCTGCCCTCCATAGGGCATATTTCATCATTTTAGCAACACCAACCATGAGAAAAGAATCCTTTTCACAAGTAAAATCATACTCCACATGCACACCAAGTCAGCAAAAACTAAACATAAAATCATAAAAGGGGAAAATCATACACCATGTCCACATCAACACCTTGTCATCACTTTGACTGAGAGGATATAATTTTCTACAATACTTTATCAAAGCTTAATCTGTAAAATTTTCAAGCCATGTATTATAGTCCTCCTTGGTGGGCCATTGTATATCCAGTCTCTCCTACACCTTAGTGTTGTGCTGGTTGTATTTGGCATCGATTAATATGCAAGCCTCTTTAACAAATGCACCCATACACACCATAATACCTATCATGTTATCAACTACAACGTTCAACATGGTATAGTTTGTGAGGTTAATTTCTCTTTTAAAGTGTGGGAGCGGACCTCCCAACTCATCCTTCCAAGTGCCAAAATCTTTCATCTCACCTTCATCATTCAATACCTTAGGCATTCCATTCCCCTCCATGTCTCTAAACATTTTCAATTTATTTTGTAGTTGCACACCCAACTTACCATGAAAAGATAAAATTCCACCCAACAGGTCCACTTCCTTCAATACATCTAGAATGTTTGTTGGAGCTTCAAGATCATCCTTCATATTAGGTATCATCTCATTTAGGGCTCCAACTCTAGCACTTCATTTACTTGAGTCATTTTGGAAAGCGTTTTGAACTTTCACATGTACCTCTCATGGGCCTCATGAATGCTCTTGTATGCCTCCCAAACATTATCAGTTTTATCCATTAATTTGGAAACTTTGTGTTCCAGAACATCATAAAAAATGTATTAGCCACTTTTACAGTTTCTTACTTGGCCTTCTTAACACTGTCTTTCTCAATTTTAAATTCCCCATTTAATTGGTTGATTATTAATGCAAGTCTCCCTATTCTGAGATGATTATCCAGAAGAAGATGAAGAAGGGGAAGGTAATTCCTTCACTAATGGACTTGCTTGTTTAGTAGCCCTCATCTTGTTACATTCATCCAAAAGAGTGTTGTAGTTATCCAACAACTTATCATATTTCTTTTGTGAGATTTGTGTAGTGTTAGCACTTAGCATGGCATCATGCACAATCAACTTTGCAGCTTGAATGGAAGTAATGTCAATGGCTCTCTTCACCACAATTTAACCAATGACCTCCTCAATTGATTTAACCACTTCGGGTTTTCCTATATTAGGATACATTGACCAAATTGTAAGGGTATGTAATTTGGGACTAAAGCCAAAGCCAAAAAAATGGTTGTCAAAATGCACTTTAGATACAAAGTCCTCAGGGTATTTCCTAATTGCATCAAGTGCAATAGTATTAGTAAGATTCCATCCTAGAAGAAATATCATACCACTTTCTTTAACATTTTTTCTAGCCTTAATGGGAGTGATGGTTGCTATCTTAGCTATTATCTTCTCCTCATCTGCCTTTTTTTCCTCCTCTTGTTGTGAAGGGTCCACATTAACCTTAGCATCTTCAATTCTCTTTTCTAATGTCTTGGATCTTATGTTGGATGATACACTCTTTGAATTCCTTAGTTTGCATAGAGGAATCATCAGCAAGGAATTCATCACAAGCTTTGACCCTGGGGTCATCATCAACATCTTCATCATATTTCCACTTGACAATTCTATCCTAGGGAACATGTGGGTCAAGAGCATCTTTTATTTGAGGGGAAGATAATTCCCTTTCCACCTCTTGATCATCAAGCACATGCTCTGTAGATTACTCATCTCAAATTAATTCAGTAGCAGAGTATTCAACCAAAGGGATTCCCCCTTCACCAAACTTTCTTGAATGTCCATAGCTTCTTGATGTTGCCCCTTGAGTACTTGTGCCTTCTCTATGACCTCCTTGAACTTTACAAATAACTCACCACTTTGATAATATTTTAATTTGGTCATGGCCCTTTCATAAGGGTTTTCAATGTCATCATATGGACTAATATAAAAAATAATTCCTCTTTATTATGTCTTCTTCAATATCACATATAATAGTCCACTCCTTCCCTGAAGTCACTGTTGTTAGAGTAATAGGTTGTTTACTTGATTAATTAATCAAGTCACCTTTACTTTATTTCACTTAAACTAAACTTAGGAATCTTTATTTTGCATTATTAAATTAGTCATGTTGTCTTGTTCATTATGATCTTGGCACTTCTCACATGCTAATTTAATCTTCATCCTAGGGTTCTCACTTTAGGTTTTGATCTCCTTTCTTAAGGATTGATCTCTTTGTAATTATTCACTTCTCGGGTAATGCATCTTTTGCTTCATGTTTGCAGAGCACCATTCTTGTGTCTCTTGATCTCCTTTGGTGATAGGTTATTTTCTTGTAGGTATTCATTGGGATATGTGAGGTTCAATTCTCAACTTCTACATGGTATTAGAGCTCTAGATCTGCAAGCTTCTTGTTCCTTTTTTGTGAGATCTTGCCTTGAAATTTTTTTTCAGTGCATCCAGGGTCAAATAAAACCTCTCCATTGAATCCAGAGTTGCTGGAATAGTCAAGACTGATCTTTATTTTGTCAAAATTGGCTTTTGTTTATTAGATCCATGAGGGTTTGAAGAAATTTTTTTTTTCTAGATCCAAATGGTACTTGATTTTTTGGGGCATTTTGAGCCCAAACGGACCTCACCATTGTGTCTGCATCAGCCAAAAACCTTAAGATTGACTGTGAAATTGTCAAAATTCGAGTAGTTGACCTTTGAGGCAAAAATTTTTACTCGTACGACCCTATATGGCCATCTACATGCGGATCGAATTTTTTTTTATTAACCCTAGTAATTTTTTTTTTTTTCTGATTTTAATTTTTTTTCTTCAGAAAAATAAAAAAATATTATATAAAATCTTTTTCGATTTATTTAAAAAATCCAAAAAAAATTAAAACAAAAAAAATAGCCTTTTTAAAAGGCTTATTTCGGCCTTAGTATGCCGAACGGCGGTACTGTCGGCATGTCGGATGGCGTACTGACAGCCAGCCGACGGCTATCTTTAGTTGACCCATTTTTTTTATTAATTTTTTTTAAATAAAAAAAAATTATTGTTTGTAAATTATTTTTTTTGTTTTAAAAAAAAATCAATTTTTTTTTCAAATAAGGCAAGTTGTGCAAATGCAGTGACGACCATTTGGCCATCAATTTTAACCCCGTATTTTTTCTGCGACGACCGTTTGGCCATCACATTTAATGCAGTGACTGTGTTTTTGCCCTTTGAGGGCAGTTTTCTTCCAAAGGCCATAACTTTTGCCTACGGTGTCGAAATCGGGCAAACGAGATATCGTCAGAACGAGGATTAAGAGTAATTTCAAGTGGTGTAGGTATTTTTTGGAGATTTTTTCTCAGGTCCCTATTATTTCCAGTCAAAATCAGATTTTTTTTTCGAGAGTTGTCTTCAGTGTTTTCGGCATAACTTTTGCATATGATGTCAAAAATGGGAAAGCGAGATATCGTCGAAAATTTGGTTTCGAGCTCTTTGCAGTGGTGTAGGTGGTTTCCAAATTTTTGGTTTTTCTAGAAATCCTTCTTCTCAGCTGTTGTCTTTTTTTCGACCTTATGGGCTCACATTGCATGTTTTAATCATCTATAAATGCACTGAAATAAAGTGCCTCAACTTAGTATGTGTAGTATTCGGATTCTTGCACATCACTTTGTGACTTTTTATACTCACACTATGTTATAAAGTGCCATGGGGGGGTTTGATGTTATGCCTTTGTTTGCAATCATACCTTTGTCAAGTGAGTGTCCCTTCCATGCCAACAACCTCATGCGTGTGTGCCTTTTGGTTGCACACCCTTTATATGTGTTGGTACTTACTTGTTTGCACATTTAGATGTTCTTGATTATTCTTCATGCACTACATTTAGGCATTCATTTTAGTGTACCTTTCATACCTCTTCCTTGTCAACATTACAGGGGGTTTCTACTATTGGTGCTAATGCTTCTTTGGTTTCATGTTGGAGTGAGCTATGTATATAGTATTTGTTCCTATGTACTAGGTGGATGCAATGACTAGTTACCCATGCATTTCAATGAGATGGAGCACTTACCATATAGACACTCTTGCATTCCTATTTTGGAGGAAACCTTCCAATTTTTACTTGATCAGTTCTTCAGACTATTTGTATCTTTGAGTTCTTGATGTTTTGCCTTGGTTTGTCATCTGATTTGAGTAGTGTCATTGTGGACACTCATGCAGATTCTTGTCTTCTTGATCCTGATCATCATTTGTTACATAGGAGGTTCTTCTTTCATCATTTCAGTAGTCATTCTATGATAGTGTCTACAGCTTCTTCATGCTTATGTGGCATTCATCCTTTGTTGCTATCTTTTGGGACAATTTCTTCTTGATTGGAGACTTCTTCATCCTTCATTCTTGTTTGGAGGCTTCTTAGACCTTCACCTATTTTTGTCTCTTTTGGAGAAGAATTTTTCCCATGAGGTTTTCTCTTTTTCTCTTGTTGTGAGAGATCTTTTACATTTGTACATGGGTACCTCATCTGGCCTTGTTTTTCGGGACCCATATTTGCTTTCATGCATTTTTCCTTAGTTTTTTAGCTTCTCCCTAAGTTCATATTGAGGGGGGGAGTGTTAGAGTAATAGGTTGTTTACTTGATTAATTTAATCATGTTGATTAATTAATTAAGTCACCTTTACTTTATTTTGCATTATTAAATTAGTCATGTTGTCTCATTCATTATGATCTTGACACTTGTCATATGCTAATTTAATCTTCATCCTAGGGTTCTCACTTTAGGTTTTGATCTCCTTTCTTAAGGATTGATCTCTTTGTAATTATTCACTTCTCGGGTAATGCATATTTTGCTTCATGCTTGAAGAGAACCATTCTTGTGTCTCTTGATCTCCTTTGGTGATAGGTTATTTTCTTGTAGGTGTTCATTGGGATCTGTGAGGTTGGATTCTCAACTTCTACAACTGCACCATTGATTGTCAAATTTTTTATTACATCATCAGTGTACAAAAAGTGATGGGAAAACTTGAAAAAAACTTTCTTTATTTTCATCTCATTTATAAACCCTTCAAGGTCATAATTTCTAACCTCATCTACTAGCAGCCTGAGGTTATTCAACATTATTACAAACTTTTCATACCCTTCCTTTGGAGTAGCAATGAAATAAGAAAAAGAGCAATGTGGGGTTATCACTGAACCTTTCCTAGGAACTATGATATGTTCCTTATCGATACAATCCAATAGCCACATAAGTTCCATCAAGGCCAACCTATTAGAAACATACACTAGTAGGAATTGGGGTACAACCTTGGCTCCATAAGATCTGATCAAATGTAATGTGAGTGCAAAATCCAATCACCCCAATTGTGAGTTTTTGTTGCTCCTTTTTTAAGCTCATGGGGGCACATAATCTCCCCAGGTGATGAATTTTGAAATTTTGTACATAGGTGCCGCACCCAAACTCTCCATGATACCAAACTTCACAACATTACAAAAAGTAGGATAATTTCAATGGGGGAAATTTTGATCTGAAATATGAGTCCACATTTGGACAAGAAGATCATTTCCTTGGTCTAATCCATAAAATCATGTACATTAATAAAGAATAATTGGGAAAAGATAAAGGATCTCTACCATCCTTCAATATAATTAGCCCTGTATGCATATACTCAACAATATATGCTGCATATTCAAACTCTCATTTTAATTCCAATTTTGAATATCAATTATTATCACCAAAAAAGTAGTTGGCATCCTTACATCAAACCTATGAACCAATACCTTATCCAAGCAATAATATGTGTTCTTGAAGTATTTTTTGAACTCATCACAATCAAAAGGTTCCAAGTTCTTAGGACTGAAAGCTACATTGTCCCCTTTCCTATGCCTAGGAAGCACATGCCTCTTGTATCCATATTTGTTTTTTTCATACACATTTCATAAATCAAATAAATTAATATTGAGACTGTAATTAGGGTTTAGCTTGAACACCTCCACAATCCTTTCTTTGTTTATGTCAAGAAGTGGGGTTTCATTCTCACTTTTTTATATTTTTTTTCCTTAGCATTGTAATTCCTAGCTAGCTTTAGCATCAAATCTACTTCAACAAATATATTTGGTACCACCAACCTTTCAAGGTTAAAACCCCATAGCTAGCGGGATGGATGTTTAGCATACTGTATGTTGAAGGAATACAAGGATAACTCCCACACACTTTGAGGTAGAGGGACCTCTCCAATTCTAGTAATATTATCAATCAATCTGCTAGCCATAACACCCTACCCTGTAGGTATTTTTCCAATCTACTTTCTCCCTTAGTAATATCTTTGGATTCACCTTCCATGAACCTAGCAAAACCTCTCTTTTCTCCCTTAGATTTTGTAGTCTTTTCTGAGGTTTCAAGCTTATGTTTAATAACCTTAAGCTTTTCTATTTAGGTTTACCCCTGACACTTGAGGATTCACTGGGTTGACTCATGGTTTATAGCTAGGGTTTATGAATTCAACTTATAAATGAGGGCTTACTGGTTTTATGCTTATAGGAAATTAATTTGCAAAGTACGAGCCAAGAACCCTCCCAAATCTTACTCAATTTCTACTAGTTTCTATGAACTCATATAATATTAAAAACCCTTTCAAACCCTAAGCACCTAAAGCTTTCAAAATTAATCACTAGAATCCCTAACCAACTCAATTTAATTATAATTCACATAGAGAGGTGTAAATATTTCCTTACCTAGGAGAAAAATTTATCTTCAATGCTCCTGTAATTCTTTGCCTGAGCTCTTCATGTCTTCTTCTTTGAACTTGACCAATTCTTCTACTTCAAACAATTGAAATTGTGAGGAAAAACAAGACAACCTTCTTTATGGCCAAGGAATGGAGCATCTTCACCATTAAGGCCTGAAAGAAAGCTCACGTGAGTGAATTGACACTTAGCTATTTATGTTTGAATTTAGGTCGTTGATTATTTTGATTTAAAACACTATTAATGGCTCCCCTGAATTCTCATGATTTCTCATGATTTCTCCCTCTTTCTTTCAGTGATGTCCCTTGATGTTGCCATGTCGCTCCTATTTTCTTTTATCACTTTATTCTCTAGGTCCATCACACATTGCTACTTTTTCTTTCTCCTTCTTGAATGGATCCACGATGTAGAGAAACTAGTGATGGGAGGAATATTCCACCAAATATTCCTAATCTCCCATTGCTCATCGTTAATGTGTTCTCAACACTCCAAACTATAATTGCGATGCCTTAAGATGAAATGATGGAAAAAACGTTTAACTGTACATCGCTCATCGCTGATCTTCATTTACCTCTGCATAAGCCATCAACAATGCAAGTAACACCTGTGATAAGATCCTAGCCATTAGATTATATCATCCTCTTTTTCTTCCTTACATTGCTCATCGCTGATTTGATTTATATCGGTCAAATGATAGTAGTGATGGAAGAAAGGTAGTGATAGGTCAAGATCTAGCCACGTGTCCTAATTGTTGGATCAGTGGTTAATGAAACTTTGCTCCTAGAAAGAAACAAATTAGTGATACTTTGCTTTAAAAAAAAAGGTTGTAACCTTCATCACTCATCACCAATAGGAACATGGACAACATGATATAATGTGCGATGGGTGATGAGTGGGAAATATAAAAGGCTAAAGAGCCATCGCTCATCGCTAATTTAGAACATAGAGCACTTTAATGATCAATGATGCAAGAGAGATTGGTAATACAAAGGAAAAGACTTCACATTGCACATCGTTGATATGAAACTTTAGGTCTTACAACCATCCACGATGAGAAATACAAAGGAAAAGGTCCATCGCTCATTACCAATTCAATACTAGTGGTCATGAAGAAATTCACAATAAGAGATATGCTGAGCCGTAAGCAAGAACTTAAGTGGGAAATATTATGCACATGATCACAAGTTGTTTTAAAAGGGGGTCACCTAGGTAACATGAGAGATAGAGACTTAAAAGGATTTAAGACCATACTCAACCAAGGATATAAAAGTAAAATATTTCCAAGAACCAACCTTATAAAATATGAAATCCTTGGACCAAGATAATAGGAAAATACCACACGACAAGGTAAAGGGGAGACCGAGGTATAAGGGGATAGTGACCACATGAATACATAGGCACAAGTTGTTACTTAGAAAACCAAGAATTGACCATAGCAAGTTAATGAAAAATTAAACCAAGGAGTAAAGGTTAAAATTGAAGGGAAAATTCTAAAGTAAACCCTAAACCCCTGTGACAAAAACCCTAGCCAGTAGACAAGAACAAGGCCAATGATACAACCAAACAACTTCTCAAGTCAGTGGAACATAAAATTTTGAAGGTTCCACCACCTTCAATGCCTCAACATCCTCTAGGAATGTAAGAAAATATATTAGGTCAAATAGAAAATAATAAGAGAGAACTTGAGGGATTAATTAGAAGGTTGAGAGATCCAGATGCTATGAACTCCCATAGGTCCACCCTCACTAGTTCAATAGAATCTATTATCTCATGCATAATATTTGTGAGTGGCCAAATCAATAGTTGGTCAAAGAAGAGGGAAGAGTTAAGATAAGTTTATTTAGAAAAATTATCTTATGACCAAATTAAAGAAAAAAATTTAAATCTAACTTGTGTTCATTGCTCATCGACCCAAAAACCAATCAATCAGTACATGGTGATTGCAGGAGGTTTCCTATCCATTGATTCTACCACCAAGGGATACAAAATAATTTTTGGGATAGGTGGTGGATGGTTTTTTACCATCCTCCATGTAATAATAATGAGATCTCATAATAAATTTTGAGGAAAATTTATTATTAGTTTGTCTTGAATGAGATACCTAATTGCTTCAACATGAGTTAGTTCCAAGGTAGAGGTGGCCCAAACTACACAAAAGAATAAACTTAGGGCACAATGTTCCTAAAACTAGTCATCAAGACCCCTAGCTAGACCTAAGTTTGAGTCCTTCATTATCCTTTTCATTATGAAGGAGGGTGTTGAGGTGGAGATCCTAGAGTCTATTAACTCACTGACTTAGATCCTTATACAACACACTAGGCCTCTGATATAGGGTGATGTGGGAGAGTGTTCCAATCCTTGAAATCCACCTCACTTATGTCAAAATTTTAGGTCTCTTTATGTTTATGGGTATGAGGATGATCATGATGCTCATGGTGAGGATGCATCTATTGCAGTTCAGATGGTCATGACAAATGATGTGTTGAAGGAAACACATGACATTAATAGTCAAGTAAATTTCAATATTTGAAATTAAATTTATTAAATTTTATTTTGAAATGAAGATTAATTAAATTACTAGATTGATTATAGTAAAATTCTAGGGTCAGAGTGTTCACCATGCATTTGTGGGCCTTTACCTCCTAAGTACATGATTTCAAGTCCACAAGTATGTAGCTAGTAAGGAAAAAGTAAATATAGTACATGTGAATAGTTTAGCCTTATATGAAATGAAATATTATAGCTCACTTCAGATTTTAAATAGGTTAATTTTGGGCCTTCAACAACAACACTTATTAGTCAAGGTTGTCATTGATCTTTCATTAAGATAATCTTGTCTATTTTTAATTATTAATGGTTTGTAAAATAATGTTAGGTAGATTTTAGTAATTGAATAATTTTGTTTCTTTTTCAAATTTTGTCATCAATTGATATTCATCCTAGTATTCATACCACAATGGAGTATGGTGTTTCCATAGCAATATCATCTTCGATGCCTTTGGCATAGTTATGATCCAAATTAGCAAATTTTAGATTATATTTTATGTTTTATATGTCTATTAGTAAACAAATGAATCATATTCATTTGTAGTTTAATTTTTATCTTGATGATTTCCACATGGCTTCACAACTCCATCTCATGAACATACCCCTATTATAGATAAAGAAAGGAAAAAAGGGTTCATAGTGATTACGATTATGCGGTAAGTGTTTTTCTATTATGCATCATTCTATAATTTGATTTTTATATATTAATGTGTATATTTTTTTTATTGTACATTAGGTTCATAGCCAAAATAGTTTAGTGATGAGGCTGAGTTAGCATATTTGAAAGCAACCATAATCATATTCCTCTCCATATAATTCATAGTCAAAGGTGGCTCGTGATCTCTTCTCTTCCTCTAGAGGGAAGTGATTACATGAGGGTATTTTTTGTATGCCTAATGATAGGCTAAAACTGAGGGTAGATGTTGAAAAATATTTAATATTAATAAATAAATTCAGTTTTGTCTAAGTGTTAATCCAACCTGGGCATAAAATTGTGAAAGGTGTACTAGTTGTATATAGAAGGGCTGCAGGTAGTGAGGTGATTAAAACTGCTACAAGAACTCTACTGCAAACTATTATAAAAAATACTACAATAGTTTGCTACAAGAAGTGTACAAATTTATAAAACTAGAATATTTCAACATTGAAATCTGAAAACCAAGTTGAAAACATGTAAATAAAAGAACTCAATAACTAACAATAATATAATTTATTCTTGTTTATCACACATTTTAATATGAAAACCACACTAAAAGAAAACACACATAACAAATAAAAATTACATCACCGTGTTTCATCAAAGGGGGCCCTCCTCTTCTTTCACTTGGTGGTTAAAAAATCTACTACTAAGTACTCTTCAAATCATGTTGCATATATATTACGAATCCTCCATTCTTACATGTCTTTTATTTTCTACATTATTCTCTTATGTGTTTTTCCTATATGTTGCTACATTTTCTATCGCCCCCCTTTATTGCTATTATATTGCCTTATATAATGAACAAGGCATAAACAAGGCACATAAAAAATTTATGATCTATTCCCTATTCTAACAACCTTCCTCTTATTTCTCACATTGGTTATTTTCTCATGCCTTTTTTATCCATATATTTATACAATATTTATGAACCTTTTACAACTCATGGATCACAACAAATTGACCATAAATATGGGTTTGTAGCCAAAAAATTGACTCACTTGGCCGATGGTTAGAATAATAGAAATTTGGTTATGGCCAAAAAATATGTTATTTAGCTATACATGAATCTATAATAATAAGGGACAAAATTATAGCTTAAGAAAATATTAAAAAATATTTATCAACTGTAAATAATTAGCTTGCAAGTGCATCCATAGGTAATAAGAAGTATGTGTTCTCCTCCAATAACATGTTGCAAGATATGTTTTCCAAAGTTAAAATGATAATGCTTATTAGTAAATACAATCCAATAATTATACTATCTTATTTTATTTGAGAACTATATTATATATCCCTTATTTATATTTAATCATACGCAACAAAAAGTGGTAAAAATGATAAATATGATATGAAAATGGAATATGAGAATGGGTATGAAGGCATATGGAAAAGACTAAAATATGGCATAAAATGGAATTTAAATGGCTCTCATCACCTATATGACAATTTTGTAGATATATTTTTGTATTATTGATAAGTAACATTATACACCTATATGACTTTCTTGTACATACATTTTACTTGTAGCGACACGTAACATTGCATGGCTATATGGATTTTTGGTTAATACAAATCTATTTTACCATTATTGTCCATATTTGATTAATAGAAATTTTGTTTTAAAATTATATGCTAATGATTTTATGAATGAGATTAAGAAGAAAATTGTTTTAAATTTCCTTTCATTTGGTATAAAAGTATGACCAACTTGTTTGATCTATGAGAAGATCAAGGCCTATTTTAACATTAATATTTTTAATACAATTTTTTGTAGTTAATATTATTTTAGGATGTAGTTATGGAATGCATTGCTAGAATGGAGGTGGAGAGATTCAATGAAATGAAATTTAATCTTGGAAGCTCAAGGTGGGGTATTTTATCAATCATAAAGAGTGGATTATAAATCATGTTGAAAGTTTTCTTGGATTCTATCCTCATTATTGGAATTGATAATATAGTGATTTGGAGCTCCTATTTGGTGATATATGATAATTCATTAGTTATTTGGGAATTTTGTTGCAAGTATGTTGCTAGTGTTGTCATTGATGTCAACAATTGTTGGTGTTGGTCATTGATGTCAACTATATATGGAGATTGTGTGTTGGAGTTGTTGGAAGGATGCTAGTGTTGTCATAGCTGGGGAGATTGTTGTCAAGTACTTGTGCTAGTATTAATGTGTTGTGATTTAATAAGAATGTGTTGTGGTGTTGTCATCAATGTTGATGGATAAGAGTTGTAGTTGTAGTAAGTTCACTAGGTTTTCAAGTGCTTTTGAAAAAAATTAAATAAAAGAGTATATAGTGTGACAAAGGTGTGTTCAATGTTGTGCTCTAAATTTATTCATGGTTGAAGATATGCCTATGTGGTTTGGATATGATGATTAGAGGTGTTTAGAGGTTCTATACCCAGAGTTTTAGGTTCTGGATCATTCTGTAGTGAAATTTGTGTTTGACAGTTTATCTATTTATGTATAAGGTTGTTTGGGAGAAATGATATTTCTCCACATTTCTCCATAGTAAGGTTTCTTGTTTTGCATATTTGGGAATGATATTATATGTTCTGTAACTTCCTTCCCTTGAGGTTTTAGGTTTTGAGGTGTTCTGCAAGGTTGGTTAGTGAATTATGTTTTGTGGTAGTGTGTCTAGGTGCATAGAATAATGGTGTTCTCAATCTCAGGTGGTTGTGAAAGAGTTGTAGAATATTATGAGATGTCATGTGGATGTTACGAAGTGTTGTTGTGTGGTATGCATGACCTAGAGAGGCATGTATGTGGTTACTTATAGTGTTATTTTAGGTTTGATGCACCTGTCATGCTAGCGCTATTTGTAGAGGTACCTCATGGATTGTGAATATGTTGAGTAGTGTGGTGATGAGGATTTGGGTCCTAGTTAACCCTTGGTGTGGTTTTCCTTCACTTATTTCCATCATAGAGGTGTTTGGTGTAAACCTATTTTGGTGTTACACATTTTAGGTGCATACGATTCATTAAGGCTGACCTAATTGAGATTGTTTAGGTCATGGATGGTATATAAGCAAGGTAAATTATTGGAGATGAGTGTGGATCTATAGAAGGTGTGTGAAAGATGTGAATTTGATTAAGTGTGGTGATTTGAGTGAAAGCTTAATTCCTATGAATCTGAAGCACTAAGCAGAAGGGTCTATATTTTTCAGTGTGCTTGAAGTTGGTGGAGGTAGTGAGCCAGAGGTTGTGGATAGCATAAGGTTTCAATGGTGGATTTCTCTTGTTACCTTGAGATAGTGAATCTCTTTATAACAATTTTATTCTATCTTATTTATTCTTGGAAATGATCCTTTCTTCATTTTTTGGGTAGTGAGCCCTTAACAATGAGTCTAATTGTATTCGGTGTTGCAATTCATATATATGTGAGTGGTGCAGGGCACCATAGGTCTTTATGCAAAAATGTTACAAAGTGTTAGGTTTTTGTGATGTTAAGTCATTTTTGTTGTAATAAGGTCTTTAAGACCATATTTTTATGTCATGTGGGTTGGTTGAGTCATGTTGGTGTTTGTTTGTTAAGAGTTGTCAAATTTTGCAAAAGTTGTAAAAGTTGCTCAAGCAACTTTGCACTTTTGAGTTTTTAGGGAAGTTGAATAGTTGGGACTTGGAAAATAGTTGGAAAATGGTTGGTTTTTATTTTTAATGTTTAAATAAACCTTGGATTGGTCGAGGTAAGGTTCTAGCAGTTGTTTTCAATATTGAACCATAATAAAAACTCTATTTTCTATGTTTTCTTCATTAATTTTGCTGCTATATAACATAGTACGACCCCGTACGACCTGCAAATGATCTAAATTGTATTTGGATAGATGATGAGTTGAATCTTCTAACATTTACAATTTATTTCAACCAATTTTATTAAGTTTGAAAGGAGTTAGAGCCTTTTTACTATAAACAACCAAAAAACCCTAGTTGTGAGGGTTTGATTGAAGAAAATGAGTTTTTGACCTATTCCACTAATAAAAAGGTCTAATAATCGATGGAGTGGGGGTATATAGGATTTTTGTAAGGTTTTTTGTTTTTTTAGGAGCAGGGGATGAAGTTAGGGGCAAGTTTGATGTTGCCCTAGCCTAAAAACACCTTGTATTAGGCTTAAGGTGCTAGATAGACTTAGGGTTTGGTGAAAGAACATTTTGGTGATTGTTTCAATTGATGAAAATTGTGTCTACATACCCCATGAAATATGTTAAATGTGGTGTAAGGAAGAGTTGAATTTTGGATATTGTAAACCCCAAAGTTACCTTGTTGAACTAGCCGAATTAGGCCTAATTGCAGTGTAGGAGTCAAAATTTGAAGGTTGTGTTCCAAAGTGACGCCACCTAAAAATTTGGTATGTTTTGAATTGGATAAAAGGGTATTTGGAATGGTGATTAGATTTTTGGTTTTGGGTCTTCTTAGGAAATTATGTTGGGAAAAACTAGTTTGTTGTCCTATAAGGCCTAGGGGTTGTTTGTGAAGAAAATTAGTTTGTTTGAGGTGTAAAGGCTTTGGTAAATAGTTGTTTGAGTAAGTTTTGATTTTTATACCCCCTTATATGTATCAAATTGGTATCAAAGCATAGGTTTGGTCTGAGGAGAAAAAAATATTTGAAGAAGGACAAGATGCCTCCAAAAGGTAACACTATGGCTAGAAAAATGAATGAAATGGAAGAGAAGACTGCAAGAGAGATTAGGAGATTGAAGGAAATCCAAGATAGGATGGTAGAAATGTTTGAGGCTATTGAAACAAGTCAGAGAAGAGGTATGGTCATGTGTGATGTGAGTGACCCTGAAGAAGAAGAGGAAGAGGAATTGGATCCTGATGAGCAGAGGATGGCCAAGCTACTAAGAGCAGTCAAGGAAGATAAACAAAAGGTAAAAATGGATGTACCTATGTATGGAGGGAACTTGAATGATGAAGAGATTTTGGATTGGATTGCAACACTTGATAATTACTTTGAATGTGAAGACATACCAAAGGAGCAAAGGGTCAAGATATCAAAAACAAAATTGAAGGGTCATGCCCTATTATGGTGGGATTATGAGTAGACTAAAAGGAGTTAGAAAGGTAAGTCAAAAATTGTTTCTTGGGATAGAATGGTGGCTAATATTAAGGGTAAGTTCTTACTAGCTGATTATGAAATTCAATTATACAAGAAACTCCAAGGTTTGAAATAAAGAGATATGGATGTCAGAGCTTACACTAATGAGTTTTATAAGCTGAGTATAAGGGATGGTCACATGGAGGATGATGTGGAGAAGGTGGCTAGATACCTTAGTGGGTTAAGGTTTAACATTCAAGATGAGTTAAGTTTTTCAAATCCAAGAATAGTTGAGGAATGCTATCAAATGGCAATTAGGGTTGAAGAAAAACTAACGAGAAGGCAAGACAAATCAAATAGGGGCAGAGGCAACAAATCTAGAGGAAGAGGTTCATTTTCTAATCCAAGGCATTTATATGAGAGCCAAGAAGATGAAAGAAAATTCCAAGAACAAGTTGCAAATTAGAGAGGTGGATTTAGAGGAGGAAGATCAAGCTTTAGAGGTAGCTTTGGAGGTCAAGGGAGAGGTTCACAAGGATTCACAGGAAGGTGTTACCAATGCAACAAGTTTGGACATCAAGCATGGCAGTGCAATGAAGGTCAAGCCTCTACTTCAGATGGAGGAGAAAGAAGAGCTCAATTGGTTCAAGAAGATGATAATGAGAGTGTAAACTCTCCATCACAACATGCTACTCTAAAGGTTGGTGAATCACTCATGGTAATGAGAAGTCTCATCAAGGCATCAGTTGAGAAGGAGCCACCTCAAAGGAAGACTCTTTTCAAGAAAACTTGTAAGCGCTTGGGTAAGGTTTGCAAAGTTGTAATTGATTCAAGAAGCATAGATAATATGGTTTCAGTTGAGATGGCTGAAAAACTTAAGTTGCCTAGAATGCCACATGATACTCCTTAAAAAGTATCTTGGTTGAATGAGGGTCAATATATTTTGGTAAATGAACAAAGTTGGGTGGAGTTCAATATAGGAGGGTATAAGGATAGAATTCTATGTGACATATTACCTATGGATGTGTGCCATTTTCTACTAGGGAGGCCTTGGAACTTTGATAGACATGCTATGTATGATGGAAGGAGAAATACCTATGAGATAGAAAAGGATGGGGTATCCTATACCTTGACACCATTGAAAGAGGAGGACAAACGAAAAATTAAGGGAGATAATGTGATGATGGTAGGTAGGAATGAGTTCATAAAGGTAGAGGAAGAAAAGAACACGGAGTTTGTAGCCACTTCTAAACCTGGAGATACTATGATAGTAGAAGTGAAGAATGACTTAATTTTGGAGGGAAATGATATTGTCTTGGTGTCAAGATCTGTTGTGTTGAAGGTCAAGGATGAATTGATTTTGGAGATTCAAGATTGGCTTAAGGAGCATGTTTCTATGAGGATAGAAGTGGTGTTCCATTTGTTGATTTCAAAGGGGGATGTTGGTCATTCTAATTATTCCATACTAGAGGTTAATATATCTAATCAAGCAAAAACTATAGGGATACACCAATAGATGGAAGAGATGAAAGACAAAGGTGAAGAGGTCAAGGGTAAATTACTTGGGAATGTGGAAAAATCCAAGCATAAACCAAAGGTTAAGAACAAGAAATTTCATTACAAGGATGGAGGAGGCATAGTAGTAGGTAAAGAGGCAATATTTTCAAGTGAAGAATAGGTCAGGGATCATCCATAAAGTATCACTTTAAAGTTGGAGCATATCTTAGGTGAAAAATTATTGAAAAAGACAAGGGATAGTGCTTCTTTTCAGAATTTAGTCCATTGGAAAGCTTACCCAAATGGAGAGGTCACTTGGAGGTCAAAGAATAACATGATTTAGTAGGGATATATTGTTGCAACATAGTCCTCAATGGGACTTGAGTCCTTTTTGCCTGAGGAGTATGGCGCAGGGCACCATATGTCTTTATGAAAAAATGTTAAAGTGTTAGGTTTTTGTGATGTTAAGTTAATTTGGTTGTAATAAGGTCTTTAAGATCATGTTTTTATGTCTTTTGGGTCAGTTGAGTCATGTTGGTGTTAGTTTGTTAAGAGTTGTCAAATTTTGCAAAAGTTGTAAAAGTTGCTCAAGCATCTTTGCACTTTTGAGTTTTTGGGGAAGTTGAATAGTTGGGAGTTGGAAAATAGATGGTTTTGATTTTTAATGTTTAAATAAACATTGGATTGGTCGAGGAAAGGTTCTAGTAGTTGTTTTGGAGATTGAACCATAATAAAAATGTTTTCTATGTTTTCTTCATTAAATTTTCTGCTACAAGAGATAGTACGGCCTCGTATAGTCTGTAAATGATCTAAATTGTATTTGGATTGATGATGAGTTGAATATTCTAACATTTTCAATTGATTTCATCCAATTTCGTCAATTTTGAAAGGAGTTAGAGCCTTTTTGTTGTAAATAGCTAGGAAACCCTAGTTGTGAGGGTTTGATTGAAGAAAATGAGTATTTGACCCATTCCATCGATAAAGAGGTCTGATAATCAATGGAATGGGGGTAGATAGGATTTTTGTAAGGTTTCTTGTGTTTTTAGGAGTAGGGGATGGCGTTAGGGGAAAGTTTGATGTTGCCCTAGCCTAAAAGCACCTTGTATTAGGCTTAGGATGCTAGATAGACTTAGGGTTTGGTGAAAGAACATTTTGGTGATTGTTTCAATTGATGAAAATTATGTCTACATACTCCATATGACATGTGAAAGGTGGTGGAATGAAGAGTTGAATTTTGGAGATTGTAAACCCCAAATTTGCCTTATTGAACTAGCCTAATTAGGTCTAGTTGTAGTATAGTAGTCAAAATTTGAAGGTTGTATTCCAAAGTGACCCCACTTGAAAATTTGGTATGTTTTCAATTGGCTAAAAGGGTATTTGGAATGGTGATTAGATTTTGGGTTTTGGGTCTTCTTAGGAAATTATGTTGGGAAAAGCTAGTTTGTTGTCTTATAAGGCCTAGGGTTAGCTTATGAAGAAAATCACTTTGTTTGAGTTGTAAAGGCTTTGGTAAATAGTTGTTTAAGTAAGTTTTTTTTTTTAGGCCCCCTGCTTTACATCAGTGAGATAATCCTCACCGTGGTTTTTCCCTTCTTTGGTTTTCCAAGTAAATCTGGTGTTCTTATTTGTTTGGATGTGTTTCCATTATTGTATCATATGTCTACATTTTTGCTAATGCATGATAAGGGTTTAAGGGCTATCAAGGGTTTGAATGATTATTGAGGGATTGAATGTTCTTAAGTATACAACTGATTCACCCCCTCTCAGTTGTCTTATGTATCTAACAATTGGTATCAAAGTTGTGGTTCCTTGGAGAAAGCTTAACCACTTGAGGTATATCTGGATGGTGCATAGGAAGTGAAACATAGAAATATCGCGGGTTCATCAAGGTGAATTGATCAAAATGATAAACCACTAATTTTCACTATGAAACATTTAATTATGAGGGCCAAAATTCCAAAATAACAATCAAAAACTTTTCTTAACTATTATAGCGGCTATGAGGGTATTTTTTAGAGCTCAAAATGATGTGTACCTTGTTGTAAGAAGCCTATTTTTAGGGCACAAAGGACTCATTCGCCTTCAGTGGTGAATGGGTCCTTGTTAGGGTTTATGAAACTGAGATCTAGGTTTTTCTTTGATTCCTACACTTTCATATCCTTGGTTGTTAGCTCTTGAAAACCCATAGAAAATTCTATAGCCTTCTTTCCATATTCTTGCACTATGAATGACAATTCTGTAACTTGACAACTTTGACAATTTTGCTTGAAATCTTGTTCTCTATTTGATCTTCAACCTGTAAATTTGCAAATACACATTCAAGAGAAGAAAAACTTGTTGATTGCTATTGAATAGGGGTTTTTGTAAGTCAAACCCCTTGTAGGTAATTAAACCAAATGATAAAATAATGAAATTGAAGCATGAACATGAAATGATGAAATGTTGATACGTTGAAAGTTGTCTTGGAGTATAAATATGCAAAATAACATGTTGTGGCCATGTAGAATATGTAGGTCTTGATCTAAAATAAGATGTGAAACAATTCTTGCCAATGGATCTTCAATGCTACATCAACAATCTTAGATCAACAACATGTATGAATGTACTATGCCTTTGTCATGATGAAATGATCTTGAATTGCTGCAATGAACTCTTGATAATATTCCTTTGAATACCCTTGAAGTGATCTTTTGAACTTTATAATCCTCTTGTGAATGTACTCTTGAGTGCTCATGAAGATCTAGGATGAAACTAGGTGAATTAACTCCATATTTATACTAAATCTAGAGATTAATCTTGAAATTCAAATAATTGAAGCTGACACCAGATATAAAATTAAAAAGCATTAGAACCCCACCAAAATTAAATTCAAAAAGGGGGGTCCTATGTGATGAGGACCCACTCACCACTAAAGGCGAATGGGTCCTAGCACAATTTTCTAGGACCTTGCTTCGGGGGGTGGAAAAAAAGTTTAAAACCCACCTCAAAAATTCATAGAAATAGGTTTCCTATGTGGAGAGGACCCATTCACCACTAAAGACAAATGGGTCCTAGCACCATTTTCTAGGACCTTGATTTAACAAAATTAAATGTTATGCAATTTAATTATTGAGTGTCGTGATAGATCTTTTGGAAGGCATCAATAAGAAGACTTAAATTTGAATTAAAGGGGCTAATTAAGTTCATAACCACAACACATTACAACACTAAACCAAGGCACAATTAGGTTAATTCAACATCAATTATTCCAAAATTAAGCAAGGAAAAGGGATACATTTTTTGTTACTAAATTTTCTCCCACTTTAGTGGGAGTTTTCCCCATGAAAAACTCATAGTAAAGTAGAAATTCAAGACACTTAAGTATGCAACAATAAAACAGATACATAGCCATACCTTGTCAAAGGCCAAGAAAGAAAAAGAAAGAAAGGATCAAGCACAACTGTTCCAATGCGATGTGGAATGAGGTTGTTTGTCCATAACATACGCTACTCACTTTGGGCTAGTGGAACATAAGTCTATCCACTAGGTGAGTTGTCCCAATAATTTATGCTCACTTTGAGGTAGTGGAACCTCAGTCTGTCCACTAGGTGAGTTGTCCTAATGAGGTGGTTTATTGAGAAAGGAATGCTAGTGTGTCATATTCTCATCGTATAATGAAAAATTCATGCTAGTTTGTTGACTTCTCATCATACTAACCATACCAAATATATCCTACTAGTAACTTCAATAAGGCACCACAATTGTATGCTTTTGAATGTCATGTATATAAGTTTTTGTTAAAGGGTATTTTTATTTTTTCATGTAAGGTATTCTTCTTAGGGAGCATCGTGCCTAATGTCTCCAAGAGAGGACAAGCCAATAATATCAGATAGCCACTTATGGATGCCTCTCATTTCGCATCATGCCATGAAGGTAGATCGCATGCTTAAAAATATCACATTCCTGGAGGACATCAAATCCAATGACACCACCAAGAAAATAACATGTCACAAGAAAAAAATCATGCCATGAAAGATTCTAAAATATGTCATCAATGTATGCCCCCACTTTAAAGCGGTTTCTACACCATTACTGCGAGAAAGTGCTTTAAGTAGGCAATGGTTTTTCCTAAGACATGAGAGCTTTCCTTGGAAAACCCTATGCCAATTCATATGTTTCCAAAATAAAGGTACACCATGAAATAGGAAGGAAGGGTTGCCCCAAGAAATACATAAGGGACCTATGGATTTGGGGTTAGTATGTCTTTTCTACATTGTTAGAACTAGAAGAATGACACAAGGAGAGAAAAAAAAAGAAAAATCCTTTCGGGTCAACATGGAAGAAACCTAAATGTCTTGATTCCTTGCATCATTCCAAAAAGGAAAACAAAAGAAAAATAAAAAAAGATAAAGGAAAATCTTCTGGGTCAACATGGAAGAGGCATGGATATCTTGATGCCTTGCATCATCCCCAAAAGGAAAAAACAAGACAAATGAAAAATTCTTATGACATAGAGAAGAATGTAGATACATGTAGAGGAATGCAAAAAAAGAGAGAGATACATCAAATGAAACATCCTGAGGGATCACATTACACATATGCAATCACATAAACAAATGGGAAAAGGAAAAAGAGTAGTAAGGCACATGTGAGTGAAACTATAGTAGGTCATCTACATCCCAATCTTGGTCTGTATAAATGGAAGAAAAACAACTAGCCAAAGGGACAACAATGTGTACTAGAACTAGGACAAGGCTAACTAACCAATGCCCCCACTAGGTGTAGGACAAGGATGAGCTGAGATAGGTGATGAGAATGAGCTCCTTGCATCAAAGAAAATGATTTTCAATAGTTTTATAACATGTAATAGTGAGAATGTGAAGAACCTACAATTATTACATGGAAAGGAGCATAATGCATGCTTTAAGGGATTATTTCTATGATATCAATATTTTTGAATATTTTTTATAAAACTCGACACTCATCGATACTATGTCCAATTGTGTGCAATGTTTTTACCCCATCTAAAATGCAAGAAATAAACTCAAGCAATAGATAAAAACCAAAGACAACACTCAAGATTGGGCTAAAGATGAAACTCAAATAAGAACATGAAAATAATAGTGATTTCACCTTGTATGAGCTTGATGGAGTCATTTTCCCTCGTCAATGGCTTGATAAGTGTGCTCTATATTGATTTTGGCAGCATAACGACTTGTTTTTGCTTGATTTGGATGCAAGGATGGAAGATTAGGCTATTGTGATTGAAGGCTTGAGATGAATGTGCTAGAATGTGGTTGCATATGGTTACCCATGTAAAAAATGGCTAAGTGTTTGTCATTTAGCAAGGGAGATTGAAATTGATGGTGGATATTGATTCTTGGAAGAGGATCAAAGGTTGAGAACAAGAGTTGACCAAAGGAATTAAAAATTCTTTTTTAATGTGCATGGGAATGATAAAAGGAATTATTTAAATTTTTTAGAAACCTTGGATTAATAAATGGAATTTAAAATTCCATGAGGGGTATTAGGAGAATAAAATGGAATTAAAAATTCCATTGGGATGTGGGTAGTATTTAGTAGGGGGTTGACCATGGGTTAGATTAAGCTAATTAATGAATGATTAGAGGAAGGTAAGGTGGCTAATGAGGATTAGGAGCCAACTTGCAAAAGTTGGAGGATGTGACACATCCCTAATGATGGGATTAGGAGGTGGATTAGGATTGGGTGTAGATTATGGGGGATGGGAGATAAAGGGAATTAAATAAATAAATTATTTATTTAATTCTTTATAGAAAGGAATAAAGGTTAAAGTATTTAATTATTTAACTAAATACATTAGGCATTTAGAGGACTTTAGGGGTATTAATTAAATAATAGGAATATTATTTAATTAATGTGGGTAAGAGGATACTTAGATGAAAAGGGATAAATTTGACCAAATGTAAATGGTCAAGTTTAGGTGTTCACATTTTCCCCTCTTTGAGATGGTGTTATGTAGTAGCATAATTTCAAAGAAGATTAAAACATAGCATCTGGAAGAATATAGTTAGATTGTGAAAGATGCCCCAGTCATTCAAAGGAGTAACTAGGAGGAAAGATGATGGGAGTGAAGATGAAGATTAGGTATTGAGGATGCCCCCTGAAGAGGACATGTGGGTTCAAGAGAACATGGGTGTGCTTTCAAAATGGATGAGATGAGGCAAGGATAGAGGGCGAAAATCATGCAAAATGTTGGAAGGGGATGCCTTCTCCAAATGGAGAAAGCATTTAAGGTAGCTGAATTAGGACACATGCCACATGGTGATTAGGTTGACCTAATTGAGTGATTAAGTTGTGCAAACATGTGATTATTTGGGCTAATGAGGGATTAGGGGAAAGTGATGGAATATGGAGGATGTGACCCTAATTATGATTAGGAGTGTGCACATCCTAATCACAGATTAATTAGATTAATCTAGATTAGAAGAAATTATGCAGGATGTGACATTTGGAGAGAATAATTTAAATTAAAAATTGATTTAATTAAAAAAGGCATAAAGTGGCTAAATTAAATAAATTGGAGTATTTACTTAATTTAGAGAGGAAGGAGGAGAGGGTATTTAATTGATTTATTAAATAACTTAGGGACATTAGGTTGGAGGGTAATATTAATCAAATAATAAATTATTTAATTAATGAAGATGAAGGATGCAAGACATAAGAATATAAAGGGGTGAATTTGACCATGTGGGGGTGGTCAAATTTAGGTGTCTACATTTAGCCCCTCTTCGAAATAGCAAGTAAATTTGACCTATCAAAATGAAAAGAACTAAGCTATGCAAGGATAAAAAACAAAAGCAAAACACTCAATATTGGCCTAGTTTAAACTAAATAAAAACACAAGAAATTGGAATTTTTTACCTTGTTTAGACTATTCCTTTGGTTGTCCCTTGTTGATTTTTGTTTTCTGCTCTCTTTCCTTAACAAAATGGCATAATACCTAGTGCAAAAAGGAGCAAATATGGTGAGGAATCCAATGGTGATTGTGGGTTATGTGAAGGATGCACCGTGTGAGCTCAACGATGCAACAATGGAGGATGCTTGGATGCTAGAGTGCTAAGTGTAAGTACATGAATGCAAAAGTGAATTGATTATGTGTTCAAAGTTGTGTGTTGTTGCAAATGGGTCAATTTCCTCCATGTTTAGGGGAAAGGCCTCTAAACAATGGAGGGATAGGATCAAGCCAAGATGGACATGATCAAGGGCTAGGGTGAGTTAAGAACTCACAAGCCACCACATCTTGACATGTGACATGTGATGTGGAAAGAGGAGATGAGGTGGAGATGAAATGGAGTTACCACATAGTACCTTGGGATTTGGACAAGATCTCCTCATAAAGGAGGTCCTTGTCCACATGTGGGTGAAAGGACATGTGAGGAATTAAAAATTCCTTAAAAATCCACATGGGGATGGGAGAAGGAATTTTATATTCCTTTAAATTCATTGGATGAATAAAAGTGAATTAAAAACTCACTTGAGGAAGGGGATGCCTTCTCCAAATGGAGAAATAATTTAAGGGAGTTGACTTAGGACACATTCCATAAATGGCATGGTGATTAGGTTGACCTAATTAAGTGATTAGGTTGTACAAACATGTGATTAGCTAGGCTAATGAGGGATTATAAGCAAGTGATGGATTATGGAGGATGTGACCCTAATTATGATTAGGAGTGTGCACATCCTAATCATAGATTAATTAGATTAATATGGATTATAAGAAATTATGTAGGATGTGACATTATGTAGGTGTCTACATTTTTCCCCTCTTCAAAATACTGTTAGAATAATAGTGTTTTGAAGAAAAATGAAACACATACAACTTCATAGAAGAAAATAATGTTAGATGATGCCCCAGTGTCACAAGGAAGTGGATAGGAAGGAAATATGGAGGAAAATGGTAGGGTATGCCCCCTTGAGAGGGTGAATGGGGAAGAAAATGGGGCCCCAAGTGACTTCTTGATATGAAGAAATGAAGGGAACCATGTGATAGAGCACAAAAAAACATGAAAAATGGCTTTTGAATGGTGGAAAATAGACACATGGGGTGTGAATGATAGCCCTCAGAAGAAAGGGGGGGAATGAATTAATTAAAGGTTAAAATAAAGGGTAAAAATTACCCAAAATTTAAAAGGCTAATAAGGGTCAAAACTAAAAATCTTATAAATAGCAAATTTGAAAATTTACTATTCACCTAATTCTCATTTGCATACGTGTCAACTAACTAAGCAAGAGAGAGAGAGAGAAAAAAAAAGAGTGACAAGGATGGTTGATGGATCAAGTGGTGACGAGATGTATGCAAATGATGAGTTGCTCCACCAAGGAGAGGAGGTACAAGAAAACTTCTATGAGCACATAGTACCCTACCAGGTAGGCCTCATAACCCACTTTATGATTTGGATTTAATTTTTAAGCATATTTTGAAATGTTGGGTCGGGTAGAGTAGGAAATGGTTTCGGGACATAAGGGCGAATTCACCCGTCCATAAGGAAAATTCACTCATCTCGAGGGATCAACAAAGAAAGGGGAAAATTCACGCTATGCAGGGGCAAGCACACGAAGGAGAGGGGCGATTTTGAATTTGCCTCTCCTCGAAAAGGGTGATCCTACATTACACAGGGTTGGAAATGTTAGCAGATAGGTGAATGCAAATTCTCCAAAATAGGGAAAGAGCGAATGTAAAATCACTTGAAAATGAAAAAGGAAAATGCAAATTCGCCCCAAAGGGGAAATGGGAAAATTTGAATCTACCCCTTGGGGGGAATGGAGAACATGGATTCGCCAATCGGGTTGAAAATATTCAAGGGTGATTTTGAAATCTCCTCTGTGGATAACATAGGAAAATGCATGCCTGGGGAAGAAAGCGGCGAAATTGCTTGATAAACAGGTGAATTTTCCAAAAGATAGAAAAGGGGCAAATGTGTTAGCTAGACAGATGAATGCATTGGGATGGGAAAATGGGAAAATTTTCCTAACATAGAGGTGAAATCACCAAACTGGGGCAGGGATAAAATGGAAGAAAAGGAAATCAAAAGTTAGGAAATTGACATAATGGTCTGCATGGATGCAGAAATTTGAGAGGTTGAGGACCCAGGAGTGACACTCAATGGTTATTGAGGTGATAGTTTAGGCATTGAATGCCCATGACCATGGAACACTTGCACAGGATGGATTTTTTCACATGTTGGGGTAGCCCAACATCCGAGTGCATCGAGGACTTCTGACAACATTGATGGAGAGATGGAGTTCAGAGACGTCTACTTTCCATCTCCCGATAGGGGAAATGATAGTCACATTGGAGGACGTGTGGAGGATATTGTGGTTTTCCATCCGAGGGCACCTAGCTAGCTGGACCCATAGTGGGGTAGTGAAGGAGAGCCTATGGGATTTTTTTGGACCAGTGGATTTGTCCATCCAGGGGAGGGAGTTGGAAATACTAGCCCTGCCACTATATTTGTGTGGTCTAATCAATGACATTCTATTACCAGACCGGATTGGATGATTTTGCACCCTCAAGGTTATTGAGGTTGTTAGACATATTTTGGAGAGACGAGAGGGGGTATTATGCATGGGGGGCTTGTAACTAGCCCAAATTTATAGGGATATGCACGCTATTTGCTACAAATGAGCGTTGAGTGTCACACATGTGACACTGCTATAGGTATAGGCCTAGGAGCACATCAATGTGGCCAAGCCACATTTTGATTATGGGAGCATGAGATGAGACACTTCTTGTAGCTTATTGGTGCAAGATGGAGCATGGTTGTAGGCTTCATTATCATGATGTGGGTGATCTAGAGGAATGGAGGAGGAGGATTGATGACCTAAGGTTGTACCTAGCATGGTGAGTCCAGGGGTGGAGGGATGAAGATAGGATATATAGGGGATACTTTTTCTTAGTTTGTTACTTGATTGGACAAGATCCCCTGATTGTGGAGCTGCATAGACCAGACATGGTCACTTGACAGTTTGGGATTGAGTAGGACACACCTGCAAGACCACATAGATTCTGGTAGTTCACACAAGAGCCCAAAAAATTATGGGGAGAGTGGATCACTATAGATTATGCTCGAAATATGTGGGATGGGGCACTAGTGACAAAATACCCATGAAGGGGAGGGCTAGTAGATGCAGGTACCACAACATGGTATGCTGCATGGTGGGAGAAGATGGGCCTCATGAGGATGATGATAGAGAATTCAATAGTAGGATCACTTGGATTTGGATCTGATGATGAGAGGAGGTTGGCTAGGCAGCAGAGGAGGAGGAGGAGAGGGGGAGACAAAGATGTAGAGATGCAGGAGGCAGGGGAGGAGCATCAAGCCATGGAGGTGGGGCCACTAGAGATGGTACCTTATGTACCACCACCACTAGAGGATCGCTCAGTATTGTTGACAAGATCCTTGGCCCAAATATAGATAGAAGAGAAGAGATTACGTGACTCTGAGGAAGACTAAGATAGGATATAGACAAAGGTGGGTAGGCTGTAGGGTGAAGTCGAGAGGTTGTAGCAGGTAGAGAGGATTTGAGAGAGGGACTATGAGGCCCTAGTAGATGAGGCCTCAAGGTTGTAGGGGGAGAGATATTTATCTTGGAGGGAGCATGATGAGGCCTTGAGGGAGAGGGATGAGTTGAGAGATAGGGAAGAGTGCACAAAGGAGACAATGGGGGATGCTGGCAGGTGGATGGAGAGGGTAGAGGCAACAAAGGCCTAGGTACAAGTGCTGCAAGGGGAGAGGGATGCCAGTGATCAAAGGATATCCCAGTTATAGGTAGAGGTGGACTAGATGAGGTTGCCCCAAGATGCATGGGACTAGGAGAGGAGACATATCTCAGGGTTGTAGGACAGATATCAGATTGAGTGGGACTTATCCAGGGAACAGGTGGCCGATGCTAGGATAAAGGCAACATACTACATGCTAGCATATCAACAAGATGTCCCAAATCCATCACAGAGGGTCTTATCATATGTTAGAGTAGTGCCCTAGATGCCAGTGCCATCATAGGGAGCCACCCACATGAAGGGATACAAAAGTTATCATGAGACATCTCCACTAATTCATTTGATTGCAAAATCTGACGAAAATGTTTGACGAAATCTATATAATCAGATGTATCGTCGTGCACTTGTGCGAAATTTTCAATTTTTAAAAATTTTATCCTTGATGTTCATCGAAATTTTGACGAACCTTATTTTTCGCCAAAATTTCAATAGACTTGCAAATTTAAATTGTGGCCGACATAAATAAAAATGAGCTCAACTATTTATTGCGACAGTGTTTTTCTCGACGATTTTCTTGGGTCGAAAATTAGAAAAATCTCAAGAAGATATTGGGTGGTTGAGGGTAGTCATTGTCTTTTTCCAGAATTCATTTGTGAAATCAGATTTGTACTTCTAGGTTTGAAAATTATATTTTAAAGCAACATCTCATCAGATTTCATTTGTAGTCTTGTGCATTTTTAGAATTTCATTTCCAGATTTTAGACTCGACTTCACAAATTCTTTATAAGGGAATTGTTTATAACTGATGGAAAATTCTTGATGGATTTGGACAAAGATTATATTTGCAAGGTTTCAATTTTAACCTAATGATCAATTTTCAATAGATTTGGGAGCCATAACTAGATAATATCAAAGGCATAGAGATAGTTGCAGAGTGAAATAGTTGTCAAGATTCAGGCCTAGAGGGTTGGAAAAATAATTGGGAATGTTTGATAGTGTATAGTTAGAGCCATTTAGCTATGATATTTTTGAAGACTACTTCATAAAGATGTATTTTTCCCTTTGCCAAGTTTTAGAAATAGATTTTAGACCTTAGATGCCAGTGTCTTATAAAAGAAGTTATGGTATATTTGTTACTTGAAGTTATTGAATTCATCTCGACTCTATACAAATGTATCTATTTTTTATTTGAACAAGAAAGAAAGAAAGCAACCAATTTATAAATATTGTGAGATATTTGGAGCAACAAACTAAAAAATGAAAAAATGAAGGTCAAGGCCTCTCTATTTTTCTCAGTTCACTTAAAATTTTTAGATGCTGCCAAACATCTATCAAGCTATAGCTATCATGCAAATTATATGATTTCTATTTATTTTGTACTTTGGAACAATTTACAAGATGAAACTGTCTCCTCATGTAGAAGTATAAGCTGCCAAATTCCTTCGGAAGTTGGTACAAGAATCAAAAGATGAACCTGTCAAATTGGAAACCAAAATTTTTGTGGTAAGAAGAGTTGATTTTGATGTGAATGGCATGTTGTAACAACTTTATTAAGTAATACAATTTATTTAGTTATTTGACAATTTGGTGATTTGTGTGTAGATATGCCACCATATGAAACTGAGTGGAAAAGAGCACTCCTTACCTTATCAAGTAATATCCAGGTAAGATGTTATAAAAAATAACTTGTGCTTTTAGTGAAGCTGGTCAACCTACTCATGCTTTTCCATGCTTAATTTTTTCCTTTTGGATTGAGCTGCTTATGCTAAATTTTTAACTTTCCTTGCAACCTGTGTATTACTCTCTCAAGCTTTTAACTGGTTAAAAGAAATCTCTTATAAAGGATATAAAATTCCTTAGTACTTTAGATTGTCCTTTATGTTAAGGGAGGCATCTGACTATTGTTTATATAATTCAACTTTATTTGAGAGTAAGCATATTTAATCTCTATGTGGTAGATTCAGACACTAAAAGAAAGTATTTGACCTTATTAGGAAAAATAAAGTAAAAAACATAAAAGTGCATCACATCTCTGTTGAAAGTGATCCCATATCCTTTGTGATACCTTCCCTCTAGCAAATTGACTATCCTTTGTCTTTTAGGTTATGCATGAGTTTATTCATTTGATTTCAATGGCCTTGCATAACACTTGAAGAAATTAATTGTGGTAGTTGCTTGAGATATTGTCCATGCACTCCTTAATACACTTGTAGGTTGTCCTCTTTTGAATCTTTGTGAGATGGAAATATTTATTAGTTTACCATACTGCTATGAAGAAAATGAACCCTTGACAAGATTTATGATGTTTTAAAAGCCTTCTTGACTGCTTAGTTACTTTTCTTTATGTATCTTTTAAAGTTCGTCATACTACCCTATCACTGTTATTATTAATTTCAATTCCCCCTTCATGGTTATGACAAGGACTAATCATTGTTTATTTGAATAGTCATGACTATGATATCCTTTTGGGAATCTATAGTAAAGTGCCATGCCTTTCTTTGAAGTCCAATTCCTTAAATATTTTCTCTTTGCCCGTTGCTCCTTACCTCTATAGTATCCCTATATTGCATATACATAATAATAACAATTATGGTGATAAATAGTGGACATGGGTATAACATCAAGCATCATAGAAATGTAGTTTATATCTGCATATATAATACCCCAAGATACTAATATTGTAGCACTAGTCAAAGAATCATCATCAAACTATATTTGTTGATCAAATACAATGAAAAATAAAATATATTAAAAAATAAAACATTGATATTTTCTACCTACTCCACTGTAAATAATAACGAATTCCAACACTCAAATTGGAAGGAAATTTCTACAGTCTTTATTATTTATAGTGGAGTAGATAGAAAATATCACTGTTTTATATTTTACTATATTTTATTTTGCAAATAGCATTGGACAATAAATTGGCCAATACACTATCAAACATAATGATTCGACCTTATGAATATACAGGTTATCAATCTTTAATCAATTCACATGAGAAATCATATTGACCAATAGTATCAATGAAACTTTGATACTATCTAACAATGACTAGTCTTAGTTTGATGACATTTCGAGACCAATGCATGAATACCATTTGGGCCTCATGGCATTGAACATTGTTTTCATTCAGCCATGATATAATGTTCTTACAAGAAGCACAATAATAGTATGATTGAATGTATCAGAGGAAATAGGAGTTAGAGTAGATAAAAAGAGAACAAAAATATTGTAGTGTAACCTTATTATTATATAAATAAACAAAAAAATAGTAAGAGTAGGAACCCCAAATATCATGTTCATTGTCTATGTGAATATGTGTGGAATAGAGTGATCCCTTATCTATTTCAATTTCTGATAAGGTTATGGTTTATTCTTATTCTCCTTTGCATAGTATAAGCTCTAACCAATTTTTAATATTTAGCTTAAAAGTCAAGATAGTATTCCATACTAATTCTATGTCAATAGGAGGGAGGAAGTTGTATATGGATTCTAGAATAAACATTGTAACCAAAGACATGAATTACATGGATGGAAGAAAATTCAATACAAATGGCAAGAGATTTGACATATAAAACCAGAGGATGTCCATATGATATTTTGAAGAACTATTGTAACGTTGAAGTTAATTTAGATAGAGGCTTGCTTCATAAGTAGATGGAAGTGTACGAGACATTTGGATTTTCTTGTGAGAACAAGATTTAGCTTAACCTACAAAACTAGGAAAATGAAGTGTTGTCCTTACAAAACAATTTTGTTGAGAGTGTGGAAGTGAAGGTCTAAACAAGATTGTTTGTATGTATTGGATTCAACATAAATATGTTAGGATCGGTCTTAACAATCATTTTAGTCTTTCAAAATGATATCATCCTTATTTAGCCATACACTAATTTTTGTCATATGGATGTAATCATTAAGGAAGACCCTTTCATTATTCCCTTAATGGATTGAACTTTCAAGGAGGCCATCTAATGGTGTTGCCTATGGATATCCAAAGCAGGGATGTGAATAAGACTGATGACTATGCAAGCTATATTGTAGATAAAATTCATAGATGTTTTAACTTTATCAAGGCATATAATAGGGTGGTCCACTTCAAATGAAACTCTTTATTATGCCATACTATTTTATTTCTAGAATTCATTTGTGAAGTCAGATTTGTACTTCCAGGTTTGAAAATCATATTTTAAAGCAACATCTCATCAGATTTCAATTTTAGACTTGTGCATTTTCAGAATTTCATTTTCAGATTTTGTTGTGCAAGTTCAATATTCTGATTTTAGGAGTCTAACAATTGGAAATCATAGTAAAATCAGAATTTAATAATTTTTGGAATTAGCATTTTAAAGTGTTTTTTGGGGTCATTAACTTTAGATTATCTTCTCTTTTATAGGGGTGGTTGCATGCCAAAAAATTTTGGTGTAAAATATCATAATTATTAGATTTTGTTACATGTCTATGATTAAAAATTATTGGAGTGTGAGTTTGATATATTTTGAAGATCTAAATATTCAAGCTTGGTAAAGAAAAATCATGTCAGATAATATTAGTCCAGAACAAAATGAAGAGTCACTTGATAGATTGTGGGCTAGATTGAAAAGAAAGGGTGATGGGAAATGTTATTGTCCTTGCAATAATTGCAAGGGCTTAAAGATGAGAAGAATTTCAATCACAACAGCTGAGAAACGTTGTGGGCACCATGGTCACATTGAAGGGGGGCATGGTTATCGTCCATTGGTAAGTTGTTCATTATATGTGTTTATATTGATTGAATTTGTAAATGTTTATATTGTTTTAACATTTTATATATATATAAAAAATCACTTGATCATGATCATGGTTTATTTGTGTCTATCATTATTATAAAGGTGGGGCACCCTAGGGCACATGATATGGATTATCACGGCCCAAAGAATGTGGTTTTGCAAGCAGAGGAACATGGAGCTATGAATATTGAAGATGAAGTTAATGATCCTATGGAAGAAGATGATCATGCGCCAGAAAACACAGTTGAAGATGATGCTACAAATACATTGATCCATGACACATTTAGTGGCACAACTGATCATGTTGATCAAGATGACTTTGATGATGTTCATGATTTACCTGTACTTTAGAAGGCATACAAGTCCCTTCATGAAGGCTCCCAAACAACTCTTCTCTCTACTATATTGTTGTTGGTGAACTTAAAGGTTATGAATGGTTTATCCAACATAGCAATCTCATGGATGTTAAGGTATGTCATATATGTCATCTTTTTTCATCTATTACAATTTTTGTTAGTTCATCACTACTAAATAAATGATGAAATATGTACCATTAATATTCTTTATATTAACAAATTATTTTTTGTTGTAGATTGATTGGTGAATTTTTGTTACCACCATCAAATATTTTACGTCACTCATACCGAGATTTATCTAGCATTATGAAAGATATTGGAATGGAGTATCAAGTAATAGATGCATGTCCCAATGATCATATTATATATCATAAACAACATGAATTTGTAACAGAATGCCCAAAATGTCATATCAGTAGATATCAAATAGATCAACTAACAAAAAAGTTGCCTCGCAAGGTTCTTCGTTATATTCCCATTATTCCACGTATGCACCAATTATTTAGGTGTGAAAGCTTAGCACAATTAATGGATAACCATGCACAAAATAGAAGTGGAGATGAAATTATTCAAATGCCTATGGATGGTTCTACATTTAGGGACATGGAGGAAAAATGGCCACACTTTAAAGAAGAACCTCGTAATCTCAAGCTTTCATTGGCAGTGGACGGTGTCAATCCATTTGAAGAGTTGAGATCTATTTACTTGGTGTGGCCTATTTTTGTTATCAACAATTACATTCCTCCATGGATGTCAATAAAGAGGGAGCACATAATGTTGGCAATGATTGTTCCAGGTATTTGTTTACATCAATTTTTTTTAACGTAGTAGCATCTCATTTGTCTTAATTGTTGCATAATGACTTATAATTTTTTCATTTAATAGTCATGTACATTAATTTATATATATTGTAGTAAAATGGTTATAATAATTATGTAATGTTTATGTTCATTCAACTAGGTAAGTACCAAGTTAAAGATATGAATGTATATATCGAGCCTCTTATTGATGAGTTACTAAAGTTATGGAATGACATCACTATGTATGACATATCTAGACCAATAGGACAAAGACAATTTCAATTCTATGCAATGCTTGTATGGACAGTTCATGATGCCCCAGGGCTAACACATTTTTCTGGTATGTTATAACATTCGACTGCATGACTTTAACGATATTTAATTTTATGAAGTAGATATCATGCATGTTTTTTAAATAATCTATTCATTATATAATTATAAAAATTGACATATTTAATCCAATTATATATGATTTTCAGGTCTTCAAACAAAGGGAAAATTTGCATGTCCAATTTGTGGTCCAAAGATGAAATCTCGTCGTTCAACAAGTTTAGGAAAGCATGTGTTTGATGAGTATAGGCACTTCCTCCACATAAATCATAAGTATCAAACTACTGAAAAACATCTTTTCAATGGGAAATAAGAGACTACATCAAAAACACGAAGAATGACACCTCGCCTATGGAAGTTGGAATATAATAGAATTAATCGTCAAGGTTATACATTAGATCACATTGTTTATCTATCATATATGATATGTTTTGAATTTATATTTTTATATTGTGTTGTGTTTACTCATGTTGTAATTGACAATTATTGTCGTGGTTAATTTGTTTAACTTATATGCTTCATGAAGGTCATCAAGGCATTAATGGTCGGCTTCCATAGGGACTGAAAAGTTATCCCAGATAATTTAGTTGGTTGCCCTACTATGAGCAGCTACAAATTGTGCATTTGTTTGATAAAATTCATATCGAAAAGAATATGACAAAAACGTTATGGAAAATATTGGATGGAAGGCATGACAAAGAAAAAATTGTCAAAATTTGTAGTGACATTCAAGAAGCCAATCATGCAATGAAAAATGTCATTCAATTAAATAGTGATGGAGACCAAATTAATATAAGTGCCCTTCCTTGATTATTAACGGAGTAGGAAAGCAATGCTATAAAAGAAGTCATACGAAAAAATTATATTTCCCACAGGATTTGCTGCGAACATAAACAATATCATAACAAAGAAAGGTGAATTTGGGTCAGCGATGAAAATGCATGATTGGCATACCTTCATTAAGGTAATTATTCTAGTATATTATATATATATTTGTATATTACATGTACTTTTCAATGTATTATGTTTACTACTTTTGGAAAAATAATGAAAAGATCATTTTATAATTGTTGTAGTACATTCTACCTCTATCTCTTCTAGACAACTTCGACAACAATGTCAAGCAAGTTATATATGATCTTGGAAAATAAATGAGGTAAGTAGCGATATTTTTTCAATTCGTTGTATATTTTTGTTAAATCTCATTAATATATTTGTGCCTTGAATCACTTGTAGATGGATGCCATCTAAAGCAATCCATAAAGAAGATATAAATTATTGGAAGAGAAAAACTACTCATCTAATGTGTGAAATGCAAAAGTTTCTACCTTCGACATTTTTAAATTCACAAGAACACTACCTCATACACCAAGTTGAGGAGATTGAATTGTGTGGACCTGTACACACAAGGTCAATGTGGATGGTTGAGAGGCACTTGAAATTTGTGAAGGCTTTGGTTAGACAAAGAGCACATCCTGAGGGTTCTATGGTCGAGGGATATATGGTATACCAAACCATGGTGTACATTACTGAATATCTTCCTAAGTTTGTAGCAAAGATCCATGTAGATCACATTTGGGATCCCAACTCCATTAAAAAATTTGAAGGGGAGTACCTGAAGGGAAAGATAAATTGAGGAAAGTGACAGGTAATCATAAGATGGTCATGGAGATTAATTAGAATACATTTTACATTTGTTTTTTATATATATTGTACTTATTTAATTATTGATCTTGAATATACATCAATTATAAATTAAGGTCGTATACTGTGGTAATTAACTAATTATAAGTCATTTATGAATTTCAATTTTTTTGATACAGTTGGTCAAGAGTGGGATGCACTACATTTGTACATCAGAAACAATCTTGATTGGATGACGGTATGGATTGAACGATGTCAACAATCTAGTCACGCATTAACATGGGAAGGTGTGGCTTCATTGATTAAAGAAGCTCATCGTAATGGGGATTCCAATGTTACACTAAGGGAAATTGATTTAGCATATGGTTTAAGAGATAAATAGGTACGTATAAATATATTAATCACCCATATTATTTAATTATTTTCAATTATATTGATGTATATATATGTTGATATTTTTTTCTTTGCATACATTTGGCCAAGAATAAATATGTTTATCAATTGATAATATTGCAATAATTTTTACATGTTTGACATATTGTAGGTGAAACACCACAAGGCTATGTGGTGCAATGGTCATAAATTTTGAATCAAAAATTTGGATGACACGAAGAAAACTTGTGATTCTGGGATAACTGCAGTATTTTAGGTGACTAATGTTTCATCTAGAAGCGACATATATCTAGAAGTCTCAGAAAATCAATACTATGGGATTTTGGATGATATGCTTGAGTGTGACTTTAAGTCCTTCAAATTAGTTATTTTTGTCATCCTATGGTACAAGCTACGATTGAATGAAAATGATCCCGAGAGAACTCTTATTGAACATGATAATGGATTTACCATGGTTAATACAAGGTATTTTGAGTGAGCTAAAAATGAGCCCTATGTTCTTCCAAGCCAATGTGAGCAGGTATTTTACTCAGAGGTTCCAGGTAAACCAGGTTGGTCATATGTTGTTAGACATGATCCAAGAGGAAGGTCGGTAAAGTATGTGGTGGAAGAAGAAGATACCGAAGAAATAAAAGATGATGTAGATGATGATCAGGATCAAAAGTTAGTTGATGATGTGCTTGAAGAAGATGTTAAAGAGGAGGAACTAGATCATGATGATGTAGGAGTTAATGTTCATGAAGATGATATCCGTGTGGATGATGATATTATCGAAACTAATATCAATGATGATGATGATGATATGACCAATCCTTACAATGTCAAATATGGATCAGATGATACAGACAAAGAGTTGGATGAAGAAGAAGATGAATGACATTGAAATGTATGAGTTATGCGATTGTATTATCTATTTGATATTAATTTCTTGATAGAATTATATTTTACTTATGTGGTTACATAATTAATTCGTGATGTTTTCAATTTTTATGCCATTACATAATTAATTTCATGAAGATATGTTTTAGCTTTGATTTGAATCTGATTTGAGGGCTTAACGTGTTGATTTGAGTTAGAAAGCTTCATTTCTTTGCATACAGCCCGGTTACTCTATTTTTGAGGGTTTTGTAGTCCAAACATGATATAAAGGGGATCTTACACTTTTTGTGATTACTATAGCTTGTGTAAGAGGCCCCATGGATACTATTGTAATTTTAGGATGCATGAATAGGGAGAAGGATGAGAAATAAATAAGGTATAACTGTTGTCCTCAAGAGTTTTGTGAAGAAAAGCATGTGAAATGAGAGGTTCAAGCCTAGGTTTCAACAGAATATGTATGGGTGATCTGATTTTATGAATTTTTATCCATGTATAGACCTAATGGATTGTGTGTGAGTTGGTCTTGAGGTCTGGGAGGTTCAATAAACACTCATGATTTTGGTCTAAAACAAGGGTTTTTGGGTTTGGCAAGAATTTGGTCGTACAAGTGGAATCTTTTTGTGGATTTGGAGGTTTGGAGGCTGTTAGCTCTAAAAAATGCAAGTAAGAATACCTCAAGAGGTTTCCAATCTCTTGATACATTTTAGGGTAACAAACAAGGCCAAATGATTTGAACCTTCTTCTCTTTAGGTGCTGCCAAACCTAGGTAGGTCTACCTTTGCAAACTGAGCAGACTTAAGTGATGTGATTTTTGTTTACAACAATCTATTCACAATGGAAATCTTACAGTGAACATATATAATCCTAATAAAGTGTATGTGTAATATTAGAATATGTTCAGTTAACAGATGTAAAAAATAAAATGGACAAACAACTTTGCCAATTTAACTATATGTACATATAACTTTAAGTTATTTTTATTTTAACTAAAAGTACTGAAGTTACAACATACAAATTAGATGATATTTATGATTATAAAATTTATGATTAAATATATCTCTCAGAATCCTTTTTGTCACAATTTGAAAATAATTCTATATTATAGAATACATTTATTTAAATTTGAAGATGAAAATAGCACGAAAAAATCAAACAAATATCTTTATGAAAGAAGTATATTGATGTGAAATTAAATATGATGTGTATTCCAATGTAAAAACTACAATGAATGGAAACAATTATTTCAACACATAAACTATTATGTAGTAGTCAATTAAAATGATCTAAATAGTTTAATAATTTGACCATTAGAATATAGCATTTTCTATAGAGTTGTAGATCTCTTCCATTTAAAAAACACAAAACAATATTAGGTAGATAATCAAACATCTTTCATTTCTACAGTGACTTATTTATCCTAGAGGAGCTAGTATATAGTATACAAAGAAAACCAACAAACCCACAACTACCCCTATTTTGAAGGAGTTTAGTTTTCTCCCCTTCGTGATCTCCCTAATATTCCTAGATTATTGTAATTGACTGAAAGGAATTTAATTCTTCTTTAAAGAACCCAATTAATCATATCACATAGATACAAAAAATGTGCACTAATAAATTGAACATATACTTGATATTTCAACTTAAATAATCAAGAAACATTAGGTTGGAGACAATCAAACAATTGTAGAAATTCAACAAACAACTGATACTAGAATGGAACCACCGAATCAAAAATCTTTCATTATCTCCTTCAAAATTTTATGCATGCAACATGGTCCTTTTGGATATAAACATTCTGAAATATTATGTTTCTTGCTATCTATCTTCTATTCTACTACTACCCTCTTATTCATTTCTACCAAAAATGGATATTTATACATCAACCGTATGAAAGGATACGTCCTTTCAGAAATGTCTTGTGCTTGAAACAACAATAAAATTAAAAATTAATTAGGCTCTCTTAAGCCATAAGTGAAATTTCAATAAGTGATCCAAGTAGTCTTGGAGCCCATGCGTATCTGCATCTCCCAATGCATTTCGGATCATGATCTCCAATTTCACCATCTTCTCATTCCGTTCGCATGCTTCATCTAATGTTATATCTTTCTCGGTAGCCATCTTCAGAATCTCCTGCAGTATTGACTCACTTTCGTCTTTCCACCTAGTCATTTATTTTAATGTTCCTCTATCACCAGAGAATTCAGTCAATCCCTTTTTGGTGGCATCAATTAATCCCTGCTCATCCCCTCACAATTCTTCAAAGAATATTTTATGCTTATTCATAAGATGATTTGCAGCCTCAATTGTAGCTTTATTAGGAGCATCCCTTTGGTTCATTTTTGGAGCTTCTCTAGGATCCTACCATCCATTCTTTCATGTTCTCGTAATGCAACAAAATTTTTGTGAGTGTTTTCCCCAAAGCTTATTCAACCAGGTTGTTAGACAGGCTTGTCTCTTCTTAATCACTGCAACAAGTGTGTCATACTTTCCTTGAGAATATGCACTCGACCCTTCCCAATGATCTTTTGTTTGTGAGCTTTCACCATGGGTGAGCAGCTTGGTTGAACCCATTGTAACTCCTAATAAATCTTTTAGGTGCTCATTTTCTCTCAGCATTCTTTCATGGTTAGTTTTGTACATTTCCTTTTCCTTGATCAATGCTTGTATTTGAGCTTTGTTTAGTTTTGCTACGCTGATCCCAATCTCTGCTGTCGCCACAGGACTAGCCTCCCCAACTTTTAGGGTCATAACATGCCTGAATGCCATCTCAGTATCAATGACAACTGATTTCTTGTGAGGTGGATACAAGGCCCAAATCATTAATGACTCTTCATCTAGATTGTACTTTGATCCTGCATAGACCTCTGTCACCTTTTCCGGGCTGAGCTTGTTTGTAGCATTACTATTTTTCAAGAAAGTGTCAAAGATTAGTGCAAAATTGAGATCTAATCCTGGAAAAATCATGACAACAACACTTTCTAGCATTTCCCTTCCCTTTTCAGGGGTCATACCTACCATCTCTCTTTCCACATCAGTTTTTAAATTACTCAACAACTGTTCTTCATTACCTGGTGTGACATTGTCAACTAGTTCTCTTATCTCTTTTCCCTTTTGTATACATAGGAATGTCTTAAATTCTGGAGATTTTATAAATTGATCATCTGCAACAAAGGAATTATATTCTACATGCCTTGCATCTATATCTACACTTTCTTCAATATTCAAATCCCTAAAAGGACAGGCGTAATCCTAAGTTCTCAACCTTGACATCTTGTTAGGTAGATGTTGTGGTGCATTAGCCTCAGATGTCTCTTCTCTAGAAGACAATAGCTCTATATTTTGCAACTCTTGATTATGTTCAAGCACCATTTCTTCTTCCTCTGCCTCCAAGTTCCTAATCATATCATCAAATTTGTAGGGCACATGGTGATACCCTCCAAAGTTTATCCTTTGTTTAACAGAATTGATATACCCTTCTGGATCAAAATTCTTTCTCAGTGGTCCTCTTTTCATGTTATATTGTAGTAATTTATCCAGAATCAGATTATACCCTTCCTTTGCTAATATAGTAAAATCACCGAAGCATAGTGTATTGGGCATAAAAGCATGTTTTCCAAAAGAACTTAAATTCATAACACTAGAAAAATCCATTTGCCTAACAATTTCCAAGTATGCAATCCTATTGGGAACCATTTTAGGTAAAATGAATGGGGCATCTTCAAATCCATAAACCCTAATCATGGTAGCATTCTCCAAACAATACCAATCCCCACAATTGTGGCTAATTGGTCCATTGAAATCTTTGGGCTTGAGAAACCTCTTTATCTCATCAGACAAAGAATAAGAACTTGGACGACTATAAAAATTGTACAATGGTTTCACAAAATTTTCTTCAAAGCATACAAAACTAGAGCTAGCAAACTTGTTGTCCCAAACAGTAGTCCATGATTGAATAGGTAATGACATGCCTTCATTATCAAACTGTGAAATTCTCATCTCCTGAGGCCACAACCCTAGTTCCTATCCAAAGTACAACACTATGTGCATCAACAGTGAGTAATTCCTAAGGTGTAAGATAGAGGCTCCACCTTTTATTGCCATCAACCTAGAATAGAGCCCTTTAAAAATATATGAGGCATAATCAAAAGGTCTAGAGTTGTGATACTGAATATCCTATTGAAATTATCATGGGCACAATTTCCATATACTCACGGACTTCCATTCCCAATACTTGACCCACCAATAAATAAGTGTATTTCATATAGGGCTCAAAAAGATCTATGTGGAATGGGGGTCCTTCACTATCTTCTAGTAGAATTGGTTTACCACCATGTCTAATTCTATGCAAGGGAAATCTCTAGCCCTTGTAAATGGTGTCCATCCTTCCGAATTATTTTTCCATCTCTTCACATATAATCTTTTCGTTGCATACCCCTTCCAATTTAAAGACTTCGCCTATTGCATCCTCTGATATGTGTATCAATGGTTTCCCAGACGGGTCACAAATAGCTTTAAGTCTCGAATTATAATGAGTGGCCAACAATTTCACCAGTTCAACATCAACAAAAACATTAGGGAAAACTAACTTTCCCAGATTAAGCTTCCACGAGTTACATACTGGTTCAAAGAGATTCCTCCGATAGTAACGAAAGCTAAACAGTTCATAACCTCTTACTGGAGTCTAAATATCTCATATGAGCTTACATTTATCATCTAGTTTATCCACTTCTGCCCTAAGCTGTGCAGAGTGTCTGGCTTTGGGTCCAAAGCTAGGTAGTGGGCTGATAAGATCTTGATTTAGCTTAGACTCAGTACCCTCTAGCTGAATTTTAGTTTTTTGCTTTTTCCCTTTCGACTGACCACTTTCCCCATGCTTTCTACCCTTTGCTTTTCATGAACTAGTGGCATCCATTCTTCAAAATTGCAAATTCAAGGTATGAAGAACTTACTGTTTTTTGGCTAAGATTTTGAATTGAGAGATACCCTAGTCCTTCGCTCGCTCCTCTGCTTCTTCCACTTTCAATTCTGCAATGATTTTTTCAATTGAATTCATCTTGATTCCTGAAATTACTTATGCTCCATTGAGCCATTAATTTTTTAGCTAAAACACGAGCGTAGCTGGTTTTTTTGAAACTCTCACTATCACATCATGTAATTTGTCAGCCATAAATTTTCAAATCTCGGGTGATCCTTTTGTTCGAGCCTTCATCAATGTTCATTAAACACCCGCTAGGACATCTCTTAGTTTCCCCAACACCTTAAGTCTTCCTGACAGTTACCCTTTCGGTTTTAAGTATATTGCTACAACGCCCACCGAAGCAACCTATCTCTATGACTTTAGCAAGTCGGGCATACAATCCTCATCTTACTCTAGAGATGTGTATCTCACCGAGATATTTCCTTCGTAAATTCTAATCGTTGAGACATAACAATTTTCTTGCCGATGAAACTGCACTCATTGTGACCTCGTTATCTCTCCCCGCTGAAGTTTGTCTCACCGATGAATTTCTTCATCGGCGAAACCATGAACCATGTCCTTTCAATAATCATTCTCTCCAGATATGTTGCCAAGTCCCATCCTATCGGTGTATCATGGAAGGTTGCTAGGACTCCTTGAATTCTTCTCGATAACATTGTCCCATCGACAGAATCCTCCTTTGTTTTATTGGCAAGACTGGATGAATGTCTCAGGCTGACTTCAAGAACCTTACTCTGATGACTCTAGTCTGGCTGATATATTTCCTTGTGCTTCGAGCGGTAAGACATATGTAAGCTTGATATGAATTCATACCATCACGCCGATGCTCATTATCTTGCAGATAGAGATTGTGAACTATATTTTCCCGATATATATCATCAAATGAGATTTCATCAGTCTGACATTACCGACCTCTTGCCGATATCAATATGTAAGCTATCATCTGTCATCAGCCTAGGTGGTGTCCCCTTGTCCATTTAATAAATGTTTTATTTTTGTAGGGAACAATTTTAAATGACCATTGATCAACCGTCGGTTGATGTCAGCTGTTTCCTGCAATCTCGTGATGACCCCACCATAGAGTCTTAATTGATTGTGATATCATGGACAAGCGCCACGTGTCTCAGCTGGTGATGCCGAAAATATAATCAAATTTCTTTAATATATCTTTCGGGTTTTAATGTGTTATACAAAAGGTTACTAAAGTGGCTATGAGATGCACATTCTCAAAATGAACTGAGATGTTATAATCTTGATGAAAAATCTGCTCGACAGTTATGGTCAACACTGGTGACTATCTTGAGCGAACAAGATTTCCAATGGTGGAGATCAACGGTTGCCCACCATCATGTGATCAAAAGATGCAAGGTATTTACTGATCACGATATCATAGGCACATGCCACGTTTATTTCTTTGGCGATGCATAATGTGGCGAGCACTTGGTGCTGAGATGGAGATTATGCCAGCCTTGTTTAAGGCAGTCGTTCGATGATTGGACAAAAGTGAATGATCGATGATTGGAATTTGAATTCACATCAAATGCGATTGGAGCTGTTGGCACGGCATGCAAGTAAGCTTTAATGGCGAACGAGACGTCTACTGGCTCAATTTGATCAACATAAAGTGATTTTATTTCACTCTATTTTCTCACAAAGTATTCAAGCACCTTTGAGAAAGCATTTTTAGAGCCAAGGATGAAGTTACAAGCTGTCACATCAAGGATTTGGTCTTCTACAAAGCATAAACGTTGTGAGTTGTTTTTTGCGCTTCTTGGTAAATTTAATTGATATTTTGAGAAGAATTGTGGTGTGCTTGTTGGAAAGCTTGTTGATAGTTGTTTTAGGGATATTGGTTAGTTCAATTGTAAGAAATTGCAAGGTTTTTCTGTAATTTCATTTTCTATATAGCCCTAGTCTGTTCGAAAGATTTTAAATTTTAAGGAAGCCCTAGTTTACTTGAGATGGCACTGCCAAAGCAACATTTTGGCCATGTTGATTATTTAAAGAGGAATTTGTATGATGATTTCTTGGATCAAATACCATTTTCAACAAATGATAGGAAAAGGGGGTTTGTTTTGATGCATGGAAGAAACCTAGGTGAAGGATTAGTATGCAAGAATTCCAACATTGCAGATGCTAGGGTTCCCATGATTGGCCTAGAGATGTTGAGGCTATGGTATGGACAGCGAAATTTGGCTCACCCTTTCTCAAATGGTTGGAGATATGACATGGGGAAGTTGGTGGTGCCAAATGTGTTCCCCGATGTGGATTTGCTCAGGGCAGTGGCAACACGTTATGACCTTGTTACGAGAGTGATCAGAGATATTGATGGAGGGATTTTATTAAGTATATATAGGGAAGAAATTCAACAAGTTTTTGACCTAAGTGAACCTAGTCCGTTCTCGATTTAGATAAATCTTGAGGAGATGAAGCAGGAGTATGAAAAGTCAAAGTCACTTTTCAGGTTGAAGTTGCTTCCTCCTCATCTAGCAAGCGTAGGTAGTTCAAGGATTTATATTAGTCCAAGTGACCAAGAGCCTTTCAGGCTAAGTTGTTTTACAAACCATTTCTTGGCTACCTTTTATTCATTGTGCCAAATTTTGGGTTTTAAACCTACCATAGTAATGCCAATTGCCTATATGTTTATGGGGGTGCAAATACAACACCCTAATTTCTCTCTGTGGTTTATGATTTTGCATCTTTTTTGGCAGAGAAGATACATGAAGGGATGTTAGATATGCATGTAGGGGATGTAGGCACTCCATTATTTTGGTATTCCCTGCTGATGTACATGGTCTTGTACAAGAATAATGACTTCTTCTCAAAGAAGATGGAGTTGAGGCAAGAGGTAAATGGAGAAATATTACCAGTGCAGGCTTGGACTGTAGATTTATCATACAACAGGAAGAGTGCCAGTTTTGTGCAATTTGACAATTTATTTGCTTCCAGACTCAGGGCTCGATTGACAGTAAATGTACCTAGGATCCCCGAGGATTTACATGACTTTCTCAGACCGAAGGGGAGGAAGCCAAATTAAAATTTTTGTCACAACTAGGGTGACATTATCTTGTACCGAGTCAACATTGTTTTAAGGGTGTATGGCTTCCAAGAAAATCCAAATATCCTCCCATTCAATGTTCCAACAAGAGTGGGGTTTGCTGAGGTTATGTGGCAAATAGGCTGTTTTTCATGAAGACAACCTAACAGGGAGGGGAAAAGGGACTCTTTTCCCTGATTATACCGTTGTGTCTGATTTTGTGTTCTCAAAGGGAGGATGGGTCCACTTTGGGAGGTTTTTTGATGATTTTCATTTAAGGTGTGGTCCGAGGTGACAACATGACCATGAGGGCTTCTTTTCCCTTTTTAGACAATGGATAAAAGGTGGCAGGTTTGCACATGAGTTCAATTTTCTTAAGGACCTGATTAGGAATGAATTTGATTTTAACAAGTAGGAATTGAACAAGGAAAAATGGATAGCATATGAGAAGTTATTGGCCTTTGTGCATAAAATGGATCCCAAATATGATCCATTAATGGAATTCACCCCATTCCACAAGAAAATTGATTTCTTGATGGACAAATTCAAGGAGATCATGGGTGTTTTGATGAAAAATAAGGTCAACTTGGAGTTGGACTTTGGCATACAAAATCCAAATGTGAGGCCTATTGAAACAAGGCCAACATATCAACCCACGGTGAATTGGCCTCTTTATAAGAGAAAGAGGAGTGGCAGTAGTGATGAGGAGGAGGAAGATAAGAAAGGAAAACAAATCATGAAGGCATCAACACAACTAGGTCTGAAGATCAGAGCACCTGGAGGAATAAAGATCATTGATTTGGACTCATCACCACAAGATAATCCTACACTACCACCATCAAAGCCAAGCCCTAAGAGGAAAAGAGTTGAAGAGGCACAAGAGACTCTAATGGATGAAATCATTGTCACAGATCAGGACATGCAGGTTGGTATTCTTTCCCCTCCTAGGTCAACTCAATTGGTTCTATCTGATATGGATGTGAAGGGACAATGTGTGCAAGATGCCATGATGGAGGCATGCAAGGAATTTTTAGATGATGATGCATTTGTTAAAACTCTAGTTTTCTTACAACTGGTATGGAGAATGAGACTAGAAGAATATCAGGACAAATTCATAAGGAGAAGAGAGTTGAAACCTGATAGGTCTAACCAGGAGAATGATGATGAAATAAAGGCTGAATTGATGGAAGAATTCAAGAGCATCACTCCTGAGGAGGGGAGGAAATTAGTAACTGAGGCCGGTGTGCTAATTTTTCCTAAATGGGATATAGCATATGCAATAGCATTTAATGCTATTTTAAAATCCAAGCATCCCATGCAAAATTCTGAGGAAGAGGTCAAGACAACACTATAAGATTCTACCTTTAGTGAGGAGTATGAGACCCTAGCAATTTGGGCATTGGCACCTCAGGGCAGAAAGCCTAATGTTACTAACATTAGCCCAAACCTAAGGGGAGGGTTAATAATAAAGAGAGCCTCTAAAACTTCAACTACAGAGGCTACAAACCTAACTGTGAATGTGGCCAAATTGGCCTAGAAGATTGCTGAGAGGGAAGAATATGAAAAGCAGAGCTTAATGGAGAAATACAATATTATAATTGGAGATTACAGCAGGGTGCAACAAAGGAATGTTGAGCTGCAAATTGAGGTGGATAGGTTAAAGTATAGGCAAGTTGGGGAATCCTCAAGTTCTCTTGGTATCATGACATTGCCTTCCACATTAGGATCAGTACCTCCTACTTCTTGAATTGTTTCTACTCTGGGGTCCCCTATCCAAACTCCTTCTCTTAGTCCTACATTAGAGCCAGTTGAAGAAGAGATTGAATACTCTGTGGATCCTACTAAGAAGTAGTTGCTAATAAGATTACAGAGTTACAGGAAACTTTAAAGGCAAGTGAGGAGGGAGCACTTGTAAAGAAGAGTGAAGTTGTTGACATAGTTTTGAGGCACTTAAATGAAAAGGTTGATGGCAGATTGCCATCAGTATATTCTTTGTATTCTTTATTTTTGGATGCAATAAAGAACATTATTAGAGATTAGGAAGTAGTTTTTCCCTTAGTTGAGAAGTGGATCCTTAGGGCCAATGATTTAGATATCATGTATAAAGCCTCTAGATTTGATACAGATAATAGGCCCTAATAATTAAGGCCTACTCAAATTTTTGTAAAGTCATTGTAGGGTTTTCACGCCTTACCAGATGATTTGTGTAGGAAAATCAGAGAATTGGTAAAGAGTTTTGATGATCGGAGTGATACATATTTATCTGATATAATTGATGCACAGGGAAATGTTAAATCACTGCAGTAGTGGCAAGATAGAGCAGATGAGGTCATCAATGCACAAATCAAATTGATTTGTGATGCCTCAGACTATGACTTGTTGGTGAGTTATATGGACAAGATCATTAGCACCAACACATTTTTGGAGTCTTTTGAGAGAGAGGCAAATTAGGTAGTGGTGAAATACACACCTTATAGTGCTAAGGTGAATGAGGTGGTTAATTTTGATTGGCCGATAGATGAAGAATATCAAAAATGGGTGGATATATACTTAACCAAGGAAGAGTAAGACAAAGTTGGCTACTAGTAGAAAACAGCTCAGCCGTTGCAATTATAACAGATTCTGGTTATGTTTTGATGGCAGTTTTGGCATAGGTTTCTTGAAGTTTGGCCGATGCATCAAACATTTTCAATGGATGGGATAAACAATAAGATTCTCCAGGGACTCAGCTGTTGCAACAGATTTTTGAAATGTCACAAGGAGGTCCAACTGACCGGTAACATGTGTATTTCTGGCCCAATGCTTGTTTGCTCCTTCATTCTCTATAAGAAGGATTTCAAGGCCAAAAATATGGGTTAGAAAGTTAGATAATTTTGATTCGAGTCGAAGTAAAGTTGTAGAGAAAATTGAAAAGAGCCTGTTGGTTTAGTTAAAATGCAAGTTAGGTTTTGTGTCATTCTCTAGTAGGTTTTGAATTCATGGGATTTTGATGTTTCATGATAGTACTAGCATTTGAATGGGAATGATTGATTTTGAACTCATGTCTCTCCATTGTATAAGCATATCATAATCTTGAATAAAATAATCAAGGTTTGTTTTGTTCATCTCACTGTTGTGGTGTGTATGATTCTCATTTTAGCTTTAATTCAAGGAATTAATTAAAATGCTTGAATAGGGTCATAGGTGGATATGTTTATATAAAGATTTGATAAGTAGTATTGGGTTAGAATACAAATTGATGGTATTGTAAGGCAATATTGTTTGAGATCATATATGTTATGTGTTAAATCTGTCATGAATCCTTAGATGCTTGTGAATTTGACTCCTCCAATGGCATATGGCACTGGTCTAAGTTTTTCTTATTTGTGGGGTATAGTATTTGTTTGTCTTTACTTAGAGCTTGCTACAAATTGCAAATCAATGACTATCTTAAGCTGTGAAGTGTTGTTGTAGTTATCTCATGCTCCAAATAGTTGATATGATTGATGAACAACCAATTCATTTTGGTATTATCTTGTTATGTTGAGATATTAAATGAGATTATCTGTCATTCTTAATGTTATTTATAATATTGGTGCAGAGGTTGTAAACACATTAAGGGATCACCCTCCTAGGTCTTGCAGAGCCCAAAGTGTAGGAGGCTTTGTTAAAGTCCTCGTCAGTTGGTCCAGGTCCTTTGAGTTGCCCTTGATTGCAATTGGCAATTCCATAGGTAGATTAGAAGATAAACCTGGTTATAGTAAAAACAACCAACACTATCCCTTGGTCCTCTCTTTTTCCTACTCTTGTATGTTCCCTTCTCTTCTTTTTTTCTTGTTAATTTTGATTTGTTCCTGCTTATTGCTTTGGCTTGGTTCGTTTTTGCTTCTAGTTTGTTATTTTGTCGTGTTTTGTCGATTTTTTCTTTCATGTGTCTCTTCTCTTTGGGTCTGTCCTTTTCTATTTATTGTTCCTTCTTTCCTTCTTTCCTTCTTTTTCTAATTCTTGTTTCTCATTATTTTATGACTATTCCTTACATTTTACAAATTATAGGTTTTTTCTAATTATGTTGAAGGCGTATCCTATTCGCGATGAACGAGTTAAAATGGACCATCAACGGTTAATATCGACTGCGTATAATGAAATATGATTGTAGTGATTTCATCCGTTCATCGCCACATTTTTTCCCCTCCATTTTTTTTATTTGTTTTACTTCTTAATATTTTACTTGTGAACTCTGCCGTTTTTTCTCATCCGGTGACACCACAATATTTACTGAATGAAGGTTTCAACAAATGAAAAAAAATATCTACTTCTATAAATTTAATTTTAAAATTTGTTCATATTTTTCAAGGCTCAGACGGAATTAGTTAATTTGAATGTATGAAATAATTGATATAGTTTGGTTTAATATATATATTTTAACTTTTAAAAAAATATGTTCATAATTTATATATCTAATTTTGTTAATTAAATAGGTGTTAAAAGGTGAAAAGTTAAATTATAAAAATGTCTATTTTTTTTGTTAATTAGAAAGAGATTAAAAGTGAAAATTTAAATTGTTTTTAATATTTATATATTGAATGGTTTTACTTTTTATATATATATTAGTTATATATTTTTAAATTTTTTTTTTTTAATAAAAATGTTTTTCTCTTTTTTTGTTAATTAGAAAGATGTTAAAAGTGGAAATTTAAATTATTTTGAATATTTGCATTTTATAAAGTTCATATATTAAATGGTTTTTACTTATTATTTAATTTGAAAAAATATTAAAAAGTAAATTAGAAAAATAATTAAAATTGTTTTTAAAATATTTAGAATTTTTTAATATTTTTTTTTGATCCATAAGAGACAAGTGCCATGTAGTGGCTAGTACTTGCCTTTATCGTATTTTAATTATAGTATTTTAGATTCAATAAAAATAAATGTAAGTTTTGTTAATGGAATAAAAGATAGTTACATGCATTTATATTAATATTAATAATTATTAATCTTATTTTAATTATATTATGTAAAAATCAAGTATCTTATATAAAAATAATTATATATTAAAATTTTATATATTATAAAGATATTATAAATATCACACAAAATCAAATGGTAGTATAATATAATTAGAAGAAAAAATTGATAATTCTATAAATATAAAATTTATCTAATAATTATGTTACATAAAAATATATATAATATGAAATAAATTTATTATATTATATTAAATAATATTTATTGATTAGATAATTATAAGAAATAATTGTGGGAGGTAGGGAGGGCACACTCCAAGGTGGTGGAGGATGTTGGCAGGAACGGCCACATTGGAGCTATAAGGGGAAATAGTCACAGGTGGAAAGCCACGTGCGATACAAGAGAGCTAGCTTGTCCTATCAATCAATTGAATGCATGGGGAAGACAACTCATCTATCTTCCCGAGGCATAGGAAATATTAAAATCCATTCATTCTTTCACTTGCATTCAGACAGCTCGCATGTAGGAGAAGGAGGTTGGTGAGGCTGGTGGCGGTACTCATTTAAGGCTTGCACAAAATGCCATGGGCATTTGTTCTAGTTCATTGTTGTGGTTAAAGTCTAGATATTGTTTGATTGATTGATTTTGATATCATTTTGTCAAGTGCTTACTGTTGGGAGTCGAATGGTTGGGTCCTCAAAATTTTTGATAGAGGTTTTGGTTGTGGGTGTAGCTCGGTTTGGGGCAGACACCCCCATTTCACTCAAGTCTAATGATAGGATGAGAAACTTTTGTTTCATAACGGATCAATGCCTTAAAATAATTTTGCTTGACTATGAGCCTTTAGTGTTAGTTGTAGTCAAGATGGTCTTGGGTCCTCGTTTTCTGGAGGAAACAAAGTATGGGTGCGATAATTTGTAGATATCTTCTCATTTTTTGGCTTCCCTACTAGATAATTTGGTCCCAAAGATTGAAGCAAGGAATTTAATGAGGAAATTTTTCATACCCGGACTACTGGGTGGTATGGATGAGCTCCTTCAGGTGGTGGTGGAAGGGTGAGGATGTCCGTGTGCATTGGAGGTGGTGAAGGTGAAGTATGAAGACATGGTGAAGATTTTTCCATTTCTGTTGGACCTTCAGGGTACTAGGTTGATGAAGCACCGGGCCATAGTAGCGGTTGCAGTCATCTTCTTGAAGAAATGGTTCAGGCTAATGGTGACTGATAACAATGAATGGAGGGAGAAGTTTAAAGATTTCGTATTTTTGAATAAGTTTTTGTGAAGTGCAGTGTATGTTCTTAGTATTTTAGTAGCTAATTTTTTTTTTTTCTGTTAATGCAAGCACGAACTAGTTAGATTGGTTTATATTTAGACTATTTAAAGTATTGAATCTTTGAAGCTATGGCCTATATTTTGGAGGATCCATACAGACAATATATGGTTTTTTGAAGATTTCGCATTTTTGAATAAGTTTTTGTGAAGTGTAGTGTATGTTCTTAGTATTTTAGCAACTAGTTTTTTTTTTTTTTCTGTTAATGCAAGCACGAACTGGTTAGATTGGTTTAAATTTAGAGTGTCTAAAGTATTGAATGTTTGAAGCTATGGCCTATATTTTGGAGGATCCTATTGATGGTGTTTTCTGCACAACAACAACTTAGACAGAATATGATATCCTAGCTCTCTTGAAAGGTAAATCTGTATGGGAAAAGAGATAACCCCAAGGTCTCTAATGTTAGGTCTTGACAATGCAGTGAAACAACTTAGAGATAATGTGAAAATGTTGGTAATCACAAGGGGCCTTACAAACAAATACTGGATCTTCAAACTTATCATATTTTGCAATATATTGATACTCAGATTCTTAAATGCAACCCAGATAATAAAAGAAATAGCAAAAGATAAGAGTTTAAAAGAGATCATAAGATTAAAATTACTCCTAAAATCAATCACAACAATGATGAATGCTACAAATGGACAAATCTCCAATAAAACCAATTTTTGCTTAATCAAGGACAAGGTTGCAACTCTGCAAAAATGATGCAATCTTCTGAGGAAACTGAAGATTTTTAGACTATGAACATTCATCCACATACCCAATAAATGGCGCAATGTAAACAAGCATCCACAGTTGAACTTAGCACAAAATAAAGCCCAGACTAACTTTACGCAGCAACTTACAATCAGCAAATTGCCAAAAGTATGGACTGGAGATTGATCAACATCATTAACATTTCACCATTATCATGAAAGAACTAAAAACTAACATCTAAAACTGAGAATCAAGAACAAGAAACCATAAAACTTTTGAAACATAACACAATGTTTGCCAAATCAACAACCCATTTGCATTATCTTCTCCAACATTACATAACAATTTCCAGTCTTTCTCCTCTCCTATAGCTACTAACTTGCAGAATCTAACCTCTAACTTAGCCAATTCTGGCTTTGCAGCCTCTAACCATCTGTTCTCTAACCTTTTCTACTCTACTCTACTCCCCTTTACAAATGAGAAGACATTGGCCTTCTATAGATATTACTTCTTTAAATCAAGGGCCAAGATTAAATTCAATCCAATGGCTACAATTAATCCCCAAGAAACCCTAAGAATTCACATTAGGGTTCTTAAAAATGTGGTACATCATCATCCAATAGCATAAAAGTAGTTACATCCAGGAACAATAAGAATTTCAACAATCTGCCACCTCGATTTTAATAAAAATTATGATTGGAGAGTGAAAACAGCATCACATGTCACTCCACGTTTGAAACATATATTTCAGTTGTAGACAGGTTGTGGCACAAATTCTTATGCAATTGGGTTCATTTGAACAGCTGGGCACCGATTCATATGCAAGTGCATTTTAAATATTTTCCAGATTTTCCTCCTGGAACGAATCCATATGCAAGTCCTCCCTTTAATCCTGAAAAATAGATATAATCATTAATAGCCCACATGTGAAAATCCAACCAAAAAATATTAAAATTAAGCATAAATAAACCCTTGGAAATTTCAACTCTATCATAAAATTTTGGAAATTTAACCCTTTTAGAGTTCAGGAAAATCATGATAGGAAATTCGGAAAAATCTGCCAGGAAGGGAAAATCTTGAAAAATGGCCAGAAATCCGTCAAAATCCGGATGGGGCGAAAAATCCCGAAAATGCCAAAAAAACCCAGAAAAATCCAGTCAGGGTGGAAAATCTCGAAAAAATTCGGAAAAATCCGGTCCGGGCGAAAAATCCCAAAAATGTCAAAAAACTCGAAAAAATCCGGACTGGACGGAAAATCTCAGAAAAATCTAGACCGGGTGGAAATCCCCAAAAAATGGCAAAAAACTCGGAAAAATCCGAACTGGGTGGAAATACTTGAAAATGGCAAATTTCGCCAAAATCCGGACCGGGTGGAAATACCCGAAAATGACCCAGAAATCGGAGAAAAACTTCAAAACCCCATAACTTTTTTTCCCGAATGAATTTTCAAAAAGTTCAAAAAGCAACTTGCCTTAATTTTTTGTCCTCTATCCATTGATGTAAGAATATTTACACATAACTTTGACAATTCATTTGAAAAATCCTCATTTCTAAAATCCAAGGCCCTAAAATGCTTCAAAATACCACCGCAATCAAACCAAATCTGGACTTAATCCCAAAATAACCTCCAAGAAGAGAAAAACTAGAAATTGACAAAGCCAAGGTACAAAACTGCAAAAGAAAAAGAGGGTCCCCGCCTCTGGTGGGGTGTGTGTGCAAAAAGTGCACAACAGATCCGTACAGACAATAAATGGTTTTTTGGTTCTTGGTGGAATTGGTGAAATTAGCTTAATCGGTTGTACTTTGGATCTATAAGTATAAATACAATATAATCCTTATGTATCAAAAAAAATTATTAGAAATAATTAAATAATTATTATTTAAACATAAAATTTATATAATACTTAATATGTATATAATTTATGTTAATATATATATTATTAATGCATTACACATATTTTTTTAGAAAGTTAATCAAGGCAGAAAATTATATTTAAACAAATGCTTATTTTATTATTTTACTGTTAGCTTCCTTTGCCCCTGGTTTTACTTGAAAACCTTGCTCTGCTTTGTATAGCATGTCGCGTGAAAAGAGAGATGCAATGGATTCCTAACAATAATAGACGATTAAATGTATCGTAATTTTTTACGGGGGAGAAAATTGTTTGGATTTCACTACAAGAGGATTGCAAAATTTGGAAGGAAGGTGTCCTTTTCGATTTATTATTTTCATTAGCAGTCACTACTCATTTTTTTTAGGAGAAATTTGTGGAGCTGGTGTCCCCATCTATATTTGATTTTGCTACTTATTTTTAAACAATCATTTTAAATTGTATTTTTTTAAATGCATATTTTTTAAATTATTTTTTGCTCTATTAAAATAAGAACATAATTCAACTATATATTCTTATATTTAATTATCAATCCTTTCCACTAATTTTAATGAACTATATATTTTTATATTTAATTACCATTTGTTGCTATGTTAATTTTGACAAAGAATTATTGATAGGGAATTGAAATATGTTATTATTGACTAAGAATTAACAATGAAGACATTCAGATCTGTTATAATTCTCTCAATCTATACAGACAAGAAAGGATGCTAGCAGAATTTGCATTCAATTTTACACTAATTATCTATGTTGCACAATTATAAATAAAGATATAAATAAAGATAAAAAATAGTTCAAACAGTTATAAAGTTCAAACAATTATAAATAAAGTTAAAAAACAAATCTATGTTGCAATTAAATTCTTTAAAAATGGGTAGATTCAGGGCAAAATCTATGTTTCAAAGAACTATAATAAAATGTATACTTTCAATAAGACTTAAAATTTATTTTTCTATATGAAAATATGTATCTTGTTGTTGCACTGTATCATTGTAGGAAAAATTTAGAGGGAGGAATTGGAGGTAAATAAAAAGGAGGGAAGGAAATTTCTAAAGTCACATGGCATTTTTCACAATAAGCAATTGCTGCTTATTTTTCACTCATATACACAAACACTCCTTATTCCCCTTCTCTATCTCTCACTCTTGATCCCTCTATCCATATCTCTATATTACTCCCTCTCTCCTTTCTATCTATTGAGCCATCTCTTCCTCTCTCCCCATATCTTTCTCTATCTCTACCTCTATCTCTATCTCCCTATCTCACTTTCTCCTTCCCTATCCCTCTCTATCTTTCTATATCACCCTCTATCTATATTTATATCTCACTCTTCCTCTCTATCTCTGTGTTTCTCATTATTTCTCAATTTATCTTCCTCTCTCTCCCCTATATCTCTCTATCTTTGTCTATGCTTCTCTCTTTATTTATGCATATCTATCTTTGTATCTCTCTCTTTCACTCATATACACAAACACTCCCTATTCCCCTTCTCTATCTCTCTCCCTCTCTCTCTTTCTCTCACTCTTGACCCCTCTATCCATATCTTTATATTACTCCCTATCTCCTCTCTATCTATTGAGCCACTCTTCCTCTCTCCCCACATCTCTCTCTCCATATCCATATCTTTCTCTACCTCTACCTCTACCTCTATCTCCCTATCTCGCTTTCTCCTTCCCTATCCCTCTCTATCTCTCTATATCACCCTCTATCTATAATTATATCTCAGTCTTCCTCTCTATCTCTGTGTTTCTCATTATTTCTCAATTTATCTTCCTCTCTCTCCCCTATATCTCTCTATCTTTGTCTACGCTTCTCTCTATATTTATGCATATCTATCTTTGTCTCTATCTCTCTCTTTCACTCATATACACAAACACTCCTTATTCCCCTACTCTATCTCTCTCCCTCTCTCTCTTTCTCTCACTCTTGACCCCTCTATCCATATCTCTATATTACTCCCTCTCTCCTCTCTATCTATTGAGCCATCTCTTCCTCTCTCCCCATATCTCTCTCTCCATATCCATATATTTCTCTACCTCTACCTCTATCTCCCTATCTCGCTTTCTGCTTTCTTGTCCCTCTCTATCTCTCTATATCACCCTCTATCTATATTTATATCTCAGTCTTCTTCTCTATCTTTGTGTTTCTCATTATTTTAATTAATCTTCCTCTCTCCCCTATATCTCTCTATCGTTTTCTATGCTTCTCTCTCTATCTATGCATATCTATCTCTATCTCTCTCTCTTTCACTCATATACAAAAACACTCCTTATTCCCCTTCTCTATCTCTCTCCCTCTCTCTCTTTCTCTCACTCTTGACCCCTCTATCCATATCTCTATATTACTCCCTCTCTCCTCTCTATCTATTGAGCCATCTCTTCCTCTCTCCCCATTTCTCTCTCTCCATATCCATATCTTTCTCTACCTCTACCTCTATCTCCCTATCTTGATTTCTCCTTCCCTATCCCTCTCTATCTCTCTATATCACCCTCTATCTATATTTATATCTCAGTCTTCCTCTCTATCTCTATGTTTCTCATTATTTCTCAATTTATCTTCCTCTCTCTCCCTATATCTCTCTATCTTTGTCTACGCTTCTCTCTCTATTTATGTATATCTATCTTTGTCTCTATCTCTCTCTTTAACTCATATACACAAACACTCCCTATTCCCCTTCTCTATCTCTCTCCCTCTCTCTTTCTCTCACTCTTGACTCCTCTATCCATATCTCTATATTACTCCCTCTCTCCTCTCTGTCAATTGAGCCATCTCTTCCTCTCTCCCCATATCTCTCTCTCCATATCCATATCTTTCTCTACCTCTACCTCTACCTCTACCTCTACCTCTATCTCTACCTCCCTATCTCGCTTTCTCCTTCCCTATCCATCTCTATCTCTCTATATCACCCTCTATCTATATTTCTATCTCAGTATTCCTCTCTATCTCTATCTCATTACCCCTCTCTTGATCTCCCCCCTATTTCTCCCCCTCTTTATATCCCTATCTCTCCCTCTTCCTCTCTTCTTATTGCAAAATTAATATGATTCGAGTAATGGAGCTTGATTATCTTCCTAATTCAGAGGTTTGGTAAGTGGATGCATAGTTGGTTTGAACTTATCATTTCTCCATTGAGAGATTTTTTGTACACCATTTTTGAGACATTTTGACGTACCCATTTAACACCAATGTGCAATTGCTAGTTATTTGTTACTTTTAAATTTTTTGTTTGTTTTTAATCTCTTTTCAATTTTCTTGTTAATTTATTTTAAATTTATGCATTTTTCATATATTCTTATTTGTAATTTTATATTTTTCGTATAATTTATTTTCTGATTAATTATTTATAATTTATAATTTATATGTAAACATATAATTTATAAATTTTATGTTTACTTATAAATTATAATTTATATACTTATAATCTCTTTATAATTTATTCGCTTTTAAATTTTTTATAATTTAAAAACATATTTATTATTTGGTTATTTTCTCTTTATATATTATATATTTTAATTTATTTTGTTTATTGTTAAAATTATATGTTTATTTTCTTGTTATTTATAATATATTTAAAAATTAAAAAAAATTTATTCCTATTATTGTTTTGTTTGTTTATGCCTAATTTATTGTTATGTTTTTTATAAAATATTTTTCTTTTAAACTTTGGATTTTTAAGATTTTATTTTTTGGTTCATTTAATTTTTACTATAGAGGGGATTTTAAAACAACTTATGCCCATCAATTCATCTAAGCCGAGCCACTTTTGATTTAATGTTTTAATTCTTTCGCCTGACTTTATTTTTCCCTATTCTAAGTTGGTCTCGTGCCCCCATGTTTAAAAAAAACTTAAGCCATTGTTTGTCGTTGGCCTAGGTGATGTCCCCTTATGCCTTTAATAATGTTTTATATTTTGCAGGGAATAACTTGTAATGACCGTTAATCAACCATCATTTGATTGCAGCCATTTCCTGCCATCCCATGATGACCCCACCACAGAGACTCAACCAATTGTGATATCACAGGTGAGCGCCATGTGTCTCATCTGGCAGTGCCAAAGGGATGATGAAAGTGCTTTAATATATATGTCGGGTTTTAATATGTTATATAGCAGGTTACTAAAGTGGTTACAAGATACACACGCTTCAAATCAACGACGATGTTATAATCTGGATGGAAAAGGTGCTCAATGGTTAGTGACAAGGCTATCGACTATGTTGAGTGAATAGGATTGTTGATGGTTGAAATATATAGTTTCTCGCCATCGTGTGATCAAGATTTGTGAGGTCTTTATTGATCGTGATATCACAGGCGAGCACCACGTGGATTTCTTTGGTGATGCATAATATGGTGGGCCCTTGCTACCATGATGGAGATCATGTTAGCTTATTTTGGCTACCGTTCAATGATCTGATAGAAGTGAAAGATCGACGACTGATATAATAGGCTTGGCTTGCTTTATATTCACTACTCTAAATGGTGCCATAATTTTAAATTTAATTAACATACTCTAAAACCTAACGAAACCAGGTTGTAGCTCGTCAAATTGGAGAAGTGAAAGGTCAATACCAGCACTGAGGAAGAGTTTGGAGGAGTGCAAACAAGGTCAATACCAGTGTCGAGGAAGAGTTTGGAGTTAAAAGAAGGGCAATACCAACACCGATGAAGAGTTTGGAGGAGTGAACACAAGGTCAATACTAGCGTCGAGGAAGAGTATGGAGGAGTGAAAACAAGGTCAATAACAGCACCGAGGAAGAGTATGGAGGAGTGAAAATAAGGTCAATACCAGCGCCGAGGAAGAGTTTGGAGTTAAAATAAGGTCAATACTAGCGTCGATGAAGAGTTTGGAGGAGTGAAAACAAGGTCAATACCAGCGCCGAGGAAGAGTACGGAGGAGTGAAAACAAGGTCAATACCAGCACCGAGGAAGAGTATGGAGGAGTGAGAATACAATCAATACTAGCGCCGAGATCAAGGTTGAGGGCACTTAGGGAAAATTGATGACCAAGGGATAGTGAGTACTATAATTTTGGCACCCCCATTCTCTTTAACCTAGAATTTTCATGCCTAGTTTCCAAAGATATTCTCGTACATTGGCACCCCCATTCATGTCCAAAATGCTTTATAAAAGGAACCTTTGCATGAAGGACCTTCATATGAAGGTTCCTTTAATGCCATCCCATTATAGCTCTTAGAGTTGTTAGAGATACTTTTGCTTCGAAGTAGAGTTTGGACCATCAAATAGTGTCACCATGACTCTACCAAGATATCCATCAAATTAATAAACCCTAACTTAACAACCACAAATTCACAACAAAATTGCCCCTGTCAGCCCTAGGGCATCAATTCAATGCCAAGTTTCTTGCTATAACAGACCCCTAAATGCAATGAACATCTATCATACCATGATGCACACCAATCCACCAAGCTACAGTTCCAAGACAGTGGGTGGATTGGTGGATGTCATTTCTATTTAGCCCTCAAACCCTTACATAGGCACAATAGGGTAGTCCCTGTATTTGATTGTTTTCTCCCACAAAATAGTGATTGACCACTTCAAAACAAATGCCAATGAAAGTGAACACATATATTTACCTACACCAATGATCTCAGAGCATTTCAAGCTTGTATAGATCTATACAACACAAAAGAACTTCAGAAAAATAGTAAAAACACAGAAAATTGCTTCAAGAACATGGTATTTGATATAAATTTTTTGTATCAACTCCTCCAACAATTGCAATGGGATGGGAATACAATATGATAGAAGTGGGATAAGAAATGCATCGTTTGAAGCATCAAATCAATATGCAAAGATGAAAGAGAGTGCTAACCCCTTAAACTGAAAAAGTTTCTTGTAACTTTAACTTTGTTGGGTAGCCAATTCTTTTAAGTTATCAAATCCTACCATCATACATAATCAATTTTTTTTGTTTGAAATGACTATGAGCACTAACTTTCACTATTTGAAGATGTTGAAACCTTTTCATAGAGAATTAGAACATTGATTCAACCACTCATCCTACCTTAAAACATACCAAAAATCTCCTAGCAATTAGACATAGGAAGATTTAAGATGACTTAAACAATTTTTATTGCCAAAGCATAAACTTATGATGACTTTACCAGGCCTAGTACATACTCCCTCCCCATTAACCATTTAGACATATGGAAATTAAATGTAATTTTTTTGCTATTTTTAGTCATGTAGTTGTCCAATAAACCACTTGGTGGTGTTTCCCTTCAAGTTTATTTACTTGAATGAGGAGAAAAAGTCCTTTGATTACAATTAGAGAATACATTTGAGGCCTTGGTTGTGTAATTGGTGGACCATAGTCACATTTAACACTTGTTACAAAGTTTTGGAGTTAAAACATTAAGTAGATTTGATTTGTGATGGACACATTTGGATAGTAGTAACAATAACTTGCAATCTATCAAGACTTGATTAACTTATAACCTGTCAAATTCTAGCAATGAAATAATAGATTAATCATAATGTCACCTTGGGATCACATCACCATGAAATAACTTCATCCAACATCCTTATGAGTGCAAGCAACAAAAAATAGGTATTTGTTAGATTTGTCTTCCTTGAGCGAGGGAAATTTAGGAAGAGAAGAGGAAAGCGAGACATGTAGTAGATCTAAAAGAGGGAGATCAACTAGGGGCCAAAATATTAGAAGAAAATTTTGTAAATGCATGGAATTTTTTTTGCTGAAGGGGGGTCATGTTCTTATGATGATAAGATCATAGGGAACATCGAGGTTTCCTTGAGGTACAAACATCTATGGAAACAATGGGTACCCAAGGAACTTCCTCCAATAAAAACTAATCTTTGTGTCAATGAGAGGATATATCACATAGCACCATCTTTATTACATGGTTTGGTCCTATTTTGCATGGATGACATAAAGGTCTGTTATGAAAAAGTTACTAAATTGATGGAGTATGTTGGACCCTGTTATAGTTACAAATATTGGATGCAGCTGGTTTGATATACACAAAGTATGCGTAGGTATGCACTATCAGAAAATTATATACAGCTAAAAGATAAGGATCAAAATAAAGGAGTGGCTAGGTACATTGATAGAAGGCCAAAAGCATCAAGGAATATTGTAGGGTTTATAAATAGTACACAACCTGGGTCAACAAATAAGCAACCCAATTGCATATTCGAGGCGCAAGATCGAAACTGTGTATTCATATGTGCGATAAAATCAATAACTATAAGGGAAGAGTTGCTAATCGATTACAATTTGAATCACTTAGATACAAACAAAATTACTATGGGGGTGGTATGTACTATATACCATTTTATCCAACCTCCAATTAATGACTCCAATATACCATTTTATCATTATGTTTTTTTTCATAAGTCTATTGGTTTCATTTCTGTAATGTTTTTTATATTTAATTTTGTCACAGTAAGACATTGATCATATGAGGAAGGCTTTGGCCCAGAGAATAGATCACGATCCATCTTCAGGTGCTTCTACCCAATAGGTTTACCTCATTGTAATTGTACAAATTAGATACGAGCAAAATGTTTAATTATTATGTTTTTTTCATGAGTTTATTGGGTTCATTTTGATAATGTTTTTAATATTCTTGTTGCAGTCGGCTAATCAAGGAAAGGAAATAGTAGTACAAGAGAGCATCGATATGGAGGTGCAGTCACTATTATGGGATGATGACATCACATTTTCCACAAACCCTATGGATATGATGAATAAGGCCCAAAAAAAATGCAATGAAGAAATCCTTTAGTTGGTATTAATAGTGCCTCAAACAGGTGAGATAAGAGAAAGGGTTAAAATATTGTTTGAGAGACAACAAAACTTGCAAGTAATCTATCATGAGATCTTTAATTATAACATAAGTTCATTCATGGTTTTGTATTTTGTACTCTTTTATGTCATGAACTAAAATATGTGTTGTTTTTACATGATTATTTGCATCCTCATCATGTTGCTGGTCATGATCAGGGTACTGCAAGTGTTGCCCAGGAAGTAGGGGTCGGTACAAGTGTCAATCTTGATCTTCCTGTGCATACATCACATCATCCGACCCCATCATCCATGCCTATATTGTCAACTAAAATTTCAGAAACACATACTGTGTAGGCATTCGGTAGTGCCCCCTCTGGCAGCGAACACATGCCACTACATGTGTCAATACATGTACCTGGGGATGTAGAGGCCACTATTATTGGTGATGTTTCAACAACGTTTCCTGGATCTTCCCATATTACTAGTATGGGAATATTGTCGATCACATTTGTGGTGACCAAGGATTTCATTCCCATAAAGATAGAGAAGGTCCCAGGTAATTTAAAATGTTTTAATTATTATTATATATAATCCAATCGAAATTTACTTATTGATCACTCTTTATAGACTAATGATCCCATGATCATTTTGTAGGAAATGATGTTTTTTATAAACATCTAAGTGATGTTACATTGGAGCTCTTTGGGCCCACCATGTGTACACGGTGGAATGCAAAAAATCAAGATTTAAAAGATAAGCTCATTAACCGTTTAGTTGTGTTGTTCGGTGATATAACATTCAACCGAACCAAGGTTATTAAGAAAGATGATACCTATCTAAAGTATGTGAGGGACCAATATAGGTCACATTTAGAGAAGAACAAAAAGTACGAATGTCCCCTCATGATTCTAGAGAGGGAGTGGAAGGACTTGGTGTTGGATGGAAAGGAGAAGGCTAAAAAGAAAAAAGGAAATACACCACTGGGCCAAGGAAGGTATGTGATACTATCAACAATGTAATTATATACTTATTACTCGTTCTTTTTACATAATCTAACGTATTTCAAATTTTTCATAGGCTGCTTGACACATCGAAGGAAACAAAGGAAAGACTAGAAAAACACGGGCAACACAAACTTGGCTCTGGTGGTTATATGAAATTAGCCACATGATTTGTAAGTATCAATACATGAAATATTGCATCCAAATAATAAATTGCAAACAATTTTGGTTTTATCATACCATAGAAGAAAAATTCATGATCTTATGCAAAAATGTAGGGTTCTGATTTCAACAGAGCGTCCACAGAAGAGGACCTGAAGATTGCCTTCCAGCAAGGCTATGGAGCCCTGGCTGAACAACCAAGAGTCTCGACTGAGCAAACACAATATTCCACTGCATCCAACACGCAGGTAAATAAACTCAATAAAGTTTATTTAAAATTGAATACTTGTGCAATCTGTTCAATATTAATCTCCACCATAATAATGTGCCTATTTTTTTAAACAGATAAGCAATGATAATAATGCACATGATATTGGAATGCAGCCTGGTGAGGGTGGAGCACAACCTATAGATGAATTCCATGGTGTGCATCTCAGTACTGGATGTATTCATGTGCTATACAAAACACAGTATGGATTAATACAATTAAACATCTTTAATTGCATTTGGTGTATTAATCAATGCAACCTTGCATGCTTCAACTTTAGAGCATGTAGAGCATGATCAACATGTTGAGCATGATTAGGCTAGACAAGATCAGGAACATATGTGGCTCCATCAAGTAAAGAGGACCACTCTAATGTTCTTTTAAACATATTTAATTGCAATTGGTGTATTAATTAATGTAACCTTTCATGTTTCAACTCTAGATAAGGATTTAGAGGATGTTCAACATGTTGAGCATAAGGCTATAAGACAATATCAAGAACATGATGTGGCCCCATCAGGTAAAGAGCACCACTCTAATGTTCTTTTAGTTAATGAAATACTTGCAACAATAATAATAAACATATCAATTTAACATTTCTTTGCTATTGCAATAGACCACCCCTTGCAGTAGTGTGCACGTTGTGAGTACACGACTAGGCATACATTAAGATCATGAGCAGAGCTTAGAACAACTGAAGGGGGGATAAATGATTTTGAAAACAATACTCCACTTCAACTTTTTTTAGCTGCAAAAAAGAAATAAAAAAAGAAGTGATTGTAATCATATTATGACAACCATTTTTTTGATAATATGTAAAAACTGAAAAAATGAATGTTATATGTTAATGAATGAATGTGAATATGTTAATGAATAAATGTTATATGTTAATGAATGAATGTTATAGGTTATTAATGGATGAATGAATGAATGTGAATATGTTAATGAATGATTGTTATATGTTATTAATGCATGATGAATGAATGAATGTTATATGTTATTAATGGATGAATGAATGATTAATGTTATATGATCGGGTATGGGGAATTTAGAGTGATGTGAGGGGGGGGGAGGGGCCAAATGAGCTTCCACCTTCATGTGGTTGGCCCTATTAAGTAGAGAATATTAAACTATTCTCAAAACAAAGAGAACCTCAATAAGGTAATGCACTTTTCAATATAAGAAATGCATCATTTGAATCATCAAACCAATATTCAAAGATGAAAGAAAGTGATAAATTTTCACTATGAACATTGTGTTGTGTGTGGATTTGGTTTAAAAGCTTTGTTTTTATTATATTTTAGTGGTCTCTAAAATTTGAATTTTGTGCATAACAGGTTAGTGGAAAATTTGACAGCTTTGAAGGGTTTAGAGGCTCGATTGAGATAGATACACGGATATTTGGATCTTGTTGTTCATGGGATGCTTCCACTTAACCATGAAATTTTGTACCATCTACAGGTATGCAAAAATTTCTCTACTTACATTCATTCAACTTACTGTAATATAATATTTGACAAAAGTCTCCTTTTCATTATACTTAGATGGATTTTCATGCCCTATTCCAAAGGACATGTTTTAGAACAAGCAAGAAGGATGCTGGCAAGGGTTAAGGAATTTGGATTTACACCTTCCAATTGCATAGTTTACTTCATTCATCCAGCATATTGCCAATGTATTTCACAATTGTTGGAATCATATCCTACAATTACATAAGCAGTAAAATTAAAATATGTAAGTTTCAAATATGGAATTACATATCTTTCTATGAATTTTTGAAAGAAAATATCAAAATGGAGAAGTATTAACAAAATAATCTACATAATTTCTAAGAGATCAGGGATTTTTTTTGCAGAGTTATCTTAAATATATTTAACACAAAAGTAACTTATAGAGATTCAAGCAAAATATTGGTAGTCTAAAATCACCAGTCAACACATCTTATTAGTATCTCAATTCAAGAGAACTTGGTCCACTATCAATTCAGTATAACTTAGTGCTAATTGGGTCTGATTTTATTTGTTCAAGACCAATTTAGATTCATTTTTTGCTCACACTAATTCTATTTACATTTATATTTTGCTAATATCCATTTTTATTTACATTCATATTATTGAATTCTTCTATACATATTGTGTTTACAATTTTTTTTTCCTTAGATCAATTCATAAGATTATTCTATTCTAATAGGGTTGACTGGTTGCTTGTTTCTTTTTGATTGTTAGGAAGTTGTCAATATACACTTGGTTTTCCTGCCTTCTCTTGCCTCGTGGCTAGAGAGTTTCTGCAGAAGGCATCAAAGTAACCTTCAAGATTGGCAATGTTAATGAGTACAAGGTCAATATAACTTAATGCTAATGGGGTATGATTTTATTTGTTCAAGACCAATTTAGATTCATTTTCTGCTCACACTACTTTTATTTACATTTATGTTTTGCTAATATCTATTTTCATTTACATTCATATTCTTCTATACATATTTTGTTTTCAATAATTTTTTCCTTAGATCAATTCATAAGATTATTCTGTTCTAATAGGGTTGACTAGTTGCTTGTTTCTTTTTGATTGTCAGGAAGTCATCAATATACACTTGGTTTTCTTGCCTTCTCTTGCCTCATGGCCAAAGAGTTTCTGCAAAAGGCATCAAAGTAACCTTCAAGATTGGCAATGGAAATGAGTACAAGGTCCGTATAACTTAATGCTAATTGGGTATGATTTTATTTGTTCAAGACCAATTTAGATTCATTTTCTGCTCACACTACTTTTATTTACATTTATGTTTTGCTAATATCCATTTTCATTTACATTCATATTCTTTTATACATATTGTGTTTACAATAATGTTTTCCTTAGATCAATTCATAAGATTATTCTTTTCTAATAGGGTTGACTGGTTGCTTGTTTCTTTTTGATTGTCAGGAAGTCATCAACATACACTTGGTTTTCCCGCCTTCTCTTGCCTCGTGGCTAGAGAGTTTCTGCAGAAGGCATCAAAGTAACCTTCAAGATTGGCAATGACAATGAGTACAAGGTCAGTATAACTTAATGCTAATTGGGTATGATTTTATTTGTTCAAGACCAATTTAGATTCATTTTCTACTCACACTACTTTTATTTACATTTATGTTTTGCTAATATCCATTTTTCTTTACATTCATATTCTTGAATTTTTCTATACATATTGTGTTTACAATAATTTTTTCCTTAGATCAATTCATAAGAGTATTCTATTCTAATAGGGTTGACTGGTTGCTTTTTTATTTTTAATTGTCAAGAAGTCGTCTATACATAGTTTCTACATAATGAAGTCCATGTGTTCAAGACCCCTTTGTCTATCTACAATAATTGATCATAAATAACCTTCAAGCTGGCTACCCCTTTTCAAGATTTCAATGAGTACATGGTCAGTATAACTTAATGCTAATTGGGTATGATTTTATTTGTTCAAGACCAATTTAGATTCCCTTTATGATCACTTTAAATCAATTCATAAGATTACTATTCTAATAGGGTTGATTGGCTCGCCCAGAGTATTCACCCGATCTAGTTCGTATCCATCGATCATTGTATTGTTCATGTGGCCACAATCATCCATATCCATATTCTACAATTATTCGCTAGGATGATATTCTATAGTCTACCTTGTAAACACTTACTCAATGCATACAATAATTTATTGAAATGCAAAGTTGAATGGCCTCTTAACTCTTGACACTAATGGCATTGCATTTGTCAAAACAGGGTTAATGATATTGTGATCTAAATTTTCATAATGAAGTCTTCCAATTTGTCCTTTATATCTGAGCATTGATGAAAATCCATCTTGTCTTTTACTACCCCTTTTAAATTCTCATGGTCTTGGCACATTAATTTTCTCTCTTTGATTGAAATATCCTTATGTCCTATCATTATCCCTATGGATGCACTTTGGAGTCATCCCCGATGATTATTCTTTCAATATCAAGTAGATCACCAAGATTCTTGCTGATGTAATCTTATCGACGTCACATAGCAGGTCGGGTAGACATTCATAACTTACTCCGATAGTATAGGTCTTGCCGATATGCTTCCTTCGTGCTTCATCGATGAGACAAGATGAGTATCTCATCGATGAAACTTCATCGCTGAGACCAAAGGCCAGTCCTCCCAATATATCTTCTTAGGAAATTCTGATCACTATAACATTCTTGATCTTTCACCGATATGCCTACATTTGAATGAATAGTTTTTTAAAAAAAAATTTCCATTGTTCCATCGAAATTTTGAAGAACGTCCAAAAGTGTCTGACGAATTTGCAATACATCTGACAAACTTCTGTCATAATGACTTGCCTATTTCATCATGAGTATGACAAACTGTTGTCATTTTTTTGATCTGAAGTATGTCATCAAGACTCCTGCCGATGTAATCTTATCAGTGTGACATAGCGGGTCGGGTAGACATTCAAAACTTACTTCGATGGTATATGTCTCACTGATATCCTTCCCTCGTGCTCCATTGATGAGACAAGATGAGTATCTCACCGATGAAACTTCATCACTAATACCATAGGCCATTCCTCCCGATATATCTTCTCAGGAAATTATGATCACTGTAACATTCTTGATCTTTCACCGATATGCCTACATTTGAACGAATAGGTTTTTTTTTAAATTGCATTGTTCCGTCGAATTTTTGACATAGCGGGTTGGGTAGACATTCAAAACTTACTTCGATGGTATATGTCTCACCGATATGCTTCCCTCGTGCTCCATTGATGAGACAAGATGAGTATCTCACCGATGAAACTTCATCGCTAAGACCATAGGCTAGTCCTCCCGATATATCTTCTCAGGCAATTTTGATCGCTGTAACATTCTTGATCTTTCACCGATATGCCTACATTTGAAAGAATAGTTTTTTTTTTTAAAATTGCATTGTTCCATCGAATTTTCGATGAACCTCCAAAAGTGTTTGATGAATTTGCAATATATCCAACGAAATTTCCTCGTAATGACTTGCCTATTTCGTCACGAGTTCAACGAACTACTGTCATTTTTTCGATCTGAAGTATGTTGCCAAGATTCTTGCTGATGTAATCTTATGGGTGTGACATAGTGGGTCGGGTAGACATTCAAAAATTACTCCGATGGTATATATCTTCATCACTAAGACCACAGGCCAATCCTCCCGATATATCTTCTTAGGCAATTTTGATCGCGGTAACAATCTTGATCTCTCACCAATATTTGCAATACGTCAAACCTTTCGTCGTAATGGTGACAAACTTTTATTGTTAATTTGATGATTCGGCAAAGGTATGGCACTTGTGTTCTGGCTACTGTTCATTGCTAGATCGATGAAATGGCTATCGCGGTTCCAACGAACGTTTTTCACTGATCCGACACTTTTGCAAAGGTATGTCGCTTGTGTTTTGGCTAATGTTCATCACTCGATCGACAAATTTTCCATTGTAGTTCCAACGAACGGGTGTCGTGAGTTTGACATTTAAAATTTCGTTTGAATATCGACAAAAAATGAGTGACGAGAGTGATTTCTGCAATTTGTCAGTATACCGACAAAAGATCATCAAAATTCCAACAAACTGTCATCGGAAATTGGAGTCAAATTCAGTAGTCCTCCCAGGGGCAGAGGATCAGTGGCAAACTCCCCACAGAGGATAGATGTAGAGAGCAGCGGATCAGTCAAGAGAGGAGGATGAGGGGATAGGGCCTATATTTTTGATAGATGTAGAGTTTATGTATAGTACATAGGAACAAAGACTACGGATTCTTTTCCTTAGATTCAAATATTGATTCATGTATTCTTTATTCGTTCAAGAGATATAGTATTGGTATCATCTAATTAGCACTCTATACTTGTATCATTATTTTATGGATATCATTATTTTATGGATGCTCACGGACGTGATTGATGGAATTTATTATGTTTTTATTGTGGACTTGTGATGGAATTTTAGGATCTTTTGTTATAGACTATGATGGAATCGATGGACATGATTTTTATTTTTTTTGATATTTATGTGATATACGAGGGACATTGTTGACACTATGTGGTTGTTATATGATGTGATGGATATTTATTATGTGTATGCAATTGTGATGATTGTGATGTATGGATATGGTTATGGTGATTTATTTCTATGTGTATGTGGATTATATGGATTGTATGCATTATGTCTGATGATTGTGGATGCAAGATGTGATGTGATATGACTTATGCTCTTATGATGTATGCTATGGACATGTTACTAATGATGTGTGATGTAGGTGGTGATTTGATTATGGTTTTTATGTGATGTATGCATGAGAGTTGCGATGTGATAATGGATTATGTATGGATAATGCATTATAATGGTTAATTATGGATGGGTGAATGAAAATGCAATGAAATGTAATGGATGGAAATGTATGATGTATATATATATGATCATGATATGGATGGATGTAACAAATGTGATGTAATACAATGTATGCAATGAAATGAATGAATATGTTTAGAATAATCATTCCAAACAATTAAAATTGAGAATGCAAATGGTAATGATATGATATTCAATGATCTTAAAATGCTTAGAATAATGAGTCAACATTAATCTAAACAATTTAAGATGATAATGAAAATGAAATGAACTTAAGATGCTTAGAATAAAAAATAAATATTAGTGTAAAAAAATTAAGATGGTAATGAAAATGGTAATGCAAGTGGATAATGAAAATGAAATGAACTTAAGATGCTTAGAATAACAAATAAAAATTAGTCTAAAAAAATTAAGATGATAATGAAAATGGTAATGCAACTGGATAATGAAAATGAAATAAACTTAAGATGCTTAGAATAACAAATAAATATTAGTCTAAACAAATTAAGATGATAATGATAATGGAAATGATAATGAAATACAATGGGTTTAAGATGCTTAGAATAACAAATAAATATTAATCTAAACAAATGAAGTTGATAATGATAATGGAAATGATAATGAAATGCAATGAAATGGATTTAAGATGCTTAGAATAAAAATTCCATATTATCCTAAACAACTTAAGATGAAGATGATAATGATAATGCAAATGGAACAATAATGAAATTAAATGATAATGCAATGGAATGAACTTAAGATGCTTAGAATAAAAAAATATATATTATCCTAAACAACTCAAGATGAAGATGAAAATGATAATGCAAATGTAATAGACAATGCGATGAAATGATAATATAATGGAATGAACTTAAGATGCTTAGAATAATAGATAAATATTATCCTAAACAACTTAAGATGAAGAAGAAAATGATAATGCAAATGCAATGGACAATGCAAGGAAATGGATTTTAGATGAGAAATGATAGGTGTGACAATGGATCACATAATAAGAATGGAATGAATGACGATGCGTGTGAGAGTGTACCTGCCAAAAACCATACAAACCCTATCAGGAAGAATAGGTAGAAGAGGAACATTTGCACAACCAAAATCACTAACCATAGGCTAGAAAGATGAAATGGATGGGGAAAATGCAATGCAATGGGAGGATAAATCAAATATAAATCTAATGAATTTTTTCCATATTAGGAGCACTGATTTTTTCTATAGCATGGGACACAATATGCCAAGGTATAAGGAACCAAGGCCAATTAGTGTATAATGCATAAAACAAGCACAACAAAAAAGAAGGCTATCCCAACACCCAAAAACCACAAGGACTTTGGTCAGGTCTCATGTTGGGATAACCATAAATACAAAGGATGTCCCAGCATAATTCAAGAGCATAGGGATCTTGGTGGGTAATACATGGGACAACCAAGAAGACAAGAATAGACAAAAGATCAAGATATGCCCCTATGTTTACCAATCAAAGCACACCATGATATGATGCATCATGGTGACGCTGACAAAGTATAATAGAAAGCTCAAATGATAAACAAAGTGTCAAAAGCATCAAAAGATCACAAAAAATTCAAATGTCCTTTGCCATAAGATCAAAAGGGTGGATTGGATTGATGCAGTTTGATTAGGAAGGATAGATCGTGTTAAGACCAAAGATGGTGGATAGATTAGGTGATCGACATGTCTCAGGATGCTTGAAACTGATGGAACCTTATGATACTAGTGACCCTTGTTTATAAGCACCAGCTAAATAGGGACATACTTGATGATGGAACATGACATAAGACACACCCTAAAGACCTAGGGGCTTGAGAGTTGATCAAAGATCAACCTTTCCCATGTGAAAGAACATAGCCCTTGTAGTCTGATAAAAGACTAATGACCGACCATGGATAAAGGTAGAAAGAGGACAATGGGGACCTCGATGGATGACAAAGACTGGATGGACAAATGCCCTAGGGGTTGATCAAATGATTAGCCTTGCCTACATGAAAGCACAGGGGAAATGTAGTTCAACAAAATGGACCACGTATGAGATGAGACCTAATGATGATCGACACGATGGAAGGATCCTATATGAGGATGCAAGATTGAAAAAATGACAGATGTATAGATGATGAAAAGCACTGGATTTAGGATAAAAATCTTAGGATTTTGAATAGATAATCTAAATTATCCAATGCCCAATCATTATATACCAAGCGATGGATGAAAAGATGTTGATGGGAGGATGGGGATCAATAGGATATAAGGATAGGATATGTGGATAGGATGGATGGAAGCATAAAGCAACTAGGACACAAGGTAGATAATGATTAAGCCCTCTACAAAATGCACTTGTTATCAGATTTTCACTGAATGTAATTATCCAAGGAACCACCCAAGGTAGTTTTCACCATAGGATGGATTATCTCTCTTTACTATTTTTTGATTTTTTAATTTTTTGATTTTTTTGTATTTTTGATAATTTTTACTTTTTTTGTATTTTTCTAGACAGGATAACCTAGTTGACTCAGGTAAAGACCCTCTTTAGATGCATGATATTGATAGGCTCTTCCAAGGGCTCTCCTTCAGGTGTTGCAAGCCTATATTCCCCAGAACCATATTTTTTTGTGATCACATAAGGACCCAACCAGTTTGGTTCAAACTTTCCTTTCTTTTCTCAATCTTGCTGGGTATGTTGGTTTTCCTTCAGGACCAAATCTCCAACGTTGAATTGATGAGGATGGACCTTTTTGTTATAGCTCCTAATATAATGTTGATATTATTGAAGGTGATTGTAGGCCTTGATATGTTTTTCATCTAAGAGCTCAAGTTGACTTACACAGGCAACCCAAGTATTTTTGTCACTAATGAGATTCTTCAGAGAGATTCAAAGTGACGAGATCTTGACTTCAATCAAAAAGATTGCATCAGAACCATATACAAGAGAGTATGGGGTGGCATCAATGGGAGTGCGAATGGATGTATGGTAGGCCCAAAGGGTGGGATGGAGATGGAGATGCCAATCTCGATCAATATTATTAACCATCTTTTTGAGGATTTTGATCAAGGTTTTGCTGGTTACTTCTACTTGACCATTACCCTAAGGGTAATAAGGGGTGGACCAACAATGTTGGATCTGGTAGGTCTCACAAAATAATTTCATATACTTTTTTTCGAATGGATTTCCATTGTTAGTGATGATGGTGGAGGGGATTTCATATCTGCAAAGAACATGGAAAAGGATGAATTTGGATATTTGAATACCTGTGATTTGAGAGAGTGGAATTGCTTCCACCCACTTGCTAAAGTTTTTAGTGGTTGTGATGATGAAAGTATGACCATTAGAGGATGGAGGGTAGATCTTGCTAGTCAAGTCAAAGTCCCATCAAGAAAAAGGCCATGGTACTATGATAGGCTACAAATCTTGTGTTGGAGCATGGATGGATTAAATCTACATGTTGACAAGGCAGACACTTCTTCATGAACTCGTAGGCATCATGTTCCATAGTGGGCCAATCATATCCAGCTCTGAGAATCTTCTTAGCCAAGGCCATGCCATTAGAATGGGACCCACATATACCTCCATGTACGTCATTTAATGTGATAAGGGATTCTGATTCATAGAGAAATTGAAGGAGCATACCATCATACCCTCGGCAAGAAAATGTATCTACCACAATCATGTAGTGGGATGAGCATTGGATAAATGATTTTTGTTGGTTGCGGGTAAGATTAGGTGGGAGGATGTTGTCATGAAGATAAGTGTAAATGTCACGGTACTAGGGTGAATCAGGACCTATGACATCTCACACCATCTCTTTTTTAGGGACATCATATGTAGGAATTAGTAGTTGCTCAACAAGGAATTCACAATCTGTGCGATCTTTGTGCATGTCGATAAGGGAACCAATCATAGCCATTTCATCTATTGCTTTGTTCTAGACTCTAGGGATCTATTCAAATTGGATGGAGGTGAAATAATCTTTGAAGTCATCCACCATGCATTTGTATGGTAAAATATTATCATCTTTTTTCTAAAACTCATCATTGAACTATTTGATAATTAGTTGGGAATCGCCGAAGACTCTAAGATGGGTGATGTTCCATTGGATGGTGATTCTGAGGCCAATGATTAAAGCTTCATACTTAGCAATATTGTTGGTGCATGCAAAGGCTAATCTGAATGAATTTGGGATATAGTCACCTTGTGGAGTGACGAATAAAACACCTACACTAGATCCATTATGTGTATATGACCCATCAAAGTAGAGCATCCATGTGTCTATTTCTATGACTGTAAGAACCCCTTCTTTAGGAAATTTGGATACTAGAGGATAAGCGTCAACCAAGGGGACATCAGCCAACTGATCAACTATCACCTGTCCCTTGATGGCCTTTCGATCCACATACTCGATGTCAAACTCACTTAGAAACATAACCCACTTTTCCATGCGACCAGTCAAAGAAGTTTTGGATAACAGGTACTTAAGTGGGTCTAATTTTGATATTAGCTTGATGGGATGACTAAGAATGTGATGACGAAGCTTTTGTTAATTGAAGACCATTTCCAAAAAAGTATTTTCCATAGGAGAATAGTTGATCTCATAACCTACAAGAGTTTGGCTGATGTAATAGATAGCATGTTCCTCGGAGAACTCATCATTTTGTGCCAATAATTCCCCTAGTACAACAAATGTAGCTTATATGTACAACATAAGTGGTTTTCCTAGAATGGGAGGTATTAGAATAGGTGGATGAGCCAAGTAATCCTTAATTTTATCAAAGCCTTGATGACATTCTGGATCCCACTTGAAGGTGATTTATTTGTGTGACAGATGAGCTATGAAGTGTCTAATGGACTGCAAATTTCCTTGAATGCTCCTTAATTTCTTGAGATTATGTGGTGAAGGCATTTCCATGATTGATTTTACTTTGGTTGGATCTACTTTTGTATCCCTTCTAGAGACTATGAAGCCCAAAAGTTTCTAGACATGACCCCGAATACACATTCATCAGATTTAGACACAACTTGTAGTGCTCTAACCGCTCAAAGATCTTCTTCAAGATGCCAGGATGCTCTTCTCTAGCCTTGGATTTTCCTAATAAGTCATTGACATAATCTTCCATGATAATGTGGATGAGATCATGAAAGATAATGGTCATGACACACTGATAGGTTGCCCCTACATTTTTAAGACCAAAGGGCATGACATTATAGTAGAGGGTGCCCCAAGGGGTAGTGAAGGAAATTTTATGTTGGTCTTCTAGTATGATTCTGATTTGATTGTAGCCAAAAAATCTATCCATAAGGGATAACATCTCATTCCCCGTTGTAAGATCCACTAGCATGTCAATGTTTGGAAGAGGGAAGTCATCCTTTGGACAAGCCTTATTTAGATCCTGAAAGTCTTTACAGATTTTGATATTCCCATTTGGTTTGGCAACAAAGACTATGTTGGAGATCTAGTTAATAGGTCTTATAAACCCAACTTCTAATAGTTTTTCCAATTCTTTCTTGACTAGCAAAGCCACTTGGGGATGCATTTTTCTTAGCTTTTGTTTAACAGGTTTAACATCTAAATGAACGTTCGAATGGTTTACAACTAGTGTTGGATCTAGTCTTGGCATGTATAAATAGGTCTATGCAAAGTTGATGATTCCTTCCTTGAGTAATCTGACAATGATGGAATGCTCTTCCTTTGACAATGATTTGGCCACGTATGTGATTTTAGGATCTTCCTTCGTTCCCAAATTAACCTATTATTTTTCTTCGATCAAGATAGACTATTGCTTGGATAAGTGAGCTCCTATAAGGGGAAGATGAACATCCACATCCTCTAGTTCCTCATTGTGGTTTTCATTGTGGAATACACCCTTTTTTTTTTTACTTTTGATGAGTTAGGAAGTTCCTCAGAGAGATTTTCACTAGATGACCCTTTTTTATTTTGTTTCTTTCTATTTTTGCGGTTGAGGTGTTCATCTTCCCCCAATCCCATAAGATGCATGTAAGTGTCTATCGAAGGAAAGGTGTCAATAGGTGCACTACTTTGTAGGTCCCATTTAATCAGGTCAAGATGGTGGAGGGAGAGGCTAATGGTAAAGATAAATATGCAATTGAATAGGGAAGGGAGATCAACATCATTGTACAAGAGTATGATGGTTTCATCTTCCGATATGTTCTTAAGGAGACCATCATCCGCATTGACATTATTCGAAATACTAGAGGATGATGTAGGACCCTTCTTCTTTTTGTCATAGTCAAGGTCTATATGTTTTGGTCACATGGATGGCTCAATAGGTTGGTGTCTTCCTTGCTCTTCTATGCCAAGGTTTCCCCCTTGATAATTATATTTTTCAGCCAACCTAGATGCATTGGCATAAACCTCTTGAAAATATTCTACAATGGGAGGTGATGGTTATGGTTATTCTATGTAGACCCATTGGTTGATGTCATCTTTCATTTGATCTTGAAGTGTACCCAAATTTTAGAATGTTGTTGAACCCATATTCTTGGAGGTGAGGGTTTTGGTCTTTTCCTCTTCTTTTGGTGTTGATTGAGAGCATTTCCCATATGTGTGGGGAGATAGTGGAATTGTTGTCACGTTAAGTGTAGTATGAATTTCATATTCTCCACATCCCTTGTTAATAATCTAGACTTTGGTGATGGTAGATTCAGATGTGGTAGATGTGGTAGCTGTTGTGTTAGATGATCGATTGTGAGATGGATTGGAGGATGATGCCTAAGGTGCCCCCACTTCAACTCCTAGGAAATTGTAGGAGAGAGGGAATGAGGCTTCAAGAGCATGGAAATATTCAAAGGATTGAAGATTAGCATGAATGGTTACCTCCATCCCATTGAAAGGAAATTTCAGACACTGATGGTAAGAGGAGGGAATGACTTCCATAGAATGAATCCATGGGCGGCCAAGGAGGAGATTGTATGGGAGGTCTAGATTGAGGACATGGAATGTGATGTACTGCACAATAGGGCCAACCTAGATAGGAAGACAAATGATGCCTTCAGAATCCATCTGTGCATTATCATAGGCTTTGATGGTGATAACCTAATTATTCAAGTCAACTTGGGTATATCTTACCTACTTTATGAAATCTAACGTACAAAGGTTAAGGGTAGAGCCATTATCTACTAGGACCCTTTTTACTTTATGGGGGGCTACAAGGACTTCGATGTGGAGGGTCCGGTTATGGTTTGAATTGATCAATGAAATATCATTTTGGCTAAAGCCTAGCTTATATGTGGATGCGAGATGTCATACTAATGCTTGGAACTGGATAGGATCTATATCATTAGGCACATGGGTATCTTGGAGAGCTTTGGTGAGGATTTCCTAATGGATGGGGGAAGACTTAAGAAAATCCAAAATAGATATCTGAGTGGGAGTCTTCCCAAGAATATTATATTGGGAGCTCACAGGAGTAGGCTGGGGTGACGTGGAATGATCGAGAATAGATATGTGGGTACGTCGCGTAGTAACAACACATTGCGGGTATTTTCCTTTAACATGAATCATGGACATGCACAACTTTACCTGACTGATGCACATAACTATACCATCATAATTATAGGGTACATTCTTGTAGCTAATGTTGTTAGTGTTGTTACCTTGGTTGTTGTCATTGTTGGATCTAGGATTGGCATTGGAAGTGCTGGAACCTTGGTTATGATTGGGGAAAGAATTTTGGTATATTTGGAGTTGAAAATTGGACAAGGTTGCCTGATTTGCATCCACTAGTTTGTCACCTTGATCTATAAGATCTTGGATATACATTTTAATACCTTGACACGTATTAGTGGTATTACCCTTGATTTTGTAGAAGTCACAATACTCATTTTCCTTATACCAGGTAGGCTTTGGTTTGGACTCATAAAAAGGCTTAGTCACAAGATAAACAATTGGATAGCTTGCTTGAAGCAACTTGTTAAAGACAACACTTAAGGGTTCTCCCAAAGGAGTAAATGATCACTTATTTTTCCCTTGATTATTTTGATTGGAATTTTGAGGAGGATGGGATGTACCATGTGGCATTAATATGACATTAGGAGCCAATTATTGATGAGGGACATATTGTGCCCTTTGTGAGTTGTTGGCTACTTGGACATGCTTGGTATTGGTAACACCATCATTGACAACATTCATATTCTTATTCTAGTAGCGATATTTATCACCTGATAATTTGTCTTTATTTGAGTTAATGATTTTAACTTGTCCCTTACCAATGAGGGCCCTCTCAATGGTGGCACCCTTCTCAATGACTTCTGAGAAGGTGATAACACAGTGCAGATTAAGATTATGTGCCATGTCAGGATGGGCATTTGTGATGAAAATGGTCACCATATCCTTCTCAATGAGAAGAGATTTTAATCGACTAGATAGGGTGCACCACCTTTGGAGGTAGCTTGCAATGGTTTCTCCCTCATGTTGTTTATCTTTCAATAGATCTAAGGTATCTATGTCCTTCTCCAAATTGAAAGAGAAGTGTTCCATGAATTTTTCTGAAAGATCTATGAAGAAAGCGATTAATCCCTTTTGAAGACCCATGAACCAGTCTAGAGCTATCCCTATCAAAATTCTAGGGAATAGATGCAAGAGATATTTGTCATTGTGCAGGACTTCTTGGAAATGCGAGTAAAATTACTGCAAGTGGGTTCTTGGATCACCCTTTCCTTTGTATTTATCGAACTTGGGAATTTCAAAGTGTTTAGGAAAGGGGACAAGCAAGATGGAGGGATTAAATGGATAGGGACAAATCTCTTCAAACTTAAAGGACTTTTTGGATGTCCCTGCTTGCAAGTCCCTTAATGTGGATTTGACTTCTTCCAACTCTTTATTGATAGGTACTGATGAGGAGGGGCCTGCTTTATTTAGCTAATTGTAGGGGGGATATTGTTGATAAGATGGGGATGGAGTCAAAATGGTTTGATCATGTGGTGGTGGAAGTGGATATGAAGAATTTTTTTTATATTTATTGGCATATGTGGATTGAGGGTTGACATATGATGGTTGATATGAGGTGGAGTTTGGTGATACGAGGAAGAGGCACCCTATTGATAAGATGGTGGTTCCTGATAGTGATACAGTTATGATTGATAATTATGGATGGTTTGTTGTTGGGAAGCATAAGGAGGCTATTGTGGAGTGGATTGTTGGTAATAAGGGTATTGTTGGGATTGTTGAAGGGTAGTGTTAGATGGTTGTTGTTGGGATTGTTGTATGTGAGGTGGTTGCTATTGATACTATTGTGGGGTGTAATAATAATTGGGATTAGGATTGGATAGAGTGGCTTGTAGATTATAAGAGCTTCGGGGATGATATAGGTATTGGGTAGTAGGGTTTCCTAGATTTTGTTGAGATGATTGTGGTGGTTGCATCCGTATTTGTGAATGCTAAGGAAGGGGTTGGTAATATGGTGGTGGCTGGCGAGGAGTTTGAGATGGAATTTGAGGTTGCTGAGGGATGACTTGTGATGAATGAGGATGTTGTTTTTGATGTTGTTGTGGGATTGGATCGTGTTGTGGATTACCTTGTGGTTGATGCAGGGGTTGTGATGGATTACCCTGAGCTTGATGTGAGGGTAGTTGTTGAGGTATGATGGGATTGTTGTGTGAAGTGGAGGTTGTGAAGAGTTCTGTTGTGAGGAAAGAGTGCCTTGAGGTGGTTAGTGGGATGTGAATAAAGGTGGCGGTAAGTTTGATGCAGGTGTATGACTAGGAGGTGATGGTAGCGCAATGAAAGGATTATAAGTTGTGCCCCCAGTATTCCCAAGAAGTTGACTCGGTTGGTTTGGTGGAAGAGGTGGAATAGATGGTATGGGGATTAAACTATGTGGTATGTTTATTCTTTACAAATTATGTGGACATTGCGACATACCAAGGCCAAGAGGATTGTTTGGATCAAATCCCCGATACTCCAATAACAAAAATCGAAACCCGAGGAGGTGGTACAAGATTTGTGACCTGATAAAGAACAACATTACCAAACCTAGGCTGATACCAACCCTCTTATGGTGGACCTTGGGGTATGTATGAATTTCTTGGGTCATTCTAAGAATTTTGAGGGTCTTGTGACATAAGAGGTGCGAGAGATGTGATGTTGACATATTTTGATAGATCAAACTTTAGCGAGGGTTTGATTCCCTTCATGATCATGGGAAAAAATATCTTGTCCCCACGCTCATCCAGAAGACAATCGATCATCTATAAATTGGTGATATTACTGAGGTATTCATGAACTATGATCTCACATTGATTGACCATGCTCTCGTTAGGAGGAGATTGAGAAGGGGCCTCAGTATTAGATTGCGATGAGCCACCATTGGATTGATTGATAGGATTGGATGGGATGATTTGGATAATTGACTCTAATCCAAGTTCAGGGGCTTAACTTGATGATAACAAGATGATCACAAAAAAAACTACCTCATGATAAGAGGAGATTGATAAGGCCATGGAGGGTTACTAGCTTAGGATGAATAACAATCCCAAGAAAGCATGGATGATGATGATTAGGGTTAGTTTCCTAGCCTGATTAGATAAGAATCCCCTAAAATGAAGTCTCAAGGATTTGGATTGGTGAAATGATGATAGAAATTTAGTCTAGGGAAGTCCTAAGATGCACCTATGTGATTAGATTGAGGATTTTATGACTTTGAAAAATGTAGGCAGACTAAAATGATGATTACGGGCAAATGGATGATGATAAAAATATTTCGATTGCGGTAATAGAATCGGAAAATGACAAGCTTTCAGTGGTTAAGAGGGTTTACTCTTAGGATTTTTGTATGGGAAGCGCATATGCCTCTATGTGTTTCTAATTTGCTCCTCTAGGTGACAGGTTTGCCTATCAAAGCTCAGTAAAATCGCCTTTGCGATTGATAAGATCACCTCTTTCTAGGACTCAAATTCACTTACATCTTGGGGGTGCAGAAAGAATAGGAAGACATGGGATACAAATTCTCCTATCAAGATTTCAAGTTCACCTATGTATTGACAGGATCACCCTTCTAAGAGACAAGATTGCCTCTATCCTGAAAAACCCAAAGGCAAAAGGGCAGATTCGAGACGCAAAATCGCCTATCTAGGGGAATAGGTTCGTCAATTTCTTGAAATGTATGGATGACCACAGTTTCTCCTATCTAGAGGATAAAGAGTTCACCTATGTCTTGGACTATACAGATGGGGATAGTGTGGAATGACATGGATTCACCCCTATGGATAACAAGTTTGCCTATTCTATGAATAGATAAGTAGGGATGACACAGAATCGCCTATCAAGGAAGTAGGATTACCTATTCCAAGGGAACAGGCAGATACAGGTTCACCTAAAGGAGGGACCCACATAAATTTTTTCCCTTGATGAGGAGAAGTTCGCCCAAAGGATGACCTAGACAAGACTTGAGACATGGATTCGCCCTTGTTGAGGGTAGGATTTCCTATCCACAATGCAAATTCGCCTCCAAGAGAAGAAAATTTTCCACTCAAGGCAAGGGAAGACTATGACAAAGGACTAAAGAAGTGATAAACATAAAGTATTAGGCTAGGAAGACTCGGACTGATGAAAAGCACTGGTATTGCACAAGAAGACACACCAAGAAAAAAAATCCTAGAATTAGTGATAAGGGTTTACAAACTCAATGTAGGCCCACCACCTTGAGGGGACACCCCAAGGTTAATACTCTATGATATCGATGTGGTTGTCTAGATCACCCTTTCTCGTGAAGGTGTATAACTAGAGATCTAGTGGCACAAGGTTATCAACAAATGCCACAGGCTCATCTTCTCTCTCTCACTTGAGGACTATTGTAGTCCACCATGAGGATTTATATCTCAACCCAAGGGAGTACGTGGTGAGTAACTTTGGGGTATGGTGCACATCCCATGAACTACACCAAGCCATAGCTAAAACATGAGTCTCTATCTAGGATAAATAGGCTATCTCGTGCATCCTCGATATATGATAGGTACATGAGGAACAAACATGAACACCAACACATCACAAGCATGAGTCGGGAGCCCCAATAAGCTACTGGAAACTCAGACCAACTCTACATGTCTTATCTAGGTATCACCCTAGCTACGACGCTTCGCTAAACATGATGTGACTAGATTGAGGTAGAACTTTAAAGTCTCCCCCCTTTATATACCCCGTTGGTAACATGTGGTCGAGATCATCCCTCGGGTGATGAAATTCCAAGCAGGTCCCACTAAGGGAAGGAAATGCTAGAAATTTTGGCTAGTCCTTAGGCTAGCACATAGCGCAAGGGGAGAGCTTACACACACTAACACTCCTTGGGTAGACTCGATTGGAATGAGTTATAATTTATCTTCACCCAGGATCACTGAAAGGTGCAAGGGGAGTGGATACATGAACAACTCACTCCCAAACACAACAAAAAAATTTCATTGACCCTTTAATTAAGTCTACATGTGCCTAAATTAGTATGAAAAACAACACATATAGATCTAACTAGGGGTCTTCGATTGCTTGTCCTACAAAATATAAGTTAGTAGTTTTCACCATCGATCTTCATCAAATGTGAGACAAGCTACATAAATTGGTTAGTGAAATACCACAATCATAGACAAAACAAGGTAGCCAATTAGTACCCAAAACCAGAATCAAGTTTAAGCTCAAATTGAAAAATTAAAGGTTCTAGGTTCACCACAAATTTTCTTTTGTGTGAGATGAATCTGCCCGTCAGTGGAGCAAGTTCTCCTATCTACTAGAAAGAGGTAGATTCAATTTTTCTTTCCATGTAGAAGGGTGTATTCACTTTCACCCCTGTGATTCATGCAAGTTCGCTTTGGTTTGAGCAAGTTTTCCTATCGAGGCGTACTTGCCTCTATGATTGTGGATTCTTGGTTTTCTTTTGCAAGTTCGCCCTTTTCACAAAAGGGAAAAAGCATGTTCACCTGTGTTCATTTTAATTTTGCCTCTGCTTAAGGAGGGTCTTCCCTTTTGTCTTGCAAGTTGCCTATTGGGGGTGGACACCTTCCTATCAAATCTAAACTTGCAAAATTAAAACAAGCAAACAATAAAGAAAACTTGTGACATGGGTCCCACCGGGCATGCGAGAGATGTGTGCAAGTGAATTTGACCAATAAAAATGCAAAGAACTAAGTTATGCAAGGATCATAAACAAAAAAAAAAATATCAAGAGTGGCCTAGTTTAATCTAAACAAAAACACAAGAAATTGTAATTGTTTACCTTGTTTAGACTATTCCTTTGTTTGGCCCTTGTTGATTGTTGATTTTTTTTCTCTTTCCTTAGAAAAATTCCATAAGACCTAGTACAAAATGGAGCTAAGATGGTGAGGAATGCAATGGTGATTGTGGGCATTTTGAAAGATGCATAGTATGAGATCAAAGATGCAACAACGAAGGATGCTTGGATGATAGAGTGGTAAGTGTAAGCACTTAAATGAAAAATTGGATTGATTGTGTGTTCAAAGTTGTGTGTTGTTGCAAATGGGTCAATTTCCACCATTTTTAGGGGAAAGGGCTCCAATCAATGGAGGTCTAGTATCAAGCCAAGATGGACAAGATCAAGGGCTAGGGTAAGTTGAGAACTCACAAGCCACCACATCTTGACATGTGGAAGGTGATGTGGAAGGAGGAGATGAGGTGGACATGACATGGAGGTACCACATAGTACCTTAGGATTTGGACAAGATATCCTCATAAAGAAGGTCCTTGTCTACATGTGGGTGAAAGGACATGTGAGGAAATCAAAATTCCTCAAAAATCCACATGGGGATGGGAGAAGGAATTTTTTATTCCTTAAAATTCCTTGGATGAATAAAAGTGAATTAAAAATTCACTTGAGGAAGGCGATGCCTTCTCCAAATGGATAAAGAATTCAAGGCAGTTGACTTAGGACACATGTCATAAATTTCATAGTGATTAGGTTGACCTAATTAAGTGATTAGGTTGTGCAAACATGTGATTAGCTAGGCTAATGATGGATTAGGGGTAAGTGGTGGATTATGGAGGATGTGACCCTAATTATAATTAGGAGTGTCCACATCCTAATCATAGATTAATTAGATTAATCCGGATTAGACGAAATTATGCAGGATGTGACATTTGGAGAGAGAATAATTTGAATTAAAAATTGATTTAATTTAAAAAGGCATAAAGTGACTAAATTAAATAAATTGGAGTATTTATTTAATTTAGAGAGGAAGAAGGAGAGGGTATTTAATTGATTTATTAAATATCTTAGGGACATTAGGCTGTAGGGTAATATTTATCAAATAATAAATTATTTAATTAGTGCAGATGAAGGATGTAGGAAAGCGGAATAGAAAGGGCTGAATTTGACCATGTGGGGGTGGTCAAATTCAGGTGTCTACACCAATAAATTTATGATATTGATAGTATGATGTGTTTTTATTCTTAGGATTTGGTTTTCGATCTTCTCTTATGGGTGATAATGTAATGATTCCTTTGAATAGAAGTATATGCAAATTTCTTTCAGTTGCAGTTGGTGGATAAGGGAATTGTAATTTCTTTATTTTGTAAGGCCTGCATTGCTTGCTAGATTCACCTATTTCCCTAGGTGGATATAGAGCAAGAGGACCTTAAATTATCTTGTCTTTTTTATCATCATTGTGAGGCTTTTTTTTCTCTTTAGGAAGGACACTTATGTTAGGAGGGGTATCTTGATATCCTAATCCTTTAGTATCTTTAGCTGGGATTTTATCTTAGAGTTGATGAATCTCATGTTCACTTGTTGTATCACATCCTTGTTTGCTTAAAATTATGAATCCTTTTCAATATGTCTCTTCTAGATTGATAGGAGTATTTTTTACCTTGTTAACATAGAATGATTGAATGTTTGCTTGACAAGAGGAATTAGGTTGACCTATTGTAGGGAACGTAGGCTTAGCTTGTGACTCAATTTTGTAATGTAAGAGACCAAACATCTCAAGAGGTGTTGGTTGTTTCATTGAAGGATAAAATGATGTATTAGACTCAAGGTTCTTAATACAATTAATTATGGGGTATGTGCAGGATCATCATGGAAAAGATAGGCCCTTAAGTGGCAATAAAATTCAGAAAATCAATGTTAGGAAACTTGACGTAAAAATTTGAATAAGTTATCTATATTATTTCAAAAATATGTAAAAATAGAATATGTAGAAAATTTAATGTACTTTCTAAACTACTAGGTTTATTTAAAAAAACAAAAATCTATTTGGTGAAAATCTTAAATTTTAATGCAATAGTACTTAAATTTCAGGGAAAAAATAAGAAGTAGGTGTCTGTCTGACCACCCTAACCACAATAAAATGATAATATTTTATTATAATATTATAGATATAATTAGGGGACTCATGTCCTGATGTGATGCATATTTTTTTATATTTTTTTCCAAGTAAATAATTAATTATGATTTTTTTATTACAAATTTTAAAAAATATAAAAACTCGTATGTCTAACCCCCTTAACTTGGTCAAAACTTCATGAAATTCATTTTTTTTTTTAATCCTATAATATGCAAAGCATAGAATGTGATCCATGTTTTGGATTCAAAAAATGTGATACCATTTGAAAGTTATAGATGTTTTTCAATCAGCCTATCAATCAAGACTTTAGTTGTAATTCAAATAGAAAATGAATAATTATTATTCATTAAATTTAAAGTAAAGCATAATTTATATTGGTGGAAAGCTGAGAATATCCTTTAAAAACCCTTTTCGTTTCATCAATTTTGGGTAAAAAAAAAGTCGTTAGCCACATGGGTCATCATATCACTTAGATATCGCCACTTTTTGGCCCATCATGATCCTGCACATACCCTATGAAGTTGTTCATACTAGCATATTCTCCAATGATGTCAAAATCACAAGCACATGCATTATGAGTTGTGTGAGAATGAGTAGGTTCAATTGCATTAGGTTCATTTCCAAAAACACAACTTGAAACATCAACCAAAGAGAACAAGGACTTCCACACATTGCTAAAAAAATTATCCATTTTTAGATTTTCATATTTTCAGATCTAAGCAAAGGAATTTGTTGATTACAAAATGTAGGAAACTGAAATGAAATGTTGTAAATGCAATTTTGAATTTTGATAATGTACTAAAATGAAGCAAATTAAGCTAGATGTACTAAAATTGATGAAACAACAAACCAAAAAACTGAAACAATAAATTAACAACAACAAATAGAAGCCTAAAACTAAGATTTCAATTTCCAAAAAATGCAAATTACGATCTAACAGGGACTCATTCACCAGTAAGGGAAAATAGGTCCTAGTTAAGTATTTTTGGAATGTTCCTACTGATTTCTAAGTGATTTTTAATGCTCTTTAGATGCCAGAAAGTACAGGACCAATCTGACTAGGGACTCATTCGCCAGTAAAGGTGAATGGGTCCTTGATTAGCGTTTTTAAACTATTTTTGAATGATTTTCAAGTTTTTGTAATGTATTTTAGTTCTAGGTCTACGAAGTAACTTTCAAAATAAAAAAAATTGCAATATTGAATATGTTGGGTTCAACAAAACGAAACATAGAAAAATAGGGGGTTCATCAAGATGAATTGATCAAATGATAAACCACTAATTTTCACTATGAAACATTCAATTATGAGGGCCAAAATGCCAAAATAACAATCAATTTTTTTTCCTAATTGTTATATCAACTGTGAGAGGAGTTTTTAGAGCTCAAAATGATGTGTACCTTGTTGCAAGAAGCCTATTTTTAGGGCACAAAGGACTCATTCGCCTTTAGTAGTGAATAGGTCCTTGTTATGGTTTTTGAAACTAAGATATGGGTTATGTTCTTTGATTCTTGTGCTCTAACATCCTGAGTTTTCATCTCTTGAAAACCTATAGAAAATTATCTAGCTTTCTTTCTATATTCTTGCACTATGAATGGAAATTTTGCAACTTGACAAATTTGACAATTTTGCTTCAAATCTTGTTCTCTATTTGTTCTTCAACCTATAAATTTTCAAATACATATTCAAGAGGAGAAAAATTTGTTGATTATTAGTGAATAAGGGGTTTTCATAAGTCAAATACCTTGTAGGTAATTAAACTAAATGATGAAATAATGATATTGAAGCATGAACATGAAATAATGAAATGTTGATACTTTGGAAGTTGTCTTGGAGTATAAATCTGTAAACTAACATGTAGTGGCCATGAAGAGTGTAGATCTTGATCTCAAATAAGATGTGAAACAATGCTTGTCAATGGATATTCAATGCCACATAAACAATTTTATCTCAACATGTATGAATGCATTCTACCTTTATCATGATGAAATGATCTTGAATTGGTGCAATGAACTCTTGATAATATTCCTTTGAATATCATTGAAGTGCTCTTATGAACTTTATAATTCTCATGAAGCTCTAGGATGAAACTAGGTGAATTAACCCCAGATTTATACTAAAACTAGAGATTAACCCTAAAATTCAAATGATTCAAGCCAACTCCAGATCTAGAATTAAAAAGCGTTAGAATCCTACAAAAAGTAAATTCAAAAAGGGGGCTCCTATGTGAGGAGGACCCATTCTCCACTAAAGGAGAATGGGTCCTAGTACAAGTTTCAAGGACCTTGCTTTGAAGGGTGGAAAGAACATAAAAAACCAACCTAAAAAATACATAGAAATAGGTGTCCTATGTGGAGAGGACCCATTCACCACTAAAGGTGAATGGGTCCTTGCAATATTGTCTAGGACCTTGATTTTGCCACATTAAATGTTATGCAATTTGATTATTAGTGTCAGGATAGATATTTCAGAAGGTATCATTAAGAAGGCTTAAATTTGAATTAAAGGGGATAATTAAGCTCAATTAACCACAATTAATTATTGAAACCCTAGATAAGTGTGAAAGTGTAGTATAACACTTTACAACACCATAAATAAGGTAAAATTTAAGTACATTTTTTATTTAAAGGTGCCATATAGTAATGTGATTGTGTACAACACATTACAACACTAAACCAAGGCACAATTAGGTTAATTCAACATCAATTAAATTCCAAAATTAACCAAGGAAAAGGGATGTTTTTTTCTATTAATACAAGGGTGTCAAAGCTCCTATTTTCAATGGAACAAATTACGCTTACTGGAAAGATAAGATGGAGTCATTTTTGGTTTCTCTTGGATTTTGTGTCTAGAAGTCAGTTGAAAAAGGATACACTATGCCTTTTGCTAGTCTGACAAGTGATGTTGAAATCAAGGAATATAAGAGCAATGGTAAAGCAATGAATTCTATTCTAAGTGGCCTCTCTAATTCTAAACTTGGAAAATTAATAAATCTGAATCTGCTAAAGATGTCTAGACAAAGCTAGAGAGCATTTATGAAGGTGATGATAGGGTCAAACAAGAAAAGCTGGTAAACTACAAAGCCAAGTTTGAAACCTGTTGATGGTGTCTTTATAAACTTTACAACATATGTAATATGTAGGTGCATTACCTCTCTTGAAAGACAATCTTCCACAACCAAATTGCAGAACACTATCCCAAGGTCTCTCGGATGTCAGGTCTTGACAGTGCTTGGAATATTTCAGTTGTTTATGTGATTTGCTGGAATCACAAGGTGGACTTACGGATGAGTTACAAAGTGGGGAAGTTGGATCTACAAATGGAGTTCTTAAGATGGGAAAGCTACTGAGTGTTTGCTGCAGGTTCAAACAGCAGTCTGGAACTCCATTTCAACATCAGATTTAGCTTTATAATGTGCAATGAACCTTGTCTGAGGTTATTTATTAAAAGAAAGGAAAAAGGGAAGGGAAGAGAAAAGTTTCCTGGATCTGAAACTACAAATGAACAGTGATCATGGAGGTTGCTACAGTAGACAAACTCCCTAAAATGGGTTTTGCTTGGCCAAGAGGATCCTATAGTTACACAAAACTAGTGCAATCTTCTAAGGACTGCAGATTTTCAGTTTGCATACACACATCATGAACATGCAAGTGAACTAGGTTGCAACAATCAAATAAATAAGCCCAGGCTAACTTTGCACAGTAGCTTGCCATCAACAAGTGCCAAAAGTATGGGCTGAAAGTTCATCAAATATTGTAACATCAATCACCATTACCACTTCCATTCAAGAAACTAAAACTAAAACTAACTTGGAAGGTAGAACCATGCACACATAATGAGCAAAATCAAAATTTAGCACCCATAGATCATGCAATGCTACTTTCTATTGCTACAAAATGTTTTTACAACAACTCTCCAACAACTACAAATGACGGGGAGACCCCTATTTATAGTTTTCCAAAGCCCAAATGAATGGCTAGGATTGATTTACATTGTGTGGCTCAGATTCAATTACATTAGGGCCTCACCTACCCCACAATAGTCAACAATTTAAAATACATCTTTGTCTTTTCCCTATTCTGTCTTGTAGTGGCTAGCCACTGTAGCAGTTTTGTCTTCTAGCTGATTTCCCTTTTATTGTAGTTGAAACTGCCTGAAAGATGCCTTCTTCCTTATGGAATTTTAGCATTCTTCATTGGATCAAATGGCTATGTCGATGGACCCATGGTAGGCTTCTTGAAACTGGAAACATGAGGTCGGAATGTTGTTTCTGGAAATGTTGTTTGAAATGGTCGATGGAGCACGGAACTCCAGATGGTACTTCCCGGATGCAAATTTGGAATTTGAAAAGCCAGGGAATGATAAGACCCCATTTTAGCATCTGGGTCGAAGTCCATTTTTGATTTTGAGATGCGCTAGTACATTCCGAAAACATGAGCCCAAAATGTCGCTGTAGGAATGCTGTTTTGAAATGGCTGCGAGAGCACGAAACTCCGGATGGTACTTCCCACATGCAAATTTAGAATTTGAAATGCTAAGGGATGATAAGACCCCATTTAAGCATCTGGGTCAAAGTTCATTTTTGATTTGGAGGTGCGCTAGTACGTTTCGAAAACATGAGCCTAGAATACCGCTATAGGAATGCTGTTTTGAAACGATCGCGAGAGCACGGAACTCCGGATGGTACTTCCCACATGCAAATTTGGAATTTGAAAAGCCAGGTGAGGATAAGACCCCATTTTAGCATCTGGGTCGAAGTCCATTTTTGATTTGGAGGTGCGCTAGTACGTTCAGAAAACATAAGGCTGGAATGCCGTTGTAGGAATGTTGTTTAAGGGAAGCTGTTATAGGGAAGCCGCTGTAGGGATGCCATTGCAGGGAAGCCACTACGGGGAAGCCGGTGCAGGGAAGCCGGTGTAGAAACATAGTTTTGGAATTTTCAAAACTTCCTAAAACCTAATGAAACCTTGTCAATTCACTTAGGCACCACAAAAACATCTAAAATCCATAGGAAATCTATCCCCAAAGTCAAAGAATGAAGGAAAAAGCGAATCGAGCAAGCGGGGGGGCGAAGCATGAAAAAACCCAAGACTTAGCCATTTTTTATTTTAGGGGCAAAATATGGTCACCCAAAATGAGACTTTGAAGGGCACATTGACCAACTAGGATAGCAAAATGAGGGGCACGTAAAATGAGATAGGAGCAAAGAAGTCCATCGAGAGCGAAAAAAGAGGGTCCCTACCTACGGCAGGGCATGTGTGCAAAATATGCACAACAAATGGCGACTCGCTGGGGGAAATGCTCTAGAGCATTTCGATGACAAATTGGAATCACGAACCCAAAATCTCTAGTTCCGACCTTCATGCTAGGGAAAACAAGCCAGACACTCAACCAAAGGATCAAAACCACGAGTTAACCTAACCTTTAGTATGCTAAAAATCCAAATGTGTGCAATTGCGTTAATTCCCATCCTTCAGTTGCTACAAGAACCCAAGCTCCATCAAGTTAAGCTACGTAGTTTATTCTAACTCCAAAAGCATCCGAGACATTGCCTCGCTGCCAGTCAGGCATCCATAGCCCCGACGAGGTTGTCGCTATGATTCTCCTAAACATTGCTCTACTGCCGGTCGGGCGTCCATAGCCCCGGTAGAGTTATTCGTATACCCCTAAAAAGTTGAATTTCTCTTCTTTTGATTTTCAATATTTTGCTTTCTTTCTTTTGTTTCTTTTTCTCTTTTTAGTTCTTTTATTTCAACTCGTAAGCAATGAAGCTCGCACTCAGGGCTGAGACTCATAGTGGCGTTAGAGCAAAATTTTAGATTTTTCACTTAACTAGACTTCACAAAGCACCTACAATGACCATCAGATCCTTAAAATTTGTGAGAGATATAAGATTCCATAGTACTTCAGAATTAGACCAACCAACAACTTATCCACTTTGAATCAAACATCTAGATCACTTGGTACTAACAGAAGAACCTCACCATCCACTCTAAAAACTTGATTAGAGTTTGACAAAGAAATATATAAAACAACCCTAGGAAATAAGAATGATTGTTGTGTGCACAGATGCACCTAGCCAAAAGCAAAGGGACCCTAAGCAAAGTAGTAGCAAAGCGAGAGAAAACGAAAGAAAATGAAAAAAAAAACACCAAAATGAGATAGCGAAAGAAAACACCCGAAAGCAAGCAACCTACAACAAACCAACTAACCTAAGGAAAGTAGGAAAGCGAAGTATTTATAGGAAACCTACACTACTCAAAACGAGTTATGTATAGAGATATTTACAAAGAACTATGTTCGGGTAAGGCGAGTTGATGCTCATGCTCATTGGATTTTGCAGCGCATGCACAAGCAAATGGGCAGTCGTTATAGTTCTCAACCATATAGATTTATCCTTATGTTTAGAGAAAATAAATTCAATATTGCAGCATTCAAATTCAGTAACCCGACTAGGGAAAATCAGCAATTGAGGAAGCTCGCTAAACCCATGGTTAACCCATAAACACGTTCATTTTTCCTCATTCCCATAATCAAAATGATAAGTGCAGCTATGAAAATTAACAGGAGGAAGGAAGGATAAAACCTAGATTTCGTCACATGGAGGTGACAACATTTGACAATCAGGAGCAAGCACTACATCATCAGTCTTTGCATCAGCAACCTTGGGCGGGCATGGTTGAGAGTGCGGCACTTTAGGAATCAATTCTGGATAAGGCAGGGAGAACGAGGCAGCAAACACTTCTTCCACATCTTGCATGGGATCAGCAATCCCCCTTGGCAGTTCTTCAAAAAGAAGTACTTCTCCACATTGATCATCCACAAAATTGGGATGCACTTGATTGCTGCCCTCAAAAGGTGGAAAACTATCCCATCTCCTTTCCCAAGTGTCGACCTTATCTTCATGATGCTCAATGTCATGGGATGATGACATGTGCAAATTTTTCCTATTGTAGCCATCTAAATATGAAGGAGGATCAACAACGATCATGGCGGAAGGACTCCAAGTTGCATCTCGTAGTCGACCGGGTGCTTCATCTTTGTTGGTAGCTATCTCAGCACCCCCGCCTTTGTCTTCTTCTCTTTCTTGTTCATGCATTTCATCATGAATCTCACTTGTTTCCCCTTGTTCACTATCGCTGTAAATGGAGAAGGAACCCCTCTCCCAATCCGAAAACTCTAGTGCATCAACATTCAGAGGCTCACAGAGTATGTCTCCATCGCTACTGTCTTCTGGGATGTGCTCTTCCTCTGCATGAGAATACCTCCGCAACACATCTCCCAATGGAAAGAAGTCTTCAATTGATGGCACCTCATCAAGGGGACCAAAATCCACCATGCAATCTCCCTCCAAGGCTTCGCCATGAAGCCCATCGTCCATGGTGCACAAATGTTCTTCAAGAGGAAGAAATTCTTGATGACTGGTGGACCGTATTCCTGTTTGATCTACTTCATTGCTTGGAAGCTCAAGACTATATTTTTGTCCCCCCTCTATTTTTGTTCCAACATCCTCTTGAGGACTACCTTGAGTTGAGTCATTACTTGGCTCGGGCTCTTGATCTCCATGTTCCATCTGGGCGACAAGTAGAGGATGTGGTGTACTCGGTTGCCTTGCTTGTTCTCTAACTCGTTGGACTCCTTCTTGGCACAGTCTGCATGTGAACTCAGAGTGGGATGAATCATGGAGCCTGGACCAATTTGGTAGCAGCAATACTTCCAAATCCACCTGACAATTTAGCTTTGATCAATCCTTTGCTAATCTGGAGATGAGTTGGTCATATCTTTCTATTGTCCCAAGGCTGTCAACCTCTTCCTCTTGCTGATTTTCAGCATCTTCATTGGCTGCCCCAACATACACTGCTGAAAAATTGATTGACTCATCCTCAACTGCCAATGGCTCCTCTTCCTGAGTGGAGGACTGCCCCTTATTGGCAAAGGAGAGGCTTTCCAACTCCATTCTTAGTGAACCTTCACCAAAGCCTTTTGCTGTCCCCAGAAAATCAGCTTCTTCCTTTTAATTTTCTACTTCAACTTTTGTTGCCCCAACATCTATTTCTATGGAGCTTCTTGGTCTATTTGCAGTGTGTTGTCCTCCAGATGCTGATAGCTTTTCTACCTCATGGGATGACTCATTCTCCTTGCCAGTTGGCTGCTCCAACCTATTCAATTTTCCTTTGACTTGGGTGATGATGCTTGCACATGACGAACAAGTAAATTCAGAATGTGGTGCATTATGAAATTTGCACCAACTTGACATTAGTGCTTCCTCCAATATTGGTCTATCTTTGCTGCCCAAACACTCTTGGATCATCTCTTCAAATGCCTTGGCTACCATGGTTGTCAATTCCTCCTTTGGGTCTGCAAGGGCTAAAGGCTGATATATTTCCCAAAAGGGAATCTCTCCTTGCAAGACTCTTTCAATTCTGCTCAAGAAGGTTAGACACTCCAATTCATTGTGCCTATGGGTGCCATGAATCCGACACTTATCTACGAATGCAAATTGCTGCAATGGTCTCTTCAATCTCCAATTTAAATCTGCATGTAGCTGAGTGATCTTGATTTGCACATACTGCTCCATTTCAACTCAACTTCTTTTTTCCTTCAAAATTTTCTGATTTTATGTTTCAACATTAAAAGAGATCACTCTATTTCAGATTTCTTTTTTGAAATTTCTCTTTCAACTTCCAACATCCAGCTTTGTAGCCTCAACATGTCAGCCCTCCTTCTAGCGCCAATTCTGTTGATGGTCGTTAGGAGGAGAAGGGCATGAGATGATGAAGCAATGTCCTTGTTCTTCCCTCCTTCTAGCGCCAGTTCTGTTGATGATGTTTTTATGCACTTTACAACACAGGTAATACGTAGGTGCATTACCTCTCTTGAAAGACAATCTTCCACAATCAAATTGCAGAACACTATCCCAAGGTCTCTCGAATGTCAGGTCTTGACAGTGCTTGGAATATTTCAGTTGTTTATGTGATTTATTGGAATCACAAGGTGGACTTACGGATGAGTTACAAAGTGGGGAAGTTGGATCTGCAAATGGATTTCTTAAGATGGGAAAGTTGCTGAGTGTTTACTACAAGTTGAAATAGCAGTCTGGAACTCCATTTCAACATCAGATTTAGCTTTACAATGTGCAATGAACCTTGTCTGAGGTTACTTATTAAAAAAAAGGAAAAAGGGCAGGGAAGAGATAAGGTTCCTGGATCTGAAACTACGAATGAACAGTGATCATGGAGGTTGATACAGTAGACAAACTCCCTAAAATGGGTTTTGCTTGGCCAAGAGGATCCTACAGTTACACAAAACTAGTGCAATCTTCTAAGGACTGTAGATTTTCAGTTTGCATACACACATCATGAACATGCAAGTGAACTAGGTTGCAACAATCAAATAAATAAGCCCAGGCTAACTTTGCACAGCAGCTTGCCATCAACAAGTGCCAAAAGTATGGGCTGAAAGTTCATCAAATACTATAACATCAATCACCATTACCACTTCCATTCAAGAAACTACAACTAAAACTAACTTGGAAGGTAGAACCATGCACACAAAATGAGCAAAATCAAAATGTAACACCCATAGATCATGCAATGCTACTTTCTATTGCTACAAAATGTTTTTACAACAGCTCTCCAACAACTACAAATGAGGGGGAGACCCCTATTTATAGTTTTCCAAAGCCCAAATGAATTGCTAGGATTGATTTACATAGTGTGGCTTAGATTCAATTACATTATGGCTTCACCTACCCCACAATATTCAACAATATAAAATACATCTTTGTCTTTTCCCTATTCTATCTTGTAGTGGCTAGCCACTGTAGCAGTTTTGTCTTCTAGATGATTTCCCTTTTATTGTAGTTGAAACTTCCTGAAAGATGCCTTCTTCCTGATGGAATTGTAGCATTCTTCATTGGATCAAATGGTTCTATCGACGGACCCATGGTAGGCTTCTTGAAACCAGAAACATGAGGTCGGAATGTTGTTTCTGGAAATGTTGTTTGAAACGACCGATGGAGCATGGAATTTTGGATGGTACTTCCCGGATGCAAATTTTGAATTTGAAAAACCAGAGGACGATAAGACACCATTTTAGCATCTGGGTGAAAGTCCATTTTTGATTTTGAGATGTGCTAGTACGTTCCAGAAACATGAGCCTAAAATGTCACTGTAGGAATGCTGTTTTGAAATGGTCACGAGACCATGGAACTCCGAATGGTACTTCCCACATGCAAATTTGGAATTTGAAAAGCCAAGGGATGATAAGACCCCATTTTAGCATTAGGTCAAAGTCCATTTTTGATTTGGAGGTGCGCTAGTACGTTTCGAAAACATGAGCCCAGAATGCCACTGTAGGAATGCTGTTTTGAAACGGCCTTGAGAGCACGGAACTCCGGATGGTACTTCCTGCATGCAAATTTGGAATTTGAAAAGCTAGGTGAGGATAAGACCCCATTTTAGCATCTGGGTCGAAGTCCATTTCTGATTTGGAGGTGCGGTAGTACATTCTGAAAATATAAGGTCAGAATGCCACTGTAGGAATGTTGTTTAAGGGAAGTCGATGCGGGGAAGCCGCTACAGGGAAGCCGTTGCAGGGAAGCCGCTACGGGGAAGCCGGTGCAGAAACATAGTTTTGGAATTTTCAAAACTTCCTGAAACCTAATGAAACCTTGTCAGTTCACTTAGGCACCACAAAAACATCCAAAATCCATAGGAAATCTATCCCCAAAGTCAAAGAATGAAGGAAAAAGAGAATCGAGTGAGCGGGGGGGCGAAGCTCAAAAAACCCAAGACTTAGCCATTTTTTATTTTAGGGGAAAAATATGGTCAGCCAAAAATGAGACTTTGAAGGGCACGTTGACCAACTAGGATAGCAAAATGAGGTGCACGCAAAATGAGACAAGAGCAAAGAAGCCCGTAGGGAGCAAAAAAAGAGGGTCCCTGCCTATGGCGGGGCGTGTGTGCAAAATATGCACAACAAAACCCTAAGTATGTCTAAAGATGAAGATTGAATCATAAATAAAATGGAGAGGGATTGATTACCTCCTATTCTATCTAGGTCATTCAATTATGTCCTAAGAACCCTAATTGGATTGACTATCAACTTCACAAGGTGAGTCAATTCTCAATTAGGAGGACCTAGGAAGGGGGTTCTTTTAGATTTTAAGGGGTTCACCACCAAACAAATGCTTAGAAAAGAAAATTTTAGAAAACACATTGTGATATGCAAAATGACCTCAAATAATTTAAATGAGAGATGCAAATGATGAAATTAAGCAACATCAATTTACGTTATGTGTACTTGGGAAGTCTGGAGATGATGTGAGGATTTTGGAAATGCTAAGAAGCTATCAAAATATGCCTTGGAGGACTAAGACACCTAAGATGGCATATTAGTCTCGTTGCTATTTTTCAAGGCAAATGCAAAATCTTTGAATGTCAAAACCGGATTTGAAAGAATCTTCAAAAGATATCCTTGGGAGGACTAAGATGCCCAAGGTGGCATATTAGTCTTGATCTAAATTTTTGAAAAGTTTGAATATGGTCTTGAAACCAAAGATCTGAACTTCCTTCTTCACCAAGTTTCCAGATCTGAACCTATGAAAAGACCTACAAAATAAAGGAATTTGGATTGATTTTTTTATGGGGGTTTTCCTTGGTCAAACCCCTTGTTTGGTAATTAAACCTTGATGAGAAAGCATAAATCCGAAAATAGAAATGTGTGTGCCCTAATCTTAAATGTGTCTAAGATTATGCAAGCTAGAATATGAAGAAACCCTATTCAAATGTGTTAGAATAATATCCCTAAGATGCAAATTAAATGACCTATAAAGGATATCTCTAATCACCCTAACAAGTCACAAACATGATGTATACCTTCCTTAGGCAAAAAATAGAGCAATAATAGAAGATGGAATCAATCAAGAAATAAGTCCTTAGGCTTGGATAAATGTTTAGTTGCATATCCAACCTAGAATTTCTCATGATCCACAATAGACATCCATTACTAATCTTTGACAATGCTAGATCTTAACTTGGAAAGACTTGAAAAACCTGCAAAAACATAATAGAAGGCTACTCCAAGACTCTGAAACCTTCAACTTGTTCAAATTATGTTTCTTGTCTCAAATCATGTTAACTTCTATTGAAGTCTTATGGAAAATGGGTGTGAATCTTACTTTTATAGGCATCTCTACCTAATAACCCGATTATTGGATCTCAAAGGTTGACAAAAGGTCAAATAAATTCAAATATTTTCATTTCCTATTCTTAATTATGTAAAATAAAGCCCCCGGGACTAAGATGCCCTAGTTGGCATCTTGGTCCCACCAGGCTTAATTTGTCGGTTCAAAAGGTGGGTTGCCAAGATTGATGGTTGTTTAAGGGTTTTGGTTAGATTTAAAGTTAAAATATACCTCAAGACGCACAAAGAGGGGTCTTAGGGGCCCATAATAAGTGACATAAAGGGAAATTAATTTAGGGGATGCTAAAATAGGTCTAAATTAAGTGTGAAAATGCGAAGGTATGCATTTTACTACACTACATTTAGCCGCCACTTTAGCACCCATATGACACTATGTGCATATGCAAGCTAAAGTACTTCAACAAGTAACTTTATAAAAGGATACTCATATGGATTCATTAGGGAGAATGAAGCCCCTAATATAGTTACCTGAAAAACCACAATATTAGGAACCATATTCTACATCACAAATTTGTTAGTAGGTCAAATATAATCCTCTTATCTAACTTTCCTAGAAAATTAAATTCGAGGGTAGATGTATGCCCACCTTGATTCTGCTTGCTTTACGGAGGTGGAATCAAGGTATCAAATCAACCACATCGAACTGGACAATTCAATCATAAGGGAATTTCCAAGTATCATGCCACTTGATGAAACATTTGATGAGAATGGGATCGGAACCATGGTTCCAACACAACAAATGAGGCTGAAAATGGAGTTCACTAGCTCGAAATGTGTTAATTTGAATAAAGAGTACCTCTTTTTTTTAAGAAAAATGACTTAAAATTGCATGTATAAAAAGATAAAAGAGAGATTAAATCATACTCATTTCATCTTTTTACCTTTTTTAGAGTGATCTAGGAGTAGAGTGACCAACCATTCCGATTAGACATTCATCCACTCGTTCCTAGATCGAGATTCTATGGGAAGCAGTCACACGAGGTGAGATACAACACACTGTGAGTGCATTTAGCCTTCTTTATACTTCAATTTAATCATTTTTTAAAGTTTTACGAATTTTTTAAATGAAATTATAGGGTAGGGAAGGTTTTACTTCCATTTTTTTAGATTGTTGCAAAGTGTCCCACTTTGTCACAAAGTGTCCCAATTAAGGAATAAAGTGTCTAGAATGCTTAATTAAGATGTCCTAGAGAAACTTTAGCAAAATTTTTAACAATTAAACCATAAATTTAAGATTTTAATATGTTTTAATTGATATTTTTCTTATTTTCTTGTGGTAGACCACACCCCAATCATGCCAACACCAGGGCATTCAGATGTTCAGCCAACTTTGAGAGCTCATCAATTAGCTACCTGAGGAGGATGTGTAGATCCTCCAGGAGACATGTCTCTATTGGGCCTATCTCATGTCGGTCATGTGATATCATGACGCCATTTTGATGGCACTAGTGGAGAGATGGGAAATAGACACCTACACTTTCCACCTGCCAGCAAGGGAGATGAAAATCATGTTGGAGGATGTGCACCACATACTACAGGTGCCCATCCAAGGAGAGAGGATATTCTTAGAATAGGGCAAGAGTTTTGAGGAGATGCGGGAAGACACTAAGTATTCCTTAGGAAAACGGGTCTATCATAGGATCGTGAGACCACACATCGAGCTTTCTTGGTTGTTGCATGCTCATTCACCACTTTTGAGACACATCACGTGATTTATACAATAGCACTGGCACTAGTCCTTGATAGTCATGGAGCACATCTGGAGGGGGGATTAGTACACATGATTAGAAACATGGAGCACTACCAGGTGGTCTTCAACTAGGGTTGGAGCATACTAGCACACTTATTGTATGACTTGGGTCAATTTACCTATGGAGAGATACATAGCAAGCTAAAATGTTCCCTAATGTAGACATGGATCCTAGAGAATATCACTTGTACCCGACCTATAGGATTTCCTATTACCATAGTGGTGGGGTATCTGCGAGTTTTCAACTATCCCCTAAAATAGGCATGGAAATGCGGTGATGTGTTGTTCTAGAGGGTGAGGTTTGACAAACTAAGCAAGGAGGATATTATGTGGAGACCCTACCTCATGGAGCTATTTTGGCCAGACACAACAGGATAGATGAGATGGATGTAGAGAGACAGTCTACTACTAGGATGATGCGATCATGTAGTAAGATATTTCTACTACGATCACATCATGTGGTAGTTTGGATAGATACAAAGGCTACCACAACTAAAAGATTCATACATATAGTTAGTATGGAGTGCCCATAGACTTGGAGATCTTAAATGATTGACAATAGATGATGTTGTCCTGAGTGATGCAGAGGAGGAGGATACCAACATGCCCCCAGTCTTTGACTCATATCACATCGACATGACACATGAGTATGATGAGTGGTGGGAGGTGATATGAATAGGAGCCATCTTTCATATGGATTATCCTATGGGCTTCATAAGGCCTTTACCATATTTAAGAGAGGAGGACAAGGAGTTGGGTAGGAGGGTAGATCCAACCGACCTATTCCCAGATGAGGATGAGGAGGAGATAGAGGAGGAAAATGATTAGGAGGGAGAAGGGGATGAGGAGGATGATAAGGGGATAGAGGATGATCATATCCAACCCATGAGTGAGGACAGTGACAGACGTGAGGCTAGTCCTCCTAGTCCTGAGTGGAGAGATATAGTTCCCACTTAAGCTATGAGATCACAGTCTGCACGTGCTAGTGTCCAAGAGCATGGGGAGAGTAGTGGGGCATTTGAGACTCCTACGGATCATGCTACAAACCCATGTGATAATATTTATTGTTATGCTTTACTTTTTTATGTATATCATGCTCATATATGGATATATTATGATGATGGATACTGATTATCCTTATGATTTATATCTTGTAAGGCCCGTGATAGAGTCTAAGGACCTATTTTAATGTGAGAATGTAGTGATAGTGCCACCCCTTCCTATAGACGAGGCTATATCCTGACGTGCTAAGCATGTTGAGGGTTAGATATTAGCACTGGAAGTGGATTTAGAGGAGGCTTGAGTAGCTTGGAGATTTGACAAAGAGGCTATCTTGCAGTTAGAGGTCAAGTGGCTTCAGAGAGAAATTGTGAGGATCTAGGTTGATAGAGGCCACGTCGAGTGAGAGTGAGTGGAGGCACTTATACACGAGGGAAAGCTACATGGGTCACTATAGACTATTTAGCAGATGGCTAGCATGAGCAGATCCACGTCACACACCGGCGTTGCTTGAAAAGCGCGGACACTGCATCTAGATGAATCTAGTAGCCATAGCCCATAGTGACATTGTACTATTGATGAAATGTATTAATTTTTTTTGACATATATATATGAGCATGCATGGATTTTATGTTATGTATATTAGATGGCCATGTGATATATTAAATAATCTATATTAGACTATTCAATAAATATCTCAATGATCTAACCTATCTTTTCTCTAAGTTTTCTTATATGATGCAGTATGTTATGCTAAATTAAATGCACTTATGATTTAATAGTAAATACTAATAAGGATTTAATGTAACACAACATACACCATAGGGTCTAAATATCATGATACCTAAAGTAAGAATCCAAACCCACATTGGACCTACTACCCCAAAATTCAAGAGACAAAGAACCATGTGTCAGGAATGAAGCAAGCATGAGAGATAATGACATACTATATATTAACTCTAACAACAATGCTTGAAGACTCACACCATTCAGAAAAGGCTAGGAATAATATTGATGCAAATGCATGAAATTAATAGGTTCTCAAAGAGGTGTGCCATTCATGTCAGTTATTATGTATGCTCCAGACCCATAGCTCTCTTGAAGTATATAGGGTCCTAACAAGTTAGGGATAAAATTTCCTTTTTATTTTAGGTTAGCATTGACATTTTACTGATTTTTGTATAGTGCCAAATCACCATTGTTAAATGACCGAGGGATGACATGATTGTTATAAATTCATTGTAGTTTCTTATGGTAGGCTCGAATATGTTTGAGGGCGTTGATGCACCTTTCATCGAGCATTTCAAGTTGGGGTAATCGTTGTTCTCTATAAGTATTTTCATCAATCAACCCTTGAAGAGTGATCCTTAAAGAGGGAATCTCTAACTCTAGGGGAATAATTGCCTTGACACCATAAAAAAGGTTATAAGGTGTGTTTCCTGTTGAGGTTCTAATACTAGTACAATAAGCCCATAATGCATATGTTAATTGTGTATGCCAATCTTTATTATGTTTGTTTACTTTCTTAGGATTTTCTCCAAAGTTTTATTAGTTGATTCATCTTTTCCATTAGATTGTGGGTAGTAAATCATGGAGAATCAGTGTTGTATATTAAATGTTTCCTAAAAATTCTTCACATCATTATTCTTAAATGGTGTTCCATTGTCTGAAACTAATGTTGAAGGAATTCCAAAGCGAGCAATAATGTGTTCCAATTTGAAGCGATATATTATATCAACTGTTGTTGAATGTAAAGGGGTAGATTCTACCCATTTCGTGAAATAATCTATTGCTATGATTATAAATGTATGTCCTATGGATGAGGCTGGATATATTTTTCCAATAATATCCAAACCCCACACTAGGAATCACCATATAGGAGTTTGTGCATGAAGCTCAAAGGTAGGAGCATGAATTAAGTGTTGATGCTCTTGACACTTGTGAAATTTATTGACGTATTCAAACCAATCATGTTCCATATTCTTCTAATAATATCCTATTCAGATTAACTTTTGAACTAACGATCTTCCTCTGAAATTACCCCCACAACCACTTGTGTGAGCTTGTTCAAGTGCTATAAGGATTTTGGTTTGTTTGAGACATCTAAGAAAGAGGCCATCAAAGGATCACTTATATAAGATATCTGCTAGGATGATATATCTAGATGAATTTTTTTTAAGATGAGAGCGAGTGTTTTTATTTGTCGGCTCAAGAAAGGTACCATCTTTCAAATAGTTGAATATCGTATCATACCATTCACTTGATTTTTCGATTGTTGTTGCTAACACTTCATTTTCTTTATCATCAATCAAAGGTTTCATGATTGTATACACAATAAAAGTGAATTATTTTGAAGGATCTTGGAGGGAAATAAGAGAAACTACACTTGCCATTCCATTTGCATGATGATTATCTTTTTGAGGGATGTTATCAATGGTAAATGATTCAAACTCCTTTAAAAATTTCATTGTGAGATCTTTGTATTTTGATAGTTTGTCATGTTTCATTTGATATGTTCCATTTATCTATTTGATAACTAATTGTGAGTCACCAAATATATTAATGTCTCTAGCACCCATGACTAGAGAGACACTTAAACCGGTAATTAATGCTTCATATTCAGTAGTGTTATTTATACATAGGAAATTTAATCGATATGAAAAGGGAATAGGCTCTTTTGTAGGTATTTTTATTATAACCCCCATGTTGGATCTAGTTTTGCACTTAAATCTATCAAAATACAATTCCCATGTATCATCATCAATTGTCAACACACTATAATCAAGGAAATAATCATTACCGAGTAACGCTAAAGGAGAAGGAGTATCAGCCAACTGGTTGGTCAAGGCTTGACCCTTGATTTATTTTTGTGAAAAAATTTAAGGTCAAACTCAGTCAACAACATTAACCACTTAGAAAAGCGTCCGGATAGATCTGTTTTAGTGAACAAGTGTTTTAGAGGATCTAACTTCGTGATTACTTGTATTTTGGCATTCAATAAATAATGTTGCAACTTACTGGCAGTGAATACAAGAGCCAAACATTGTTTTTCTATTGTTGTGTATAATTTCTCATAATAAATCAATGTCTGAATAATGTAATAAAAAATATTCTCTTTACCTTTTTCATCTTGTTGAACCAACAATGTTGCAAGAGCATGGGCTAAAGCCAATGTGTAAAGAATGAATGGTTTGTTTTGTATAGTGGGTTGTAAAATAGGTAGAGTGACAAGATACTCTTTCAAACTCTCAAAAGTTTGTTTACAATCCTTGTTCTAGTCAAATTATATTCCTTTCTCAAGAATATGTGTAAATGGTAGCGTTCGATCTGCTAAGGACACTACAAATCATTGAATGGCTTGAATTCTTCCTTCTAAGGTGCACAATTGAGAGATATTTCTAGGAGGTGTCATGTGTTAATTATAGAATCGTTTTTCTTTGTATCCACCTCGATGCCTCTATGAGATATGATAAAACCTAGAATTTTTCCACTATCTACACCAAAGACACTTTTTCAAATTCAATCTCATGTTGTATTTTCAAATTTTCTCAAAGAGTTTTTGAATAAAATTTACACTATCTTGTCATGTTAAAGATTTAGCAAGAATATCATCAACATAATCTTCCAAGATCTTGTGTATGTAATCATGGAATATTAGTGTCATAGCTCGTTGGTATGTTGCGCTTGCATTTTTCAATCCAAAAGGCATCATAACCCAACAAAATGTTCCCTAAATAGTTGTAAATTTTTCTTTGCACTGATCTTGAGGGTTGATGAAAATTTTATTGTATCCCAAAAATCCATCCATGAATGACAACAAAGCATGTCCTGTAGTCGATTCTTCTATCATGTCAATGTTAGGAAGAGGAAAGTCATCTTTTAAAGATGCTTTATTCAAATCACAAAATTTTGTACACATCCTAATATGATTGTCAGGTTTTGAGATCCAAGGAGAATAATCTATAGGTCTTATGAAACCAGTGTCAAGGAGTTTTTCAATTTCATCCTTTACTAGCAAGGCTATTTTAGGGTGCATCTTTCCAATCTTCTTTCTAACGGGCTTATCATTTTCAGCTAGGACTATGCTATGCATTACAATCTTAGGGTTAATTCCTAGCATATCTGAATAAGTCCAAGCAAAGAGTTCAGGAAATTAATGAAGCAAGGTTGTAGTATCTTCTTGTTCATCATTATCAAGGCATTTTCCTATCTTAATGACTTTCTCTTTATCATTGATGTTCATTGCTATGTCTATCGTATCCCCTAAAGGAAGAGCATTTGATCTTGGAAATTCAGGGTTGTACTCTTCATTTTTCATGTCTATCTCACTATTCTCTTTTCCTTCATCATTTTGTTTGGTAATTATCATAGCACATGTGACCTTTTTCTTGTGATGAGGAGTGCATGGTCTATCATAAAATCCAACAATTTGTTTCAAGGCCTCATCATTTTCACAATACTCACATGATGGTGGTAACTCCATATCAAGTAATTCAGGATGTTTCAAAGTGAGACTGATTTTTGGTTTGCACATAATGATGTCAATGTTTAATGAAGGTATTTTTTTTGCTTGTGTTATCTTAGAAGGACAGTATTCCAAACCAGACTTTATCTCTTGTATGTTATGTTCTATAGGGACACAAATTCCCTACACTTTATTTCCAAATCCTTTCCCACTATAACCTAATTGTTTCAAAAGTTGATAACCTCTCCCATAAATTTGTTCTATTTCTTTTGGGTTTGGTGATTGTTGATAGTCTATCTCATCAAAATTTGTTGTGTAGCTGGTGCCTTGTTCAAGAGTAGATGTTTTTGAGTTTTCCCAAATTTTGTGTTGACATGACCATTGGTTAATTTTGTTTTTCATCCCTTTTTCTTGTGATTACATACATGAATGATGGTATGAACTCCAAGGAACCCCAATCATCATCTACTAATTTTGACAATGTTTCCATCTCTTGTGTTTCCTCTATGATAGGCTCTATTTTTAATGTTGGAATTAATGTTTTTAGAGGACTGGTAGTTCCTTTTTCAATTTGCAAGCAACTTTCAGGCTCAAGATCCATTTCAATTTGGTATATCTTATTCTTATAGACATACTTCATGATTCGATGAAGAGTTGAAGGTACCGCATGCATCTCATGAATCCATGGTCTTCCTAAAAGAAGATTGTATGAAATTTCATGAGCCATAACATGGATATAATTTTGTAAGGTAGCCGTTTCGACTGAAATGGGCAAGGTAATTACATTGAGCAGTTGCTTTCCTATATTTTCAAATACTCGAATTGATAGGGAATCAGGTTTTATTTGTGATTTTTCTACTCCCAATTTATCTAAAATATTTACACTGCACACATTCAGAGCCGAGACATTATCAACAAGGTTTCTCTTTGTTCCCTCGATGTGGTATCTAGCTATTATCATGAATGCATCATATCTCTTTCACATTTCCAAGGGAGGGAGCTCATGTTGGTGGAATGTAAATTCTAAATCAACTGTGTTCATTTTGTGTATTAGAGCTACAACATCATTTGCATTTATATTAAGAGAAACCATAACTTGTTACAAGTCCATTTGAAGCATGGTGTGATAATTGTGTGAAGCTTGAATAAGATCCCTTAAGGAAATCTTATCAAGAGTATTCTTAAGTTGTTCAAAAAGATCATAATCCTTTCTAGTATGTGATGGTAAATGAGGAACATTAGGCAATATAGGATTCGGTAATGGTAGCGAAACAAGATTAGGTTGAGGTTGTCTATTATTCCTTGTGTTGTATGTATGAGCAATGATGTTGTAATTCGGCTGTTGTGATACATTCTCTTTAGGTGCATTAAGGATAAGGATAGGTTTATTTGAAGGTTCGGGTTTGTTGGAAGGTGGATAAAGAATAATTTGAGGTTGAATAACATTTACTTCATTTTTATTAGACATATTTGAACAAGCTTTAGTGGATGAACTTTGTGAGAGGAAGTCTTTTAGGGCTTCATCTAACATGTCAAATTCATCACAACTAAAGGGGTTGTGTTTGTTAATAAGTTGAGGTTGGATAATGATTAATTCACCTTATTTAGGTTTGTTTGGAGAAGCCTTAGTGGAAAATCCTTGTGAGATGAAGTCCCCAAGGGCTTCATCTAACATATCAAGGTCATCACGACCAAAAGGCTTGAGGTTTAAGCTAACTTTGAAAAAGGGGGTTAACATGCTTAAGTAACCATACATCTATGTGTGTTTAAGTTTAAATTTTTGGGTTTTATGTCTTGATATTCTAATGAATGAAATATACAACAAATAATATAGAAATCTAACAAGTTATCTCTATCAAGAAATTGTATACATAAACTATAAAAATGCATACAACAATAAATTGGGAAATTCAAACAACAAACTAACTACAAGAAACAAAGGCACAAAAATTCATTGTTTGACTCTGAAAACTATAACCTCAAATCACATAGGGACTAAGATGCTAGGAAGGGCATCTTGGTCCTCCTGATGAAATTCAGAGATTCCAGACATTGGAACAGACAGCATAAAACTCATACAGGATTCTAGACTGAAAACCTTGAGAGGGACTAAGATGTCGGTAAGGGAATTTTAGTCCCAGTGAAGGTTTTTGCTAGAAAAATAGCAAGATCTGAGTTGATAACAACTTTCCAAGGTTTCCTACTATGGACCTGATGTTTGGAAACAATAAACTATGCAAAGGGATGTAAAGAAAAGAAACTACTAACAAGCAACTAAATGCAAGATTTGAAAGCAATTTTTCAATTTTCAATGCAATAACAATGTTTCCAAATGCAATTAAGAGAATGAACAATGCACATTTCAGATTTTTCAATGAAATGAAATGATGCAAGAAAGTTAAAATGCAACTTGTATGCACTTTCAATAATGCAAAAATATGAGACCCTAAATGTAATTTCACTAATGAAAGATGCAATAAACCCTAGATGTGATTTCACTAATGAAAAATTTAATGAATGCAATCTAGATCTAGGACTTTAAAATTAATCCAAATCAGAAAAATAAGAATGTTCAAAGAAGTTGGGTTCACCAAAATGAACTATAAATAAAATGGGAATGGATTTATTACCTCCTATTCTATCTAGGTCATTCAATTATGTACAAAGAACCCTAATTGGATTGACCATCAACCTCACAAGGTGAGTCAATTATAAATTAGGAGGACATAGGAAGGGGGCTCTTTTAGATTTTAAGGGATTCGCCACCAAGCAAATGCTTGGAATTTCTTTTTGGGAAAACACAATGTGATATGCAAAATGACCTAAAATAAGTTAAATGAGAGATGAAAATGATGAAATTAAGCAACACCAAGTTAGGTTATCTGTATTTGGGAAGTCTGGAGATGATGTGAGGATTCTAGAAATGCAAAGAAGTTGTCAAAATATGCCATGGAGGACTAAGAGGCCCAAGATGGTGTATTAGTCTCATTGCTATTTTTTGAGGCAAATGTAAAATATTTGGATGTCGAAACTAAATTTGAAAGAATCTCTAAAAGATATGCTTGGGAGGACTAAGATGCCCAAGGTGGCATATTAGTCCCAATCTAAATTTTTGAAAATTCTGAATGCGGTCTTGAAACCTAAGGTTTGAACTTCCTTCTTCACCAAGTTTCCGGATCGGAACCTGTAAAAAGACCTGTAAAAAAAAGGAATTTGGATTGATTGGTTATGGGGGTTTTCCTTGATCAAATCCCCTTTTAATTAATTAAACCTTGATGAGAAAGCATAAATATGAAAATAAAAATGTGTGTGCCTTAATCTTAAATGTGTCTAAGATTATGCAAGCTAGAATATGAAGAAACCCTATTCAAATGTGTTAGACTAAGATCCCTATTGATGGTGTTTTCTACACAACAACAACTTAGATAGAATATGATATCCTATCTCTCTTGAAAGGTAAATCTCTATGGGAAAAGAGATAACCCCAAGGTCTCTAATGTCAGGTCTTGACAATGCAACAAAACAACTCAGTGATAAATGTGAAAATGTTGGTAATCACAATGGCACCTTACTACGAGCAAACACTGGACTTTGAATTTATCAAATCTAATCAATAAATTGATACTTTGAAACTTAATTTTAACCCTGATAATGAAGAAATAGCAAAAGATAAAGCTTTCAGAGATGATTCTAAGACTACTTCTAACCCTAAGACTGAAAATGCCAAAAGATAAAATGTTCAAAATGGACCGATGTCTCATAAACTACTTTCTATTTGACCCAGATAAATCTACAATTTCATAGAAATAGTGCAATCTTCTAAGGTATTTAAATATTTTCAAATCACAAACATTCATTCAGCCAATCCTATTGCAATTGAGATGAACAAACCCTTATAACTGAACTAAGCACAATTTTAAGTCCAGTCTAACTTTGAAAAGAAGCTAACAATCACCTAACTTCAAAAAGTATGGACTAGAGATCACTGCAAAAATTCCAAACATGACACCCTAAGCATTACCAAACCATTTAACTATAAACTTATCAGCAATTTCAAAGATAGAACAACAACAACCATGCCAGATGAAATTACACAAGATAGATACCAAATCACAATATCTCTCTTATATTAAATCATTCAAAATAGCAACAACTCTATTTTTCTGTTACAACACTTGCTTGAGAATAAACCCTAAGTCGGGTATGTGCAGGATCATCATGGAAAAAATAGGCCCTTAAGTGGCAATAAAATTCAGAAAATCAGAGTTAGGCGGCTTGACGTAAAAATTTGAATAAGTTATCTATATTATCTCAAAAATATGTAAGAATAGAATCTGTAGAAAATTGAATGTAGTTTCTAAATTACTAGGTTTATTTTTATTTTTTTAAATCTATTTGGTGAAAATTTGAAATTTCAATGTAGTAGTATTTAAATTTCAAGGAAAAAATAAGAAGTAGGTGTTTGTCTAACCACCCTAACCACAATTAAATGATAATTATTTTTTATAATATTTTAGATATAACTAGGGGACTCATGTCCTGATGTGATGCATATTTTTTTGTATTTTTTTTCCAAGTAAATAATTAATTATGAATTTTTTATTACAACTTTTAAAAAATATTAAAACTCGTATGTCTGACCACCTTAACTTGGTCAAAAATTCATGAATTTTTTTGTTTATTTTTAATCCTATAGTATGTGAAGCATAGAATCTGACGCATGTTTTGCATTCAAAAAATGTGATACCGTTTGAAAGCTATAGATTTTTTTCAATCAACCTATCAATCAGGACTTTAGTCGTAATTCAAATAAAAAATGAATAATAATTATTTATTAAATTCCAAGTAAAGCATAATTTATATTGGTGGAAAGCTAAAAATCTCCTTTAAAAACCCTTTTCATTTCATAAATTTTGGGTAAAAAAAGAGTCATCAACCACATGGGCCATCATATCACTTAGATATCACCACTTTTTCGCCTATCACGATCCTGCACATATCCAGTAGCTCTAATGTCACTTATCTATTTTCTCTCTATCTCTATTCTTATCTATCTATCTATCCTCCTATATTCCCATCTATCTTTCAAATGAGGCAACATGCCTGTTTTATAGAGAATTCCTAAGATAGGTCAGCCCAAAAAGATAATTTACAATAAAAACATGACCTACAAGAGGTCGGCCTCAAAGATATTCAAAGATCATATGAAATGTGCCATTGGCACCAATTTCATCCAAAACGGTCAAGATACCAAAAGGTCGGCCCAATACATGTGAATAATGGGAAGCACAAATCTTAATGTAACCCTATATAGCTACTCCCCATCCTTGTCTTTAGCTCGATCTTCTTCACCATGTATGGCCAACAAAACTCTATCCAGCTCAGCAACAGGTGGCACAGGAAAAACCCTAATCCTTCTCTTAAGAGACTTGATATCATCTCTTTCCTGCCTAACTATACCATCCCAATCAGCCCTATTAGTCAAGTATCTATCCATGAAAGCCATATAAGATGTAGCATCATCCAATTGATGACCAGTAACTGGTCCCTCATTGACTAGAGAATAAACATCTCCCCACCACTTCCTAAGCTGCTCTAGATTAAGATGTTTCAGAGCAAACTTCTTCCTTCTAGTCATGACCTCAAAGAATGAGATACATTTATCATAGATACTAGGCAAAGTGTCCTCAATCTACCGCACCTGTTTATGGATCATTCTCAAGGCCTTCTACCTCATTTGTAGGATTTCAAACCATTCCCAAGGTTTGGAAACCCTTGGAAAAGGAAGAATCCCACACTTTACCAATTTATCTTCAGTGAACCCCATGATTGTTGTGGATTTCTACAATAGGAGATCAGTATCATCCTTAACTTGAGCCAATACAGCCTTCAACCAATCCACCGATCTCATTGCATCCCCTCCAGTTGACAAAATATTTTTAATAACATCATCTCCTTTGGTTTGGACACTCTGCAACCAAGCAATTGTAGCATGTGTGGTGCCCTTCATATTTTCAAGCTCAGAGATTGTTTCCTGAGGCAAGAAACCTGCAGCAGAGGAGGAAGACCTAATAGCTTGCAAGGGTTTCATCAACTCTTGCAAGTAATTCTTCAGTCTCTCATTTTCCCTCTCTAGCTCATGCCTAGTTTGCACAACCTTCAACCTGCCCACAATCACAACATTGGAGCCTTCATATTCTTCAATATCCTACTCCATAGAAGCATGCCCCAAGTCAATAGTTTGCACATGATAATCCTGGGTAGTCACATTGTCTTTATCTTTATTTGGAACAGGGGTAGCAATATGGGCCACTCTATTGCTTGTCCCATCTCTTTCAATCCAAGACACAACCCTAGCTTTCTTCTTAGTTTTTTCATTTTCCACATTAGCCATAAGGACATCCCAATTAGGAGGAGCATCCTCCACTATCACCATTTTTATCTTCAACTCATTCTCTAACCATCTTGGAATAGTAGATCCAGCAGGCACTGTATTTTGCCTATCTGGCTCTTGTTCCTATTGATCATCAGTTGCATCATTTTCAACATTTGGCATATTAGGAATTTCCATGATTGGATTCTCTTTCTCTCATATATATTCCTCCACCACAACTTGTACTTGTGAAGGGACCTTCACTGGTATCTCCTCCTCCCTTTGAGGAGACTTGTTCAATTGCTCCTTCATAGGCGAATCTGCATGTGCCACCAAGGGGGATTGTATTACCTAGTCAATTTTTGCCTATGCATTATAGAGGTCTCCCTCCTTAAATTCTTCCTCACCCAAATCTTTAGGATCTTCATCCTTCTTTGGTTCCTCCTATTTGCTACCAACATCCTGAGGAATGGAGACACTTACCTGTTCCACAACAGGAACACTCACTGAGACATTCTCCTTTACTGTAGTATCCCTTGGGGAAGGAGTCCTTGACCTCCTCATGTATACCTTTGTTTTCTCCCTTGAGCTTTCCACCTCTACCACTAGTGGCTCAACCTCCTTATCAGCCTTGGGAACTTCCTCCTAATTTTGTGATAGCATTGTAATTCTTCTTCATTTTATCAATGGAGGAGCAGTTTCCACTTCCTCTTTTTCTTCCTTATTCTTTTCAACTTCTTTCCTTGAGGCATGTATCCTCTTCTTAGCAATAGGATTCCTCTGTTTACTTACCTCTCCATCCTTCTCACCTTGAACATCCCTTACCTGGATTTTGAAAGGGGAATCTACCTTTTCCTTGCCCTTAGGATCTAGTTCAAGTGACTCCTCGGAAGTAGAGTGGGACTCTAATTCTCCCATCAGATCATAGGTGCATGGGACACCTTCACCTTCAAACTATAGCATCTTGTGATTCAACCACATCTTGGTGTACTTGATCAACGAGGTCATGATTTGATCAAACTCAGTCTTTTCTTCCTCTAACCAGTCAACTTCTCCAATTGGCTTATCTTTCAATACCTCATAGACATGACCCTGGATTACATTTCCATCCTCTTCCACCTAGTCAGGGATGGCCTTCACATCGTATAGGCTTACCAAATGCATTGGAAATCTAGAGAACTTCTTCTTTCTTACCTCAAACTCATCAACAAGGTTAACCCAGTAATCTTCAATATGAGTCTTATGGCCATATTCCCTACTGGCCTTCTTCTGAGCTTCGCTAGTGATGTCAAACCTTGCTCTCTTGGAATGGAAAGAGAGACCAAAAGTAATCATCTCCTCATCATAAGTATGGGAAGACTGAATAGAAAGAAAAACCTAACCCATTCCTATCTTTAAGGGAAATTCATTCCCAAAACCTATTTTGTGCATTTCTCCCTTCACAACATTGTCGAAGTCACAAATTTGTCTAGTGACTTCCAACAATATGATATGATTAGTAGGGTATCTAAGGAGTCTGTAGGGAGCCCTTTGACAACCATCAATTCTAATATACGATAAATTTAGGAACTAGATAAACCATTCCCCATATCTCCTTATCAACTCCTTAGCCTTGTCAGAAATTCTCATATGCTCTGCACCTTGGAGCAATCTAGTGATGTACATTATGAAGGCATCATTAGATCTGCTATAGCTTCCTCTAGTTAGGTGCAGCTATGGATATACTTCATATATAGCATCTTACCCAAAGGTACCCCTAGTGCTTAACCCCTTGCATGGGTGAAGTCTCGTCAATGCATACACTAGGTAAGAGGTCATAGTAAAAGTCTTGGTTTGCAAGAAATTACATAACTTCTCATGAATCACTACACTAATGACACCTGCCTAGTGATAATCAATTCCCTGCTCCATTCTAGCAATTACATTGAAAATCCAAGTCTTGAACACACCTGCACTCTTCAACCCCAACAGCCTACTGAGAAGAGTGATGACATTGTAGTATTCTCTCTTGAACTTGAGGCTGAATAATTGCTTAGGCAACTTGGAGAAATGGGATTTAGGCTTTTCTATCCAAGAGTTAATCACCTGTTGAGACTTCACTACATTCTCTTCATATTATTTTTTGGCACCATTCATGTCAAAGACTACCACATGGGACCTATCAGGCATATCAAAAGTTGAACCAATAGATACAGGGCTAAAGCCTACCAGAATCCTTCCTTGGGGACCAATTATCCATTGTGTCCCTCTATCATAGTTCCTGGAACACTCAACCACCAACTCATAACACTGCATCGTGGAAGGGACACCTACCACATGATCCAATCCGGAGTCCACAATCCTTCTAGCCAACAAAGGAGGGCTCGGTGCTGACATCTCAGCCTTAAACTCCTCATAGTCGCACATACCTACATTGGTATCTATGATTCATGACCAAATTGAGGTTAGCTTTCTCTCAGGAATCTGGCTCTTTATGTCCAATTTTACCTTCTCTGCATCTGAGATGGCAGAAGTTTCTACACCTGGATCTATTGCCTTCCCCTTGCCTCGACTAGCAACATCCTATCCTGATCCTACCTAGAAACACATAAAGATGACCACAATCAAATCCAAAAGAAACAACAAGTGCGAGAAACCGGTATCTCAAAGTTCTAGATTTAACCCCCCTCACGGATTCCACCTTCGTGAGGATTTCTGGGATAATCTGGGCTAGGAAGACTCCAACGAACCAAGCATGCTAACTCCCATAATATCATTTTAATCCATCAATTAACAAAGGAATATCCCAAGAGAAACTTAGCATAAATTCATTTAATCTATCAAATATGCCATCAATAAACAAATCCTTCATAAGCATCAAATTCAATATTTTCCTAAAAAACCCTGAAGAATCCGCCAGAGATGGATTTTGGTGAAAATAGTAATAATTACAACTAACCCGGGAAAATGGAGGAGACACGAAACATCCAGGAAAATATGGAGGGAATGGATTTTAGCGGGAACCAGATATATCATCACCAAAACTTGAAATCAGAAAATCGAACCAACCGTAGACATCGAGAAAATCTGGAGGAAGCGGACTTTGGTGAGACAGATGAAATATGAGAAAGAGTGGTAAAAAAGGAAAGAAAGGGATAAGATGGGGAAATCCAGGGGAAGCGGAATTCCATGAGAACATCGAAAACCCAAACCCGTCCACATCTTTCAAGTACTTTCACCAAAATGATTCAAACGACTCTGAAACTAAGGGATGTACTTCATCAAGAACTTAACCTAGACCTCCAATGGATCAAACACGAGTTTAGAACACTCCTCACAACAATTCAAGGAGGATTGGCCATACCCTACGTTAAGAACCCTAAAATATCTATCATGAAAGCAAAGAGAACTAGGCACAACTTTCTCACACACCAAAATGGAGGGTTTAAGACCAATGCAAGTAAACGCCCAAAAGGAACAATACCAGACCAAGAATAAAACATCAATGACCAACCAAGCAGACTGGTACAGTAATGAAAACCCCCAAAAATGCCAGTGATGACATGCATACCCAGGGAAATTAGGAAACCACGAAGGACGAGGAAGCAAATGAAGTGAAGCAATTCGAAATCAAAAGAGAAAAGGAGCATATCAACATACCATGAGAACAAAAGGACTGGAACTAGTAACACCAACAAATAACTGTCAAACACAAGCAGGATGCAATCCACGCACACAAATCTCAAATACATAGTCAAAATAGCCTTGAAATCCACAATCCAACAAAACACCAAAAGCTCCAAGACTCAAGCTCAAATAATAAGAAAATGAACAAACTCAAATGATCAATTACTTCCCAAAATCCAATATATCAAAGACCCAAAACATCTGCACAAATGCCATTAATGTGGTCAACAAGACAACCATGACCAAAAAAACTCGGGGATTCAACAAGGCAATGGACTTTGGAGAAATCCGGACCAAACGGATTTCCCTAGATCTGAGTCAAAAGGTAGTCACTTCCGGTCATTGAAAGAAAACTGGGAGAATCTGGCCTAGATGGATTTTCTTGAAAACAGTGAAAACTTTGGAATGCAGTTAGAACCCAAGATGTTCAATAAAATTCATAAGTGTGCCACTTCAATTGATAAGATGGTCATTAAAGCAGGAGCCCAAGCAAGTGAAAACCCTCGAAAAAGAAGGGCCAAAATACCAAATGCGAAGAAAGAGGGTCCCCACTTTCAGTGGGGTGTGTGTGCAAAAACTACACAACAAATGGCGACTCTGCTAGGGAAATGCTCCAGAGCATTTCAAGAATAAACTAGAATCAAGAACCCAAAATATCTATTTTCAATCCTCTCATCAGGACACCCATGAACAAAGTTTCAAAAACCATAAGCAAGAAGACCTTTTCCTATACCAGGGTCCAGGTGTGTGTATTATGCATTTATTCCTATCCTGTAAGTGCAATGGGAACCAGAGCAAATCTGACCAAGCTACATAAAATTTCAAACTTCAAAAGCAACTTGGATAGAGCCTCGCTACCAGTCAAATGTCCATAGCCCTAGAGAGGTTATCGCTGTGACCCTCCCAAGCATAGCTCTACTACCAGTCAGGCGTCTATAGCCTCAATAGAGATACTAGGATACTTCTGATAAGGTGAAGCTTATTCAAATTTTCAAAGATTTCCATTTTTATTTTTCTATTTTATAGAACTTTTTTTCTTCACCTTTGCAAGTAACGAAACTCGCACTCAGGGATGAGGAACACAGTGGCACTAAAGCAAAATATAATATTTTTCACCAGGCCAAATCACTCAAAGACCATATGCAACTCCAGAATCTTTAATTTTAGTGTGAAAATATGGGACCCAAATATATTCCAAAGTGTATCCAAAACAAGTGATTCTAAGTCCAAGTACAAGGGACATCAGATAAAAGAAGTCCACCACCTGACTCTAAAAAACTGATTAGAGTTTATAAAAGAAATCTCCAGAGCAATCCCAAACAAAATAGCCCATGGTACAGATGCAACAACCCTAAGGAAATAAGGAACCCAAAGCAAAAAACAAAAAACGAAAAGCAGAACAAACCAAAGCAAACCTAAACTACCAAAGCAAAACCAGGCAACAAAAAGCAAAACAAAAATAAAACCTACTCTAACTATGTACAGGATGAACTACAAATAGTTCAAGATTGAATATAATGCTTCAAATACTTCCTGTTAACAGGCAGCGGGATATCCTCAACAGTGAGGGTTTTCAAACGAAAAGCATTATCTCCTAGAATTTCTGAAATCTGGTAAGGACCAAGCCAAAGTTTATCAAATTTATCGTGCTCTCCCTTATGATCATGGGATTTATCCCAGTAAAGAACTAAGTTAGAAATTCTAAAGGCTTTTACCTTACCTCTCCTATCAAACCATCTTTTTACTACACCCTGCTATTTAGAAAAGTTCTCTAGGTCTTCATCTTTTTTTTCTTCCAAGTGTAACAATTCAGCCAAACGGGCTTCATGTTTATCTTCTTCATTAGATTACTCATTGATAAACTGCAAGGAATGGATTTTCAACTGGATAGGAAATAGAGGTTCCAAAGCATACACCAAGTGATAAGGAGAAGTTCCTATGGATGCCTTTTGTCTAGTACGGTTAGCCCAAAGAGTAAATCGGAGTTGGGTGTGCCAATCCTTAGGATTTTGTTCTAACAACTTATGGATAACTGTCAATAAGTTCTTATTGGAAGACTCAGCTAAACCATTACCCTAAGGGTAATAATTGGACAAAAATTTAATAACAATCCCATGATCAAATGCCCAATTAGAAAACTTCAGTGATGCAAACGTAGGACCATTATCACAGACCAAAGACAGTGGACAACCAAAATGATTGATAATTCTTGATTCACGAAAATTGATTACCACATCGAAAGTACACTGTTTACAAGCAGGAGCTTCTATCCATCTAGTAAAATAATCAGTTATGGTAAGAATATACCTATGGCCCGCAAAAGATGGAGGATTAATTGGACCTATGAAGTCCATACCCCACTGAGCAAATGGTTTTACCTCTATGATAGGCGAGAGTGGAAGAGCCATATTTTTTTCCTTACTTGTTGTAGTTTGACATGTGTGACAAGTTCTCACATGTTGGTGGACATCTTTGAACAAAGTAGGCCAATAATAGCCTGCCCTCAAGATATGGTTTACAGTGGATGATGCAGAACCATGGCCTGTGCCATATTTCTAATGAAATTCAATCATTACTCTGGCAGCTTCTTCTTTCCCCAAACATCCTAAGTATACACCCTCATGATTTCTTATATACAAGATAGCTCCTTTCATCATAAAGCTTCCACTTTTCAGGTACAAGGCCTACCTCTGAACCATATTAAGGTGATCAGGACACTGTTGATTCAACAAATAGAAAATGATTTCATCATACCAATCTCCTAGAGATACCTCTCTAAGGTAATAATGTTGAGTTGTGAGATCAGGACCAGTCTCAACCATTGTCTTTGTAAGTCCTTGTCCCCTTACTAATTTCATGGGCTGGATTTCCATATCATATTCCTGCAACATGGTCACCCATTTGGCCCTTCATTCACCTAACTCATTCTGCATCAACAACAACTTTACCGCAGGATCAGACACTATGGCAAAAACCTTATTCCTCAAGATATAGTGTCAAAACTTCTTCACTGCTTTGACCAAAGCATAGGCCTATTTTTCTACATTATGATATCTTAATTCTACATCTTTTAAAGGAGTACTCATGAAGGCTATAGGGTGTTCATCACCTTGATCAGAATTTTGAGTTAACATTGCGGCACAGGAGTGATCAGAAGTGAATGAATATATGTAAAAAGATTTAGTGTAATCTAGACTCACCAATATAGGAGCCTCAGCAATAGTCTTTTTGATCTCTACGAACACTTCCTTAGCTTCTGCATTCCATTCTATTTTTGCTTCTTGTTTTAACATAGCATTCAATGGCTTTACTATCTATACAAATCCAATGATAAATTTCCTAAGTTAATCTTACCAAAAAATGATTTCATCTCTTTCTTACTTGCAGGAGGCTGAATCTTCAAGATAGCCTGTATTCTCTAAGGATCAATAGCAATACCCTATTTTGAGATGATATTTCCTAATAAATTTCCTTCTGACTCCAAAAATGCACTTCCTTGGATTAAGTGAAATGCCAAACTCTCTACATCTTTGAAACACCTTGCATAAATCTGTTATGTGATTACCTTGTTTCTTGGAAAAAATAGTCAAATCATCCATATAAATAATGATGCACTTACCAATTATATCCTTAAAAGCAATGTCCATAGCTCTTTGGAATGTAGCTCCAACATTGATTAACTTGAAGGGCATCCTCCTATAAGCAAAATTTCCCTATTTAGTAGTGAAGGCAGTCTTGTGCCTATCCTCATACTGCACCATAACTTGGTTGTATCCAGAATACCCGTCCAAAAAGGACATCATTTGAGATCCATTAACAATCTGAAGCACCTCATCCAGTGAAGGAACTGGATAATTATCCTTTTCTAATGCTCTATTTAGATTCCTAAAGTCTACACATAATCTAATTTCTCCATTCTTTTTCCTTACTGGAACCAAATTCGTCACCCAAGTAGAGTGTCTTACTAGAAATATAATGCGTGCTGAAAGTAGTTTCTGCACCTCTTTCTGAATAATGGGCTCTAACAAAGCATTAATTGGCCTTTGTCTCTACCTGAATGGTTTGACATCTAATTTTAAAGGGATGGTGTGTGTAATGATTGAAGTATCATATGTTTTCAAATCTTCATAACTCTAAGCTATTACATTGTGATATGTATTTAAGGTATCAATAATTCCCTTTCTTTCTTCTAGAGTACATACCTTGCCAATAAAAACATTATTTGAGTCTTCTGATGTCCCCATATTATATGTTTCACATTGGCTGTTGAGAGACTCCCTTTTAGTCAGTTGTTCTTGATATCTTATTTTATCTCAATCAAAAATTCATTCAAGCTGCACCATACCTCTTGGAATGGTATTAGTCTTCAGATTAATGATTCCTCCAAAGTCAATTTCTACTTCCTAAGGCTCTATCTCATCAATAACTTGGGAAGCAAACACATCACAGCTTGTAATGAAGTCCAGAATATGCTTATCATCTTCAAATACTTGGAAATTAGTAATGTTATCAGGCACTGAAGGCACTGGAGTGAGCTCAATTGTAAATTTCTTCAATCCTAAAAGTGACAAAGGCCTCAAGGTACTAGCAGCTTGTGCTAGAGAATCGACAACCTGATTTTTGTTTTGAGGGATCAATTGGATATTAACAGCATCAAACTCTTCAATGAGATCCCACACTCTATGCCTGTAATTGGTCATTCTTCTATCATGGCATGAATATTGTTTTCTTACTTGTTTGATTACTAACTCTGAATCTCCAAACACTTGTAATACCTTAACTTTCTTACTTGATGCCATCAATAAGCCATGGATTAGAGCTTCATACTTAGCGACATTATTAGTGCATTGGAACTAGAGTCTGTGAGTAGCAAAGTAATTCTTACCTTTAGGACTAATCAATTCAAATCCTGCTCTAGCACCTTGTTTAGATTTAGATCCATCAAATCTTAGTGTCCAATATCCATCAGGTTCCTTTGGTTTCAATTTACCTTGTTCTTTATTGAGGATAGGGGGATTTTTAGGAAGCATTGGGTTCTTAACTTTATCACTATTCAATTCTTCCTATATATTATGTCTAGTAGGTTGAACTAGATTAACATATTTTTGTATCTGTCGGACAGCAGTTTGACACAAGTCACATTCCAGCTTAGAATGAGGGGCGTCATGGACTCTGCACCAATTTGGAAGCAATAATTCTTCACATGCCATGCTTCCTTTCAATTGTATCTGATTTTCCATACACTTCTAAATGAACTCCTGAAAGTTATCCAACAAAGTAAGTTGCTTGTCTTCCTGGTCACTTTTTTCATCCTCTGGTTCAATCAATGTCCCAAGACTACTACTCTCTGGACTATGTCCATCTGAAGAATCCTGTAGCATAAAAAATTCTTCATCTGTTGCAGCTGATGCAGCCAATACATAAAATCCCATACCAACCTCAGACACCAATATTTCATTCGAAACATTCTGATATTCAGTGATTACATACTTTATTCGGGGTTCTCTTTCAATTCTAATCTGGTTTGGGACTCCTTTCCATGGTAACCACATATGAGAATGGTATGTAGATTTATATCCATTTAATGAATTAGTGAAATCTCTACCTAAGATCAAACCATAAGTATCAGGAATGTCAGCAACTTGGATATTGATCACTTGTTCACCCTAGGATCTGATGCAAGCTACATAGGGATCATGTTCAATTCTCCAACTACACTCACTTTTTTTTTGTCCAATTGAGTAACCTTCTTTTGAGAGCCTATAGGGGTAATACCCAATGCTTTGCAAACAAAAAAAGGCATAACATTTGTAGAGGCTCCTGAATCAAAAAGACAATTATGCAAATTCTTTCCGAAGATACAAACGTAAATTAGGAAAGGAGGAGTTTCCATCTTTCCTTGAAATAGATTCAGATGAGTATCAGCTTGTGCAACCTGACACTTATCTCCCTTCTTGTCTATAGGTGGGACATGACTTCTAGGTGTTTGAGAATTAGAAGACCTGATAGAAGCCTCATTGGTGGCTATCCCTTGTGATGTTATATTTGAACTAAATGATCCAAAAACTGCATTCCTAATGGCAGGAACTCTTAATAATTCAAATGTAGAAAGACTTACCTTTACTTTCTTGAACTCTTCAGTCACATATTCACCCAATTGCTCCACATTGAGGTTAGCATGAGATTCCCTATAGCCATTGGCCTACTTATCTTTGGATACTTCAACATTGTTCCCCTTCGACAGGTATTGTGTTGGCACATGAGGATAAGGTGGATTATTACTAGCTTGTGGGTCTGGTGGAGTATTGAAATTGTTAGGAGGGATAGAAGTAGTGAAAGGACCTCCAGCCTATGGAATCTTGTTAGGCCTATTTCTTAAATCATATTTCCTTGCTGGTTGTTGAAACATCTGAACTTCTTCAACACTAACTTCTTCCTCATCTAAAGGGCCATTATCATTCTCATTTTCCTCATTAAAAAACTTGGAAATCTCATCTTCATTTAACACCTATTCTGCCTCATTCTTTGTAATAGATACTTCTTCTGGTTCATTTTCCTCACCTTTAGGGAATGGGGCATGATTAATTACTAGTATTGGAGAATCGTATGGATCTGAAGGTACAATTTCCTATCCAGTGGAATTATTCTCCACTTCATACTGAAAGATAGAAGTTGTAGTCTGAAATTCAGCACAGTCTAACTCAGAGTGTTGACTTGTTTTATGGAGCCTGCACCAACCAGACAAAGCTACTTCTGCTAAGTATACACCATTTAGAGGCTTCTCTTGAGTAGAAGGCTGATCCAAGGGAGTAGGAATCCTCCATTATTAGGCCCAGTATTCCAAGACCTATTCTACCTAGGTTGTTGTCCTCTATCAATTCCTTGTCCAACTTGCTGATTTCTATCAAAATTTTGACCAGAGCCTTTCCTTCTATCAAAATTCCGGCCAAAACCTTGTCCTCTGTCATAATTTTTATTTTTGTCAAAGTATTGACCTCTTTCAAAGTTCATGTTCTCCCTTCCATAGTTAGATTGTATATTATTCTGAGCAACCTGAACCTGGCTATTCTGATTTCTCAAATAAGTTACCTCTATATTCAACCTCTTCACTTGTTCAAATAATTCATCTAGCCTCTCCTTATCTAGACTTTTAGGTGGTGTTGGATTACCTCCAGAAGGATATATGGGTATGTTTCTAGAACCAACAACCTGATTTAAGACTTCTAAATTCTGCAAGTATGTAGGGAAGCCAACTTGTTGCTGATGTAAGGGTTCATTAGCTCTTTGTTGAGGATAAGAAGCCATAGGTTGAGCTTGATTTAAAGGTGGTCCTCCATAAGGAACCAGAGGCAATGATGGTATAGGATTCATGATTGGAGTATGACTGATCAAAGCCTGGTTAAGGGCTTGAATTTGTCCAGGGTGAGCAGCAGGTCCTAGGGATGGCAAAGGTCCTAATAAATGTTGCCTCAAGTCTGTGCTGACCTTTACTACCTCTACATATGCAGTGAGAAAAGTATTTAGAGGATTAGTCCTTTGTTTAAGGAAGGTGGTTGTGAGACTATCCAAGGCTTCAAGGTAAACTTCCAAAGCAATATTTTCATTTCCTACATAAGGTGCCTGGAGTTTGGTATATGCTCGATGGAACCTATCATTGAATGATCCTATGGGCTCATTAATCTCTCTTTTCACTCCAGTAAATTGCAAGTACAACTCATTAGCACTAATGGGAATCTTGAAATTTTGTAGAAATGCAGTTTCTAACTCAGTCCAATTATGGATGGAACTAGTAGGTAAGTGATTGTACCAATAGAAGGCCTCTTCTCCTAGAGAATAAGGAAAAATCCTGCATGCAACATCTTCATGGTTAATTCCTTTATATCTCAAACAAGTTTGGAAAATCCTAATATGCTCTTTTGTTGTTCTGTTGGGGTCATGAGTATGAAACTTAAAGAAGAAGTGCTCAGGGTTCTCAGGTATGACATTATTATTAAAGATCAATGGGGACGGATTATTAGCAATAAAATCCATTGGTGGAGGTGGGGATGGTAATGGCTGATTTATGACTAGTTGTGGTTGTGAAATAGGAATTCTCTCAGAGTCAAATGAAGATGAGGATGATAGAGATGATGGAAGTGGGTGAGCTGATGACGACTCTTCCCCTCCTCTAGTCCTTCTTGACCTAGTAGGGGCTTGTAACTCTTAAAATTATTCTCCTCCTAGAGTAGATCTAGTACTTCTTCTAAGCCTATCAGGAGAGATGGCGTTTAAGAAACGCTCCAATTTTCTTGTTCAAAAGGCCCTCCTTCTAGCGCCAATCTGTTGATGGTGTTTTCTGCATAGCAACAACTCAGACAAAATATGATATCCTATCTCTCTTGAAAGGTAAATCTCTATGGGAAAAGAGATAACCCCAAGGTCTCTAATGTCAGGTCTTGACAATGCAACAAAACAACTCAGTGATAAATGTGAAAATGTTGGTAATCATAATGGTACCTTACTACGAGCAAAAACTGGACTTTGAATTTATCAGATCTAATCAATAAATTGATACTTTGAAACTTAATTTTAACCCTGATAATGAAGAAATAGCAAAAGATAAAGCTTTCAGAGATGATTCTAAGACTACTTCTAACCCTAAGATTGAAAATTCCAAAAGATAAAATGTTCAAAATGGACCGATCTCTCATAAACTACTTTTTGTTTGACCCAGATAAATCTGCAATTTCATAGAAATAGTGTAATCTTCTAAGGTATTTAAATATTTTCAAATCACAAACATTCATTCAGCCAATCCTATTGCAATTGAGATGAACAAACCCTTATAACTAAACTAAGCACAATTTTAAGTCCAGGCTACCTTTGCAAAGTAGCTAACAATCAACTAACTGCAAAAATTATGGACTAGAGATCGCTACAAACATTCCAAACATGACACCTTAAGCATTACCAAACCATTTAACTATAAACTTATAAGCAATTTCAAAGATAGAACAACAACAACTATGCCAAATGAAATTCCATAAGATACATACCAAATCACAATATCTCTCTTATATTAAATCATCCAAAATAGCAACAACTCCAGTTTTTTGTTACAACACTTACTTGAGAATAAACCCTAAGTCACTCTAATGTCACTTATCTATTTTCTCTCTATCTCTATCCTTATCGATCTATTTATCCTCCTATATGCCTATCTATCATTCAAATGACGCAACATGCCTGTTTTATAG
>CM021106.1:127838299-127957485 GCA_007115665.2 Sequoiadendron giganteum
CCAAAATCATATCCAAAAGAAAAACAAGTGCAGGAAACTAGTATCTCAAAGTTCAGGATTTAACCCCCCTCGCGGATTCCACCTTGGTGAGGATTTCCGCAAAAATCTGGACTAGGTGGACTCTAACGAACCAAGCATGCTAACTCCCATAATATCATTTTAATCCATCAATTAACAAAGGAATATACCAAGAGAAACTTAGCATAAGTTCATTTAATCTATGAAATATGCCATCAATAAACAAATCCTTAATAACCATCCAATTCAATATTTTCCTAGAAAACCCAGACGAATCTGCCAAAGACAGATTTTGGCAAAAATAGTAACAATTACAACTAACTCGGGAAAATGGAGGAGACACGGAACATGCGGGAAAATCCAGACGAAACGGATTTTAGCAGGAACTAGATATATCATCACCAAAACACAATATCAGAAAAATGAAGCAACCGCAGACATAGGGAAAATCTGGAGGAAGCGGACTTTGGCGAGACAGATGAAATCTGGGAAAGAGTGGTAAAAAATGAAAGAAAGGGATAAGCTAGGGAAATTCGGGGGAAGCGGAATTTCGCAAGAACATCGAAAACTTGAACCCATCCACATCTTTCTTACTTTCACAAAAATGATTCAAACAACTCCAGAACTAAGGCCTGTACTTTGGCAACAACTTAACCTAGACCTCCAACAAATCAAATATGAGTTTAGAACACTCCTCACAACAATTCGAGGAGGATTGGCCATGCCCTAGGTTAAGAACCCTAAAATATCTGTAATGAAAGCACAGAGAACCAAACACAACTTGCTCACACACCAAAATGGAGGGTTTAAGACCAATGCAAGTAAATTCCCAAAAGAAACAATACCAGACCAAAAATAAAACATCAATGACCAACCAAGCAGACTGGTACAGCAATGAAAACCCCTAAAATGTCAGTGATGATGTGCATACCGAAGGAAATCAAGAAACCACGAAGGACTAGGAAGCAAATGAAGCGAACCAATTTGAAATCAATAGAGAAAAGAAGCATATCAACATACCATGAGAGTGAAAGGACTGGAATTGGTAACACAAGCAGAATGCAATCCATGCACATGAAACTCAAATGCACAGTCAAAATGGCCTTGAAATCCACAATCCAGCAAAACACCAAAAGCTCCAAGAATCAAGCTTAAATGATAAGAAAATAAACAAGCTCAAATGATCAATTACTTCCCAAAATCCAATATATCAAAGCCCCAAAACATCCGTACAAACACTATTAATGTGGTCGACAAGATAGCCACGACCACAAAAACCTAGGGATTCAACAAGGCAATAGACTTTGGAGAAATCCGAACCAGAGGGATTTTCCCAGATCCACATCAAAAGGTAGTCACTTCCGGTCATTGAAAGAAAACTGGGAGAATCCGGCCTAGGCAGATTTTCCCCAATAAAATTCATAAGTGTGCCACTTCAATTGGCAAGATGGTCATTAAAGAACGAGCCCAAGCAAGGGAAAACCCACGAAAAAGAAGGGCCAAAACACCAAAAGTGAAGAAAGAGGTCCCCACTTTCAGTGTGGCGTGTGTGCAAAAACTATACAACAATCCCTAAGATGCAAATATAAATGACCTATAAATAAGATCTCTAATCACTCTAAAAAGTCACAAATATGAAGTATACCTTCCTTAGGCAGAAAATGAAGCAATAATGGAAGATGGAATCAATCAAGAAACAAGTCCTTAGGCTTGGATAAATGGCTTGTTGCATATCCAACCTAGAATCTATGATGGTCCACAGAAGGAATCCATTATTAATCTTTGGCAATGCTAGATCTTGACTTGGAAAGACTTGAAAAACCTACAAAAACATAATAGAAGGCTGCTTCAAGACTCTAAAACTTCCTTCAACTTGTTCAACTTATGTCTCTTGTCTCAACTTATGTTAACTTCTATCAACTTATTATGAAAAATGGGTGTGAATCTTACTTTTATAGGCATCTCTACCTAATAACCCGATTATTCGATCTGAAAGGTTGACAAAAGGTCAAATAAATTTAAATATTTTCATTTCCTACTCTTAATTCCTGAAAATAAATCCCCTGGGACTAAGACACCACCAATGGCGTCTTGGTCCCATAAGGCTTAATTTTCTAGTTCAAAAGGTGGGTTGCCAAGATTGATAGTTGTTTAAGGGTTTTGGTCAGGTTTAAAGTTAAAATATGTCCTAGGATGCACAAAAAGGGGTCTTAGGGGCCCATAATAAGTGACCTAAAGGTAAATTAATGTAGGGAATGCTAAAATAGGTCTAAATTAAGTGTGAAAATGCCAAGGTATGCATTTTACTACACTACAAAGATATTACTATGTACATGCTCAAAGCTGATGAAGTTCTTAATGCCATCAATGGTCTTGGTGATAAGCTAGAAAAAAGAAAAGCTATGAAAAAGGTACTAAGAAATCTTCCTAAAACTTACATTTTTAAAGTTTTTGCTATTGAGGAAGCTCAGAATTTGGATAATTGTTCTAGAGATTAGATGTTTGGTGCTTTAATTTCTTATGAATTCAAATATTTTGATCAAGATGCTACAAAGAAAGAAACTATAGGCTTAAAATCTGCAAAGCAAAGAAGGATGATGGATCAAATCCAGATGATCTTGATGAGGTGGAAGAAAATTTTGATGAGATTGGAAAAGGGAACAATAAAATGCAGAGGTAAGTTACCCTTTAAATATTTTAATTATGGAAAGATAGGTCATTATGCTTCTAAATGTCCAATCAAAGTTGTAAATGACAAACCTAAGGATCATAAAGGAAAATTTGTTAAGTTACTATGTTGAAAGAGACAATGGTGTATCTGATGATGAATAATCTAACTATCCTAATAAAGATAGTGATGAATGTGTGTTCATGGTTCTAAAAGTTGGAACTAATTCTAGTAATCTTGAAAGATGTGTGAAAGAAATTGCTTCAGTAACAGAGCATAACATTGAAGGAACTACTGATGGTGTTTTTATGCACTTCTCAACACAGGTAATGCATAGGTGCATCACCTCTCCTAAAAGACAATCTTCCACAATCAAATTACAGAACACTATCCCAAGGTCCCTCGGATGTCAGGTCTTGACATTGCTTGGAATATCTCAGTTGATTTATGTGATTTCTTGGAATCACAAGGTGGACTTATGTGGTTTAAAGCTAAAGGAGAATTGGGTCGATGAAGAGTCAGGAGAGGACAACAATCTTGGACTGCTCGATGGTTTCCAAGATTTCATGGAAAAGTGCATTCAGGATTAGCTTAGTCTGGGAACCCGAATGATCTTTCAAAAACCCTTGCTCCCTAACTGGTGCAGGGTACACAATTTTGCTCACTTAGAGTTCAAATGTTGCTTTTGTCAAACAACAATTGAACATGTTAAAAAATAGGCTACTCCGAAGGACAAAACAGGATCAACATTGCACAAAACAACCTATTCCATCCCTATACCTATTAAAGAAGTTACTGAAATGAAGGCCTCATCGAAGGTGGATGTCCAAGCTACCTGTTCTATGTCCAAGGATTCTCCTAGATTTTGGACGTTGCGCTTTGACAGATCCAAATCCAAGCACGGAGCTGGGCCGGGTTTTGAACTGATCAGTCCCAAAGGTAAGTGATGCTTTGCTGGTCATAAGCTTCGGTTTTATTGTACCAATAATGTAGTAGAGTATGAAGCCTTGGTCTTGGGCCTCTTAATGCATTAAGAAAGGGTGTCAAGATGCTCCAAGTATATGGAGATTCAGATTTAGTTGTAAAACAAGTTAGGAAGCTTTATTCCTATTACAATCGAAGACTCACTAACTACCGGCACTGCTTATGGGATCTACTGGAAGGGCTAGATGCATTCAACATTCAATTGATTCTATGCACTCAGAATCATACTGCCAATGCCCTGGCATAGGCAGCGAGCATGTTACAACCATTGTCCCTATCAGGCCTCAAAAGATTCATGGTGGAGCTCACCTTCGTCCCATTAGTGCCGGATAATGTAGCTAATTTCCAGATATTCAATGATGACAAACATATCCTGGATTTCATCACCAGTTCGGATGTGGTTACTACATAGATAATCGATGAGGTCAAACCCCAAGAGGCAGACCTAGATATAGATGGGGTTATCAACCTAAAGACCAACACCATCCCCAGGGGAATGGTTCAATTAGAGCGAATCTTTGACCTTGATCAGATCAGAGATTAGGATCAACAAGCTAAGAAGAATACCATCAGCGGCCAGTGTGACACCTGCAACCTAGGAATGGTTGGAAATGCTAGGAACGTGTTCATTGGTAAGCACCCATGAAGAAAGGAAGGGAGTAATTGAGGCTCTATGGAAGTATCATGATGTCATCGCCTGGAGCTACAAGGATTTCAAGACTTATGATATGTCAATTATCACCCACACCATCCCTCTCCGACTAGATGCAAAACCCTTTTGGCAATGGCAGCACCCTGTCAATGCTCTATTGGAACTGATAATATACAAGGAAGTAAGAAAGTTGCTGTCAGCCAGGATCATTTTTCTGGTTAGATACTCCACATGGGTGGCAAATCTAGTTCCTGTCAGGAAGAAAAATGGGGAAATTAGATTGTGTGTCGACTTCCCCAACCTGAACCAAGCCTCGGAGAAGGAAAACTATCCTGTACCCTCATTGGATGAGGTGCTACAGATACTAAATGGTTTTTAGATGATGTCCTTCTTGGACGGATATTCAAGGTACAATCAGGTCATGGTACATTATGAAGACCAAACCAAGATAGCATTCACGACCAAATGGAAAACTTTTTCTTACAGATGAATGTCATTCAGATTGTTCAACGCTAGCACCACCTTCCAATGCGCCATGGACATCACCTTCAAAGACCTGATTGGTAGGTGCATTATCATCTATATGGATGATTTAATAGTATTTTCAAAATAGCGAGGTAGTCACATCGCTTATTTATGCAAGGTCTTTGAAAGGTGTCACACATTCGGGGTTTCCCTTAACCCGAAGAAGTGCATCTTTGGGGTCACCGAGGGGAAGCTCCTTGGACTTGTCTTATTAGAATGGGGAATTTCTATTGATCCCAAACATATCCATTCCATCATGAAAATCCAGCTGCCAGGCAGTAAAAAAGAATTAAATTCTTTTTTTGAAAAGAATTAAATTCTTTTTTTGAAAAGAATTAAATTCTTTTTTTGAAAAGAATTCATGGAAATAGTCAAACTGCTCAATGCCATGCTAAAACAAGATGCCAAGGTCGATTGGACCCAGAAGCAAAGAAGAATTTTGGGGGAATAAAGAAGGTAATTGCTGATGCTCCTGTGCTAGTCAGCCCCAATTACCTGAATCCCTTCTACATATACTCCTTTGCTTCGGATCATTCCTGTGCCAGCATCTTGACACAAAAGGATGATGAGGGGAGAAAACATCCGATCGCCTTCATGAGCTCCCCCCTAAAGGATGTTGAACTATGCTATCATAACATTGAAAAAAAAGCTTATGCCCTTGTTAAATGAGTCAAGAAGTTCAAGCATTATATCTTGCACAACAAGGTGTTTGCTATAGTCCCTGACCCCGCAGTGAAAATGTCACTTATCCAGAATGAGTTAGGGGAGCGAAGGGCAAAGTGGATCGCATTGCTACAGGAGTATGATATGGAGATCCAACCGATGAATCTGGTAAGAGGGCAAGAAATCACCAAAAAAAAGGCAAAGGTAGTTGTTGATGCTAGACCTGAGCTCATGGTACAACAATACCAGCCGGAGGATGTCTCCCCAAGGGAGTGGTACAATGACATAGTGTACTACCTGCTCAATCATAAATGTCCACCTCATCTGTAGGGAGTCCAAAGGCAAGCCCTTAGGCTGAAAAGAAATAGCTATATGTTATAGGGCACCATATTGTACAAGAAGAATCATGAAGGTATCTATTTGCGATGCCCGGGTAAGGAGGAAGTTGATCATGTTCTTAAGGAATTCCATGATAAGTTTGGGACTGGTCATGGTTTTGATCTATCAAATGCACACCAAATCTTAAGAGATGGGTATTATTGGCCCACTATATTCAAGGATGCCCATGGTCATGTTCACACCTGCCACGTGTAACAAACTACCGCCGCCCAGAAAAGGAATGTTGTTGTCCCATTGCAACCTGTTCTGGAGGTAAGACCTTTCTCACAATGGGGTCTTGACTTCATTGGTCTGGTAAGCCCTCCATCGTCTGCTTGACACAGGTACATTCTAACCGCTTCTGATTACTGCACTAGATGGATAGAAGCAAAAACTTGCAGGCAATGTACAACTGAAGTGGTAACTAATTTCCTAGAATGTTTTATTTTGAATCACTTTGGTTGTCCATATTCTTTGGTATGTGATAACGACCCTGCATTTGCTTCATTGAAATTCATGAGTTGGGCCTTTGACTATGGTATCACCCTCAAATTTTTATCTAATTATTACCCTCAAGTCAATGGCCTTGTTGAGTCCACCAACAAGAACTTGATCGCAGTGATCAAGAAGCTACTAGATAGGAATCCCAAGGATTGGCATAGCCAACTTTGTTTCGCCCTGTGGGCAGAGGGCAACCATCACAAGGCTGCCATCAGAGATTCCCCATATCATCTCATCTATGGCTTAGAGCCCGTCTTTTCCATACACTTGAAAATCCCTACCCTCCAGTTTGTCAATGATTTTTATGGAGGAGACCGCAAAGAAGCTCGCCTCACCAAGTTGTTGCACCTTGAAGAAGTATGAGACCATGTAATAGAAAATTTTGTCAGACATCAGGGCATAGTCAAAAGATGGTTCAACTACCAAGCCAAGGTTAAGGCCTTCCCAATTTCCAATCTGGTCCTCTACTGGGACAAGGCCCATGAAAAGAAAGGGGGACATCAAAAATTTGACAAGTTCTAGGTTGGCCCATTTTAGATTGCTGAAATCTTGGGAGACAATGCTTTCCGCTTAAAAAATTTGACTAGTGAAGACGTCTCATTTCCTTTCAACGGGAAGCACCTTAAGCATTACTTCTAGGCCTGAGCTCTTTCAGAGTTGTCTATGTAAATACCTATACATAGGTTAGAATAGGTTTCCTTCTTTGTCCTTCAGTTTTGCTCGTTGTCTCAGCTATTTTGTCTCGACCTTGGAAGAGTCTTTTCGTTCTGCTATGGTGGTCGTACTTAGTTTGATAAATGGTTTGCCCTTCTGCCCACTCTTGTGATGTTCTCTAGATAAGGCTTCATTCCGTATTGCTAACCTCTGAAAGCCCCTAAGCGTCGGTTTTCAACTTCCGAACTCTGAACTAACCTAGGATGGCTATTTGCTTGAATCCCCTACATTTATCACGGAACACATAGAAACACATTTTAACATTTTCAAAGAATGGTATGGTGATTACTAGGAAGAAGGGATAAGTGAAAAATATAAAGTCTTCTCTAGTGACCACTGCGATTCTCAAGCCCATAGTTAGCTTCATTGCTTACACGGTTGAATACGAAGAAAAGAAGAAAGTGTTGAAAAGAAATATCAAATAAAAGGAATAAAACAAAGTAAAATAACAACCGTATGGGTGTGCGAATATCTCTATCGAGGCTATGGACGCCTAGTTGGCAGAAGAGATATATTCATGGGGTCACTGTGACAACTCCATTGGGGGCTATGGACACCTGCCTGGCAGTGGAGCAATGTCCAAGTTACTTTTGGGATCAGGTGAACTACGTAGCTTATCTCTCTCGATCAGTGGTTGCTCATGCTATTTTAGAGGAAGGTAAATGAGCTCACCATGCACACACCTCCATGATGATGTCGTAGTATGATTCAACCTCAGCTTCTTTAACTTGTTCTTAGTTCAACTTTGAAAATCAGCTTTGGTTTGCGAAATCAAAGATCACAGGTTCGGAATGAATATTTTTTTCTAGAACGCCGATAGTGTTCTCCCAATGGATTCGCCATTTGTTGTGCTTGTTGCACACATGCCCCATTTGGAATGGGGACCCTCTCTTCCCAGTTTTTCTCGTCGGGTCCCTTTTTGGCTTCGCCTCATTTTGCATGTCCATTTTACACCCTAATAGGTCAACTTAGCCTCCAAAGTCACATTTTAAGTCTGACCAAACTTTCCCCCCTTTGAAAATGTTAAATCTTTGCCCTTTTTGGGTTTCCCTTTTTGGTTTTCCGTTCCCGATTGGCTATTGTAGGCAGCCACCGCCAGACGTCTTCCCAACCTGTTGGGTCTAACCTAACAAGTTTCCCTTCTTGGAATTTTGTCTTCGAAATTCTATTTTCAAGCGGCAGTGGCTAGACATCTTCCTAGCCACTGGACCTCGGACCTCCCACCACCGCCCACGAATTCAAACTCACCAAACTTTCTGACCACCGTACAAAGCATTTAATTGTGTTATTAATGGCAGTTTTGGCTATAAAAATGGATTTCGAACTGTCATTTTCACGCGACCGAAGTGATTGAGAAATTTGCAAAGCTTCCCAATTTCTAGCATTTTCCGCCCCCGCGTTCAAGCTCTTGTCTAGCCATGTTCCAAGCATTCAAAAACATCCTTCTTTGGGATTTCAAGGTATGTCTATCATCCGCGTGCCTCATCTTCCTTTTCATCAAATTCTAGATTAAAACAAAGTAAAAATGTAAAAATGGGTTAAAATCTGGTAGATTAGTACTCCCACTAAAAAACCCACCTTTTAAAATCTGGGAAAAGCACATAAAACCATCGAAATTTAGTGTCGGAGCTTGACCCCTTCGCCGCTATTCTTCAGAACAATCACTGGCATCTCCCAGGCCCAAACTTTCCCGTGGCCGTCCACACTAAATGCAAAACTTAAACTTCAAAAAATTGACAGTGGCCAAGCTCGCCCCGGATCTCGGCCTCTGGATTTCCCTTTGCCGGTTTCCGTGGTGCCCAGCCGTCGTGAATGGCCTCCCTCGAGCGTCTTTCCCGCCCTCGGATCCTGAGCTTGTGATGCCCATTTTAAACTTGCAAAAAATTGAAAATCGGTCAAGGAACAAATTGTCCCCGAGATTCGACCCTCGGAGTTCCATTCCCGGAATTCCCTGTTAACTTCATCATTGTGAACAGCCTACCTTGAGAATCCTTCTGAACCTCGGACCTCAGGCACATAAGGTTCGTTTAAATTTGCAAGGAAGGAACCGAAGTCCAAACTCAATCCGGACCCAACCCTCTGGAATTCCATGTCACTTTCGTCATTCTGAATGGCTATCCTAGAGCGACCTTATGACTCTCCGACCCTAGCCTGCTTTTCGCCGAGCGTGAAATTTAAGTAGAGAACTACCATCCAAACATCCTTCAGACTCCGAACTTTGGAATTTTGCCTCTGGGGTTCCGTTCTACTATCACCATTCCAAATGGCCTTCCCTGAGTGACTTTCCGGCCTCCGGGTCCGGACCCTTTGTTCGCCACCAAGCTTTCCGAACTCCTGAATTTGTCTTCGGGGATTACCCTCCAGAATTCCACTCCCGGATTGCCACCTACATTTCACCATTCTGAACAGCTAACTTGAAACTACTTCCTAATAATGGCAATTCGAGCTCTGAAATCCGATGCCCGGAGTTTCATCTTGCCTTGGCTGTTTCTAGCGGTCTTCCTGCAACTAATACTTGAACACCTAAATGAGGGCTCAAATGACCTCCAAATCCAAAAAGGACCTCGACCCACTTGCTAAAATTGGGTCTTCTTTCACGCCAACCCTCAATTAAACAAATCCAACACTGATAAACACCTTTGGGAGTCCCATACCTCATTTTCCCTTCCAAACAACATTCTGCCAAGGAAACTCTAGCCCTGGAAGCTCGGGTCACTTGCCTTGCTTTATAATGATGTTTTATCAAATGTTAGAAGATTATCAAATATGAATGAAGATTGTGGATCTAACCTCAATGTGCAAGGACTTGTCTGAGGCCACTTTCTCATAAAAATATTTCTAATTCATGTCTTTTGTGCAGGATTTATGGAATCTAGCATGGAAGCTTCTAGTGCATCCCAGGAAAAGGGGAAAGGAATAGCCAAGGCACCTCTAGGCAAAGAGGATAAGGATCATATGAGGTACAAGTTTCAAGGGGTGCCCTTACAATCTAGAGTCACCACTCTTTGAAAAGATGTCATGGATACCAATATCGATCAGGTCGATATTGATGAGTTTACACAGAGAGTCAGGGTGAATCCTAAAAGAAAAAATGCAAGATTGATAAGGAGCAGCGAACTTGCCAAAGCTATAGGCTTCCCACCAACCTTGGTGGCCCTAGAACTGGTAATGGCATGCATAGAGGCATATCAACCTCATACTAGAACTATAGTGGACCGAGATGGGAATATCCTTGCAGATATGTCTTTGCTTGGTATAACATAAACTTTCCACATTCCTACCTTCAAGAGCATGGAGACCCCCACCATAGAAGAATGCAAGGCGTTATGGGAACAAGATCCTTTGAAATGCTAGAAACTAATCAATCAGTACTGGTTAAAGGACAAGCGGGGTAGTGTCGGCAAGCTCCCTCATGAGCTCCTTCCATTCCCTCTATTTCTGCTGCTACGATGTGTGTCCTCAGCCTCCCGAAATCCTTTGTAAAATACATGCAAAATGTGCGATCTGAGCTTTCAGGGATGCTTACTAGTCCAATGGTAGAAGCTGCAATAGTTCAGGCTATGGCCAATGCTCTAGCTCTCCTTGCCCCTACCGAACCACCAAGAATGGAGGCGACAATGTAGATATTAGATGAGCTTGAGTGACAGCAGCTAGAGGCTACAAAGAGGCCAGAAGATGAAGAATTTGAATACCATGACCACCCTTTGTTTGAACTCCGGGAGATCGATGAGGTGGCCTATGAATCTTCTAGTGAGGACAACGAGGGGCTTGACACTAAGTTAGTTCAGGAAACGCATGATCCCGAGCTTGAGGCCGGGTGGAGCAAGCAGCTTAAGGAGATTGAAGATAAGGAAGTTGAAGATCATCTTATGGTGGATGAAGAAGTTACTACTCCGGAGATTGAAGGCAATAGGTCTCCAACTGAAAGTCATGGCCAAACCCCATAACATGATGAGGAAGCATCCCTCCATGAAGATGAGCAAGAAGATAAGCCCGGGGAACATGAACACAACCAAAATGAAGAAGAAAAGGGTGATGAAAGGGAGGATCCCTCCAACGAACAATTGCGCACCAAGTCTCCCACTAAGTGTATAATGCTTGAATAGGACTTCGATGAGGAGAAGGAGGATGCAGAAACTGAGAAGGGGGCCCTTATCGTCAGAGTCACTAAACTCAGGATGGAGGACAACAAGAATCAAGGTGAATCACCTAGGGAAGAGCCCCAAATACTTGGTTGGTTGGAGAAGCAGTTGAAGCAAAAGACTCCCACCCTAAAAGATCCTAAGGCAAGGCTAGAAGCCATATTGGAGCACAAATAATCACCAAGAAAGAGAAAAGGCCAAAGATCATATCAAAGGTAACCATGGATGCCTCTGGATTTAGGGAAATACAAATAGTGACCCCAGTGGTTGGGGAACATGGAATAACCTATAATGTCTCCACCATCAGTTTGAGAGTGGCCACGAGAGAGTAGAAGGTCAACCACCTCTAGGAATCAGTCGCCATGGTGGTACACCTTATCCAGCAAGATAAGGTTTCAAAGGAGGAACTCAAAGCCATCCTTATCTGATGGCCTACATTCTATAGTAGTCATCCCCAGATGAGCAGCCCACTACATCATCAGCCCCACCTCAGTTGTTATCTTAAGAGCAGATCAACAAATTGGAAAAGAGAAGGAATTTAGATAAGACTATGGAAAACCAGTTCTAGTAGGTCTTAGACATGGGAAACACAGGCATCAACTCGGTGGTCTGAACCGTAAATAAGCTCTTGGAAGTGTAGAGAACTCTTGAGGGTACAAAGCAAGTCTACGAGGGGTTCCCAAGGAAGTACAGAGAAGCCTACCTAAAAATTGAGGCCATACTCATGTTGCCAAGCGAGGTTTGGGAGAAGAACCTTGTCCTCAAAGATGATGACCACTGGTTAGTGGATGTATGGAAATGAGACTTTGACCATCGAAAGGGAAAGTTGGAGCAGATTCTAGAATGGGTAGTTCTGAATATTGAATGGGCCAAGGAGTCTAGAGAGGATTGTCCTCGGTACCTCAAGCTAATGACAGGGTACAAGCCACCCACTGTTGAAATTAATCCAGAGAGCATAAATCCACACTTCTTAAAGAACATGGAAGATGGGATGTCGACTGAAATCACCATAGATTTCATGAGTTTTGATGCCCGAGCCTTTGCCCAGTCAGAAATTTTCAGAGATAATGCTGCCAAATATGATGACGATTGGAAGAAGCTCATTAACAACTCCCAAGAATGGAGCTACCAGATTTTACGGTCTGAAATCATAGAGTTGGACAAGTTCCAGCAACTGATCTTGAGTTTCATGGAGTATGCAGCTTCGAAGAAACACGAAGGCAACCCAATCATCGATGAAGAATTCCTCAAAGAGTAGCTGTAGCAAAGAGCAAATAGCAAAAGGATGAAATTGCTATAGTGCTTCCACTAGATGACAAAATAGGGAAAAGACAAGAAATGTTTTATAAATGTAATATATTTGGGGGTAGGTGAAACCCTAGTGTAAAGTGAATCTTGGCCACACAATAGAATTGAATCTTGGCCACTTATTTTTCTTTTTGAAAACTATAAATAGGGCTCTCCTCCTCTCATTTTAAGAGAGTTGAGTTGTTGTAAAGGCATGCTATAGAAATTATAATAGAAAATACAATCATTTCTTGGTGTATTTTTGGGTTTCTCCACATGTTTCATGATTCTTCTCCTTTAATTAAAACTTTACTTCAAGTTACTTTTCTTTTATAGTATCCTTTAGTTAGCTTTAGTGGATTTAGTATGTTGTCTTTGGTTATGAAGTTTTCTGCTATGTGTATGCTTTCCTTGTCCATAATTTTGGTCATTTGTTGTTGGTAGGTGACTATGTAAAGTTAGCCTGGAATTTAGTTTCATAGATGATCCTTAAAACTTGTCTTTATTCACATTTACATGGTGAATGAATGATGAATATTTGCAATCCTTGGAAGATAGCATAGATATCATGACATTGTGAGAGTTCTGATTAAGTGAAATCCTATTTAAGGAAACTGTCCATAGTAGGAACCTCCATGATGACTGTTCATCGGTAATTGTAGGTCCAAGAACCATCCTTCTTCCCTACCCCTTTTCCTTTTTTTTAAGAAGCAACCTGTGCTAAGGTTCATTACACATTGTAAAGCCAAATCTGATGAAACAATGGAGTCTAAGACTATTGTTTGAGCTTGCAGTTGAGTGTAGTAATTTCATATTCGAAGAACTCCATTCATTGACCCAATTCTTCTACAGCTTTAAACCACGTAAGTCCACTTTGTGATTCTAGCAAATCACATAAATCAAATGAGATATTCCAATCACTATCAAGACCTGACATCTGAGAGACCTTGGGATAGTGTTTTGCAATTTGATTGTGGAAGATTGTCTTTCAAAAGAGGTGATGAACCTATGCATTACCTGTATTGAGAAGTGCATAAAAACACCATCAACAGGAACTATGCTAACTTTTTTTCATGCAAGATAAGAAAGGGATTACTAAATCATTGATAGTGGATGCTCAAATCATATGATAGATGATAAGAGTAAGTTTTTTAAACTTCAAAGTTATGATGGTGGTCTTGTTAAGTTTGATGATGATACATTTGCTAAGATTTGTGGAAAAGGCTCAATTAGTTTTGATGGAAAGAATAATATAGATGATGTTATTTATGTCAAGGGTCTTTGACGTAATCTTCTAAGTGTAGGATAGATATGTAGCAAAGGATATATTCTTATGTTTTAGGATGGTGGTTATGAAATAATAAAAGGAAGCTCCAGTACTCAAGTTGCTACTGGAACAAGGATAAAAGGTAACATTTAACAGTTCAAAGGTAGTGGTGTTGAATTCTTTGTCTCAAATCAATGAAATTTGGCTATGGAATAGAAGAATGGGTCACATCAATTTTGATATCCTAGTGAACATAAGTTTTACTAATACTGTGAGAGATTCTCCAAAAAATACAAAGCCAATTAATGCAATTTGTAAAGAATGTCAAGTGGGAAAGAAAACAAAGAAGAGGTTCAAGATAAAAGAATATTCTACTGTAGGTCCTTTGGAGTTGGTGCATATAGATCTATGTGGACTTACCAAAATAAGAAGCTCATATGGAGATAGGTATTTCATCTTATTGATTGTTGATTATTCTAGAATGACTTGGGTAACATTTATTAAAAAAATCATAAGATCTAGATAAGTTTAAAGAAATCAATTCTATGGTTGAGAATGAAATGGATGTAAAAATCAAGTTCTTAAGGTCTGACAGAGATGGTGATTTCACCTCCAATGAGTTTAATATATTTTGTGAAGATCATGGAATAAATAGGCATTTGTCAGCTCCTAGGACTCCTCATTAGAATGGAGTTTTGGAGAGGACGAATATAATAGTTTGAGAATAAATTAATATTGTAGTCTACATTCTTAACAAAGGTCCAACAAGAGTGAACAATTCAAAGACTCCCTATGAGTTATGGTATCGTAAACATGCTACTATAAAGTATTCTAGAGTTTTTTGAAGCAAATGCTATATTAGAAGAAATGAAGAAAACTTAGAAAAGTTTGATGAATGGTATGATGAAATAATCTTCCTTGGATACTCTACAAGAAGAAAAATTTACTGGTTCTATAATAAAAGGTTGAAGAAGATTGTTGAAAGTGAAAGTGTTAAGGTGGGTGAAGAACCATTATAGAGCTTAGTACTGATAGAAGGATATGAATATAATGATTCCCATTGTAGTGAAGAAGAAAAGGAAAAAGAGATGATAGTTGAAGAGGAAGAAGCTCTAGAAAATATCACTAAGACTCCTAAGTATGTGAAAAAGAACCATTCTAAAGATTAGATAATTGGACACAAGAGAAAAGGTGTGTTGACAAGGAAGAAATAATTTATTGCAGAGGAACAAGTAAATTTCTATTTACTTTCAGAGGTGGAACCTAAAATAGTGACTAAGGCATGCAAAGATGAGAATTGGATCAATGCTATGAAAGAGGAATTGGAACAGATTGAGAAGAACTAGACTTGGGAATTGGTCCCAAGACTAGGAAATAAGAATGTGATAGGAACTAAATGGGTTTTCAGTAAAAAAATAAATCAGGATGGAAAATTTGTTAGAAACAAGGCTATAATTTTGGGTAAGGGATACTCACAAGTAGAAGGAATATATTTTGAGGAGATATTTTCTCTAGTGGAAAGGATGGAATCCATTCGATTTTTTTTGGCTTCTACAACACATAAAAACTTCTAATTTTATTGAATGAATGTGAATTCTACATTCTTGAATGTTGAGTTGGAAGAAGAGGTATACATTAAACAAGCGAAAGGATTCTAGTTGTTAGAAGATTTTGATATGGTCTGAAAATAGAAGAAGGAATTGTATGGACCCAAACAAGCTCCTAAAGTTTGGTATTCAAGGTTAGATAAGTATTTTCTACAAAAAGGAATCAAAAAAATTATTGTAGATATCAATCTATATTTCAAAGTTGAAGGAAAAGAAATCTTGATTGTAGTAGTGTATGTGGATTAAATTATCTTTAGAGGAAATGAAGGTATGTGCAAGAAGTTTTCAAAGTAAACGCAGAAATAGTTTGAGATGTCAATGTGTGGGGAGATCAATTTCTTTCTTGGATTACAAATCAGTCAATCTAAAAAAGGTATTTTCATTTCACAGTCAAAATATGTCAAGGAAATGTTGAAGAAGTTTGGAATGGAGGATTATAAACTAGTGTTTTCCCCTATGGTTACTGGTTGTAAGTTGAGAAAAAATGATGAATCTCCTAAGGCTGAGAAAAGAAAATATAGATCAATGATTTTTGGATTGCTATATCTAACTCTTACTAGACTAGATATCATGCATGTAGTTTATCTTGTAGCTAAATTTCAAGAAAATCCTGGAGAATCTCATGTTTCAATTGTAAAGAGGAAATTTAGATACTTGAAGGCACTTCGGAATTTGGTTTCTGGTAACTTAGGGATACTGATTTCTCCTTGAGTGCATACATATAGATGCATATTAGGTAGGTTGTACAGATGATATAAGAAGTACAAGTGGTGGTGCTTTCTTTCTTAGAAATATATTGGTTTCATGGTTGAGTAAGAAGCAAGACTCAATATCATTATCTACTACAGAAGCAGATTATATTGCAACAACATCATTTTGTACACAGGTTTTTTGGATGAAGTAAACATTGAAGGATAGTACAGTATCATATGATGAACCTATTTCTATCTTATGTGATAATACAAGTGCTATTAATATCTCAAAGAATCCGGTAATGCATTCAAGAACAAAAAATATCTCTATCCAATATCACTTATTAAGAGAGAAAGTTACATAGAATGAGTTGAAGCTAGAATATGTGCCTACAAAGGATCAAGTTGAAAATATATTTACAAAGGCTCTTCCAAAAGATACCTTTTTGAGTATCTCTAGGAGAAGTTAGGGGTTATTTCCTCTCCTTCTTTTAACTAGATTCATAAGTTTTTGTATCTATCTAGCTGATCATTCAAGATACATTCTTGGTCCTGGACTGATGTTGAAGGCTACCTCTTAGGAGTAGGTAATAGTGTCATTACTTAGTATAGTCAAATGGAATATATTTTGTGCCCCTAAGGGGGAGAGTGCAAAAAATTAAATGCAATGAAGAGAGAGTGTAGTTTCTTGTTGGTGTTACAAGTGGTGTATGTAGATGTCAAGAGGGAAAAATTCTATAGAGATGATGTGTTAAAGGTGCAGGTGTCAAAGGGGAAAGAGCATTGGATGATTCTATGGCCCTTTTCTTTTGATTTCAAAGGGGGAGATATTTGGTAGAAAAACCATAGTTTAGAGGAGTATTGAAAGAGAGAGAGCTAGATCTGCTTGGGAGAGAGTTGGTTGAATAGTACAAAAGTGAATATGGTCTAAAGACCACAAGGGGAGAGAGTGTTCAAGAGAAAGAGAATGAGAGTATGAAGTGTTTCCCTAATGAAGGGCAGTGATGCTTGTTGCAAGTTGTTGGCTACTTTTGTTGTTGATGTTTTTCAGAGAGCTAGTGTTTCCATCAATGACAAAGGGGGAGATCATTTCAAGTATGTTGTTGGTGTTTTCATTGATGTTAATATTTGTTGGTGTTGGTCATTGATGTCAACTATATGGATATTTTATGTTGGAGTTGTTGGAAGGATGTCGGTGTTGTCATAGTTGGGGATATTGTTGTCAAGTATTGATGCTAGTATGAATGTGTTGTGATTTGATAGGAAGGTTTTGTGGTGCTATCATCAATGTTGATGGATAAGAGTTGCAGTTGCAGTAAGTTCACTTGGTTTCCAGGTGATTTTGAGAAAAAATGAATAAAAGAGTGTGTAGTGTGACAAAGGTGTGTTCAGTGTTGTTCTTTGAATTTATTCATGGTTGGATATATGCCTATGTGGTTTGGATATGATGATAAAAGGTGTTCATAGGTTCTATATCTAGAGTTTCAAGTTTTGGATCATTCAACAATGAAAGTTATGTTTGACAATTTATTTATCTATGCAGAAGGTTGTCTAGGAGAAATGAGATTGCTCCACATTTCTCCATAGTAAGGTTTCTTGTCTTGTGGATTTTTTTATGATATTATATGGTTTTTAACTTGCTTCCCTTGAAGTTTCAGGTGTTGAGGTGTTTTCCAAGGTTGGTTAGTGAGTTGTGTTATGTGGCGGTGTGTCTGGTTGCACAGAGTAATGGTGTTCTCAATTTTAGGTGGCTGTGGTAGAGTTGCAAAATATTTTGATGATGTTGGAATATTTTGAGATGTGTGGATGTTGTGAAGTATTTTTGTGTGGTGCACATGACCTAGAGAAGCATGTATGTGGTTGCTTATAGTGTTAGTTTAGGTTTGGTTGACTGGCATGCTAGCACTATTTGTGGAGGTACCTCATGGATTTTGAATGTGTTGAGTATCATGGTGATGATGATTTGGGTCCTAGTTAACCCTTGGTGTGGTCTTCCTTCACTTCTTTCCACCGTGGAGGTTTTTGGTGACAAGCTATTTTGGTTTTGCATGTTTTAGGTGTATACATTTCATTAAGGTCGACCTAATTGAGATTGTTTAGGTCATGGATGGTATATAAGCAAGATAAATTATTGGATATGAGTGTGGATTTGTAGAAGGTGTGTGAAGGATGTGAGTAAGTGTGGTGATTTGAGTACAAGCTTAATGCATATGACTCTTAAGCACTAAGCAAAAGGGTCTATATTTTCAATGTGCTTGAATTTGTTGGAGGTAGTAAGCCAAAGGTTGTGGATGGCATAATGTTTTACTAGTGGATTTAATTTTTTTTCCTTGAGATAGTGAATCTCTTTGCAACAATTTTCTTCTATATTCTTTCTTCTTGTCAGTGAGCCACTTAACAGTGAGCCTTTCTTCTTTTTCTAGGTAGTGATCCCTTGATAGTGAGCCTAGTTGTATCCAGTGTTGCGATTCATATATATGTGAGCTAATCCTCATCGTGTATTTTCCCTTATTGATTTTTCCATGTAAATCTAGTGTTCTTATGTGTTTGGATGTGTTTGCATTATTATTTCATATTTTTACATTTTGTTAATGCATGATAAGGGTTAAAGGGATAACAAGGGTTTGAATGATACCGAGGGATTGCATGTTTTAAGTATACAAATAATTCACCCACCCTCTCAGTTGTGTTGTGTATCTAACAAGGTTGTGGATATAGTTGTTGAATATGCAATAGTACTGAGAGGGAGGGGAGGTGAATAAGTACTTAAATGATTAATTTCATTCAACAAAAATTAAACAATTAAAACATGATGAGTAGAAGAACACAAAAATTCACACACCATAACACTAGATTTTAGGTGGAAAACCCAACAAGGGAAATACAATGGTTAGCAAGCTTCTTGGATCTACTACCCAAATACAGCCTCACAAAATATAACAACATTACAGCATATTTTTATGGTCTTTAACCAAAGGAAGTTCACTACATCCTTTTACAACTTTCACAACATAGGCTCACTACCTCAACATAAAATTTAATTATCTTAGTACATCAGCTACCTCCGACTCATTGCCTTTGGTATTTACACTTGCTTCAATAAGCTTTATTTCCTATAGCTCACTACCTTCAACAAACTTACTCATTTACAAGATCATATTATTATTTATAGTCTTTACATTCACTACTGATCTTTGGCACATTTCATCATCAAAATATATTCTATGGAATTCTATTCACACATTGTCTACTCAAAAAAATCACTATAGACTCTGATAGGGACAGGGTTGGATTGAATCAATCACAGACTCAATGCTATGGGTATTACCATTGATAACCCCTTGGTGTCACTTCGTCCACCACTCAACCTGTAGGTACTAAGCTATTTAGGAACCCCTGGTTCCATTTCCAACCCTGCTATCATTTACAATGTCTCAACCAACCAAATCTTGGTGCTCTTCCTCTCATGCAATTCCTAGCCCTTAATACTCTTAAAGACTAGCTCACCTCCAAATACTCCCAAATCTTGTTACAAGGGTGTGAGAAGATTCCATGTTTTGAAAATCATCTGACAAAGGCTCCTGATCAACCTCCATTCACTAGTTCTCCATCGCTTTCAAGAAAATGCTTTTCTTGGGTTTAAAAGGCTAGTAGCCTTGAGCCCCAATTAGGTCGTTGAATAGGGAAAAAAAAATGCTTTTTCTTTCTAAACCCACCAAGTAACCTAGTTCTTTGCTTAGGAAATGTGTTTCAAATGATCTCACCTCCAAGATTCTTATGGTTTCAAGACTGCTCAGGCTGTATGTTGTCCAAACAACAATTTGGTCAAGCAGCTAGGGTTACAAAACTGCTCAGAACCAGTTTTAGGACTGGTGAAAATTTCTCCTCCTAAACAGATTGCTGGGCTCTCCTCCTTGTCATCATACGTGGCCAAGAATTTCCCCTAAATTCTCCAAAAATAATTTCTCAAAAATCTTCACTCCCCTGCAAGTTATCAACGTTGTTCTGCAGCCTTTCCTAGCTGGGCTCTTCACTTGCTCGTCTAGGGCAAGGCTTTTCTCATAGCTCCTGCAACCAAAAGAAACTTAACACCTACCATATTTACAAGTACAAAGATGGAGCCTGACCATGTTCCCAATGATTCCATACTTCCTGGTATGGAGGGAATGCAGCCTAGAGCTCCATTTTTTACACAGTTCCAATCAAAACAGAAATAAGGAAAAAAAAACACAGAATTTACAAGAATGGATGAAAGCGATGGAACAAATATAAAATGTTCCCAAAAAAAAATTCCAGAGGCCTCTCTACATGATAAAAAAACCTACAAAATGCCTCTTTTAATTCATTTAGTTGTTGTTACACAAACAAGAACAAAAAACACAAAAAATAAGATAAGAACGTTGTTTTCTTTAACTTCTGGAAAACACAGTCCATACAAAAAATTCTAACCCCCCAACAAGGGTCGTGGTATCTCTTAAAGATTCCTTCACAATAATTTAGGTTCTTGGGTTGAGGCTTAGATGACCTAAAAATGCATTTTTGTAAAACCCGCTGTGTTTTCAAACACTTAGGCAATTTTTACAACTTAGCCAAAATGAAGAGTTAAAACTACTTAACTCTTGTTAACCTACTTTCCAAAGTTCAAAGAAAACCCCAAGAGACTAAAACAATGGTCAACATGACCTTATGAGAAAACACAACATAACAAAATTAAACTTCAACCAAAAACTCCAAATAAGGCTTGAATTTTGCCAGGTGCTCTTGCACCATTCTCCCCCTCTCAGCACAAACACTAAGAACTGGAAGGAGGGATAATTTCCATATCAATTCCAAGTTTCTTGAGCTGATCTTCTTGTACCCATGTAGCTTCTGAGTCAGGCTTGTTCTTCCACTTGATAAGGTGCTCCATGTATACCTTATTCCTTGTAGACTTTTGCACTCTGGACTCCAAGATCTGCTCTGCCTGAGGCTGCTCTTGATTAGGTACGGGTACATTACTGATGTCCTTGAAAATTTTATGACTGTTCTAAACCTCATCCCTGACTGTTGCCTTATACCTGATCAAATCAACAACGTTGAACACCGGTGAGATGCCCAAATCTGATGGTAACTCCACCTTGTATGCATTCTTGCCATATTTGGCCAACACCTTGCATGGACCCACTCTCTTCATCTGCAACTTGGTTGCCATTCCTTTCTACAATTTGGATTTGTTGAGGTGGACCATAACATAATCCCCAACTGCAAATTGTACATCCTTCCTTGACAAATCCACTTTCTCCATCAACTTTTGGGTTGTTGCTGTAACTATGTTCTTGACCTGCTCATGGATCTCTTTCATTGTTTGAGTGAAGTATTCTACATGTCCACTCCTATTCTCCTGACATCCAAGGTCTCTAAGCTCACAAATTCCTCTTGGGTGCATCCCATACACAAACTCAAAAGGACTTTTCCCTGTAGTTCTATTGACACTATCATTATAGGAATATTTAGCTTGGGAAATCACCATATCCCATGTTTGTCCATATTCTTTAGTCAAGCACCTCAGAAGATTTCCTAGCACTTTGTTAACCACCTCTGTTTGACCATCGGTCTAAGGATGGTAAGCTGATCCAAATGACAGATTTGTTCCCAATCTGCTCCATAGAGTCTTCCAAAAATGACTCATGAACTTCACATCTCTGTTAGAAACAATGCTTAGAGGTAGTCCATGGATCTTAACAACTTCCTTGAAGAAAAGATGAGCTATGTAGCTTGCATCATGAGTAGTTTTGCAGGGAATAAAATGACTCATCTTGCTAAATCTGTCTACCACAACATAAACACTATCATAACCAGTCTTGGTCTTAGGAAGGCCTACCACAAAATCCATACTCACACACTCCCAAGGTCTATTTGGAATTGGTAGGGGTTGATAAAGACCATCATTACTAGCTCCTCCCTTAGCTCTCATGCATACAACACACTGTTCCACATATTTTCTAACATCTCTTGCTAACTTAGGCTAGTAATAGAACCTTTGTACTAGTTCTAAAGTCTTATTGATGCCAAAATTCCCACTAAGACTACCATTATGTTTTTCTTGGATCAGATTTTCTCCCATTGACCCTCTTGGAACACACAACTGATTACCCTTAAATAACAGTCCATTTTGCAATGTATATTCAGCATATTTACTATGGAAATGATTTTCAAAATCAGAACATACCTTGTAACCTTCTGAGAAGTCTTCATCTTCACCATAGAGGTCTTTGAAATTCTCTAATCCAATGCTCTTCAACTGTACCTCTTGGACTGTCAACAACCTTCTGCTCAATGCATCTGCTACATTATTCATTGTTCCCTTTTTGTGCTTGATAGTGAATGTGAAAGCTTGGATGTATTCCATCCATTTCAAATGTCTATTACTTAGCTTCTCTTGGGTTTTGATGTAGCTAAGTGTCTGGTTATCAGTGAAGACCACAAACTCCTTGGGTAACAAATAATGCCTCCACTTCCTAAGGGACTGCACTAAAGCATATAATTCTAGATCATAGGTGGAATATTTTTGCTTGGCTTCATTGAGCTTTTCACTAAAGAAGGCTATAGGCCTACCTTCTTGACTAAGTACTCCACCTAATGCAACTCCACTTGCATCACACTCAACTGTGAACAACTTGTCAAAACTAGGTAATAACAGAATTGGTTGAGTTGCCACTTCTTTTTTCAATTTTTCAAACCCTTTACCAGCCTCTTGAGTCCACTTAAATTTTGTTTTCAGACCACCTTTGATAGTATCTAGGATTGGTGCACATATACCACTGAAATTCCTTATGAATTTTCTATAAAATTGGGTAAACCATGAAAACTCCTTACCTCTGTTGTTGTGGTTGGTGTAGGCCAGTTTATGATTGCCTCCACCTTGCTTGGATCCATTTTCAATGATCCCTTAGACACTACAAAACCTAAGTACACAAGTTCTTGTTTGAAAAATTCACACTTTTCCAAGTTGATAGCCAACTTCTCCTCTTGCAATCTTTTAAGAACCATCTCCACATGCTTCAAATGTTCTTCTTTTGTCTTACTGAAAATCAGTATGTCATCAAGATAGACTACCACAAAAATCCCTGTGAAATCCTTAAGCACTTCATTCATTAGTCTCATGAACGTGTTAGGTGCATTGGAAAGGCCAAATGGCATCACTCTCCATTCATATAGACCATCTGTTGTCTTGAATGTTGTCTTCCATTCATCACCATCCTTAATTCTGATCTAATGGTATCCACTTTTTAGATCCAATTTTGTGTAATATTGAGCCCCTCCAAGACAATCCATCAAGTCTTCTATTCTAGGAATTGGAAACCTATACCTAATTGTGATTCTATTTATTTCTCTAGAATCAGTACAAAGTCTCCACTTACCTCCCTTCTTAGTTGCTAAAACCACTGGCACTGCACATGGGCTGATGCTCTTTTGTATCAATCCTTGTTCCATTAATTCTTGCACTTTCCTAGCTACCTCTAGGTTATGATCAGGTGTGAGTTTGTATGCTGCTTTGTTAGGTAATGAGGCTCTAGGTATGAAGTCAATTTGATGACTTATTTCTCTCTTTGGTGGTAAAGTTGCTGGTGTGCCATCACTGACTATGCTCTTGTACTTATCAAGCAACTTTTGGACTGTTTCTGGTAAGACTGTCCTTTCAGCCTTTTCGTCCTCTTTGGGCTGCATCATGATCACATACCCTTCACCTCCTTGATGTATATTTCTGATAAATTCTTTTCCACTGCTCAACATGATGTTTGGTGTCTTTGACTGTCCTACATCTTCCTCTAACAGTGACTGCAGCTTGAAGGTTCTTCCATCCTTTTTGAATGAAATGGTATTCTCTTTCCCATCATAAATGGGACTTTTGTCATATTGCCATGGTCTACCCAATAGCAGGTGGCATGCATCCATGGGAAAAACATCACAAACGAACTTGTCTTTATAACCTCCAATTGAAAATTCCACTGTTACTTGTTCATTCACCAAAACACTCTGCCCTTTATTTAGCCATGTGACCTTGTAGGGGTTGGCATGAGGTACCTTCTACAATTTCAGCTTAGTTACTACCTCCTCTGAGATTATATTATCTGTAGAACCAGAATCTACAATGACCTTGCATACTTTACCAAGTATTTTGCACCTTACTCTAAAAAGAGCTCTTCTTTGCCTAGGTTCTTCTTTGACCGGCTGCCTTATCAACACTCTTCTAAACATCAAACTCTCTCCATTTTCAGACTCAATATGATTGATCTCAGTTGTCTTAGGACTCATGGTGTCCTCTTGTGCATAGGTCACTCTCTTTTCATTGCTTGAAGAAGAAGCTTTCTCCAGGCATCTATAAGCAGGGTGACCTAATTGGTTGCAATGGTAACATTTCATACTTGCAAAATAAGAGTTGCTCCTGCCTGCTCCTCTTCCTTTCTTTGAACCTCATTGAGATCCTCTTCCTCTATTAAATCCACCTCTTGAAGATGTTTCACCTCCATGCTCAGTGAGTTTTGATTCTCCTTGGTTTCTTTGGTCACTACCTCTTCCTTGGTAGCCACCACGCTGTCCTCTTTGATCTCTTTGATCTCTGCCTTTGCCTCTGCCCCTAGAAGACTGATCTTGCTTCCTCTTGTTGCTTTCTTCAATTTTGATAGCCAATTGATAACATTGATGTACTATCTTGGGACTTAGTAAGGCCATTTCTTCTTGGATATTCCACTTCAAACCATTGAGATACCTGGCCACTTTGAGACTCTCATCCTTTGTCACATTAGACCTCATGCAAAGCTTTTGGAACTCTTCAGTATAGGTATTCACATCTAGTTCTTTCTGCCTTAGGCTTTGTCTCTTCTTGTGTAGTTGAATTTCATAGTCATCAGGCATGTAGGCTTCTCTCACTTTTGCAACCATACCTTTCCAAGTAGAGATGGGTTTCTTTCCTTCCTTCTCCCTCTCTGTTTGGATGAATTTCCACCAAGTTAAAGCTGATCTTCTCAGTATGGATTTAGCCACCTTTACCTTATGTGCCTCTGTGACACCATCACATTCGAAATGGTTCTCCATACCTTCTATCCGATCCATAACTAGTTCGGCTTCCATCTTTCCACTAAACATTGGGATTCCTTCAAGTGCTTTCCCACTCAAAGCTTTCAATGCCTTCAAGAAAGGCTCCTCTTGTAGAATAGGGTCAAGTTCAGGGATCTTGTCCTCCTCTGCAACCTCTTCTTGCTTAGGTACCCTTTTGCTGTCCTCATCATCTTTGTTCAGGACATTGCTTAATGTCTCCTCCAATTGTGCCAATCTTTCCCTTAATCTCCTATTGTCTTCTTATTCGTCTTCAACCTTCTTTTCCAACTCAGCATTTGTCACCATGATTGTGGAACCACTTGATTCTAAGTCTGACATACAAGTTCGCTCCCAAATCTTTAACTTGCTCTGATACCAATCTGATAGGGACAGGGTTGGATTGAATCAATCACAGACTCAATGCTCTGGGTCTTACCTTTGATAACCCCTTGGTGTCACTTCATCCACCACTCAACCTATAGGTCCTAAGCTATTTAGGCACCCTTGGTTCCACTGCCAACCCTGCTATCATTTATAATGTCTCAACCAACCAAATCTTGGTGCTCTTCCTCTCATGCAATTCCTAGCCCTTAATACTCTTAAAGACTAGCTCACCTCCAAATACTCCCAAATATTGTTGTAGGGGTGTGAAAAGCTTCCATGGATTCAAAATCATCTGACAAATGCTCCTGATCAACCTCCATTCACTAGTTCTCCATCGCTTTCAAGAAAATGCTTTTCTTGGGTTTAAAAGGCTAGTAGCCTTGAGCCCCAATTAGGTCACTGAACAGGGAAAAAAAATGCTTTTTCTTTCTAAACCCACCAAGTAACCTGGTTCTTTTCTTAGGAAATGTGTTTCACATGCCCTCACCTCCAAGATTCTTATGTTTTCAAGACTGCTCAAGTTGTATGTTGTCCAAACACCAATTTGGTCAAGTAGCTAGGGTTACAAAACTGCTCAGAACCAGTTTTAGGACTGGTGAAAATTTCTCCTCCTAAACGAATTAATGGGCTCTCCTCCTTGTCACCATATGTGGCCAAGACCTTCCCCTAAATTCTCCAAAAATAATTTCTCAAAAAGCTTCACTCCCCTACAAGTTATCAACGCTGTTCTATAGCCTTTCCTAGTCGAGCTCTTCACTGGCTCGCCTATGGAAAGGCTTTTCTCATAGCTCCTGCAACCAAAAGAAACCTAAAACCTACCATATTTACAAGTAAAAATATGGAGCCTAACCATGTTCCCAATAATTCCATACTTCTTGGTATAGAGGGAATGCAGCCTAGAGCTCCATTTTTTACACAGTTCCAGTCAAAACAGAAATAAGGAAAAAGAAAACATAGAATTTACAAGAATGGATGAAAGCAATGGAACAGAGATAAAATGTGCCAAAAGAAAACTTCTAGAGGCCTCTCTACATGCTAAAAAAACCTACAAAATGCCTCTTTTAATTCATTTAGCTGCTGTTACACAAACAAAAACAGAAAACACAAAAAATAAGACAAGAACGCTGTTTTCTTTAACTTCTGGAAAACACAGTCCGTACAAAAAATTCTAACCCCCCAAAAAGGGTCGTGGTATCTCTTAAAGATGCCTCCAAAACAATTTAGGTTCTTGGGTCGAGGCTTAGATGACCTAAAAATGCATTTTTGTAAAACCCGCTGTGTTTTCAAACACTTAGGCAATTTTTACAACTTAGCCAAAATGAAGAGTTAAAACTACTTAACTCTTGTTAACCTCCTTTCCAAAGTTCAAATACAACCCCAAGAATCTAAAACAATGGTCAAAATGACCTTATGAGAAAACACAACATAACAAAATTAAACTTCAACCAAAAACTCCAAATAAGGCTTGAATTTTGCCAGGTGCTCCTGCACCAGACTCTTTACACTTCACAAAATATTTGATCTTATATTTATATTGTCTGCATCATTTAAAAAGGTTATCGAAGTTATCTTCAAATAGGAAATATAGGATATACAATATTTCCAATGAAGTTGGGTCCAAAAACATTTCCAATAGAAAGAAAACTTATGCGATCTAGGCAAAGACATATCCAAGACCAATCCTTTATAAAAATTATCTTCAAAATTGGTCCACACATAAAATCACTTGGCACAAGAAACTCACCATTACAAGTTGGCCCAACAAGCAAGCAAATTATCAAAACATCAACTCCAAACCAAGGTGGTACTAGAGAGACCAAAAAACACTTTGTGGACCACTTTAACAAACTAATATAACATGTAATAACATTTGGTGTACCCTTTTTGTTATATAAAATTAATACACATTGGTGAAAAATATTCATACTTAAGAAACAATTATTCTAAACACTAGTGCAAAGGAAATAATCACCTACCATCTTGTGGAGCCACCAAAGAGCTAAAGGATTTTCCATAATGCATTACAAACCCTCTGTACACATTCTTGATCCAAACAATATTGACACAGACTAATTAGGGACTAACAAAAAAACCTACCAAGTTGTCAGAACATAGACAAAACACTATCATCTACAAAACCGCTAGTGGTGAACCAAACCATCTAAAACTTGAGTTGGATAGGCATGCCATCTTCAAGAACATAACTCCAAAACTGAAAGTCAAAACATTGTAATGCATTGAAATGTAGAGACATACAATTCTCTCTTTTTCATACATTCTCTGGGACTTAGCAAATTCACATACTGACAACTCTTGAATACTTCATGGTAGATAATGTGAGTGGATACATGAAATATGCATATCTTTCAACTATGCAGAGCTACTCTACAAACGGAAAAAACAAAACTTCATTTGCTGAGAAATGTGGAGCATCTGACATAGCTATTGTGTATCCAATCCTATGCCTTAGGTAGATTTGAACTTTTTCAACCAAGTATTTTCACACCCAACCATGAATATTGACTGATGATGCATAATGGTGTACCAATGAACTTCAGTAGATAGGATAATCTTACATCTCTTTTTCATAGAATAATATGAATGCATATGATATATACAAGGGTTGACATCAAATGAAAACACTAATAGAGTTTGACATCGGTGATAACATATTATCCAAACATTTTCCAACAATCTCCCCCTTTTTCATTGATGTCAACACTTACCATATCTTCTCTTATCTCTCCCCCTTTAACATCAAGGGTAAAGGTCGGGTAGTCTTTACAAAACATATGAACTCCCCCTATCTATACACACTTTTTACAGTCTACTCCCCCTTACTCTAAATAGATTTTCTTTATACATAGAAAGCTTGAACACTTATTCATTCTGTATATTTATATATCAAAAAGGTTACAAAAACACATATTGAAACACATACTTAGCTTTGACTAGAAGGAAAAAATTTCTTGTATATTGACTTCAGTTAATTCAAGGATCTATCCCATTACAACTTTATAGAAGTAGTGATTTGGATTTGACTCACCAGATTGGCATAGATGTCTTATGCTTCTTCCTAGAAGGATGGAATATGATTCTTTTGCACCACTCCTTTAGCTCATGTCAGGAGATTTGTTAAATATTCCAACTTTATGTTCACAACCTCCCTCAATTTTTTCACTTGGCTTTTTATCTTCTCCCTCTAATCTTGCACTTTTTGTAGCTGGGAGTAAATTTTTTCAACTTGTGCCCTAATGGAACCATCACTCTCTTTCTCCAAATCATAAGTAGAAGCCACATTTGTTATTTGCACTTCCATAGAATTGACCCAATCCTTAAGGGCTTTGGTTGTAGTAGGCCATTGCAAACACAAAATATATAATGCCTTCACTTCCTCCATAAACTTTTGAATGTATTCAATACAATTTTTCAACTTCTCATGTTCCTTTGCACATTTTCCAGAGGTCTTTGCTAGTCTGCTATTTTGAATTTTCTCTTCAACTTTATTTTCTAAATAAGCAAAGTGTTCCTTAAAGAAATTCATCAACTATTTGATCTACTGAGTAGGTGGTAGAGAGGAATCCCTTTTAGCATTAGGTATTTCGTCTTCTAAGATATTTATCACCTCTTGCAATTTTTTTGTCATATCAACCTATTGCAGCAATATCTCTTCCCTTGCTCGTGACCTCCCATATCATCTTTGAAGATGAAAAGGCACTACTAAGTATTAAATTCAAGATTTCAATTGAGTTCATAGAGATTAACAACACAATGTTATTTTCTAGTAACAAATCGACTAATTCATCTTCAAATTAAACTTTAAATACATCAATTCATAACCTTTACATCTACCAATGTATATGTTTGAATTATTCTAAAGACTTTGACCAATCATTTTGTGCATATTCTATAATCATTATAGGTCAAGCCACACCCCTAATTACACTTCATTCATAATCAACAATTCGTATTTCAAAATAATTGAGGCATTTGATGAAACAGTTCATGAACCTGGTCTATGCTTTCACACTTCGTATACATGTCTATAAGGTAGTCAAAACTACAAAGACTGGATGTCCGAGCTCTTTGATATAAACTGTGATGATGCAAACATCAAATAGTGGAGATTGGCTACTTAGAGGATGCTCTTGCATCAACATGGTAAAAATTATTTAGATTGCTTACTTAGAATTCATTTTTTCCATTTGGATTTAACTAATGGTATTCTTAGTCTAGATAAATCAAATCATTATGCAATTCTATTGTATTTCCTAATTACAATTTTTTTACTTTGATCTTAATTTACACCATGAGGCAAGCCTTTATGATGATATTAGAATGGTTGCTATAAAGCCTTATATTTTCCTATTCATCAAGCTATTTCAACTAGTCTTTGTAATTTAGTCATATGATATTGACCACAATGATGAATGCAAGATTGATTATGAGAGAATCTATAATTCATATATATTGTGTGATAAGTTGTTTGGTCCTAAGGAGGGTTTATTATTCAATTTTATTATTATCCTTTTCGAATTTTTCAGTTTATCTACATGCTTGAGTGTGTAGTAATTATCATATTTCACCTAGGTAGTGATTACATCATTATAATAGGATGGAATAAATAATTTTAAAATGTTGTATTAAATGATTAAAGTAGAAAATGGTTCCATTTTTTTTATAAGGCCTTGAGGCATAGGAATTTCATGTAGTTGATAGCCTATAATTTTTATCATTTACTCTAACTTCATATGGATATTGATCTTTTCTTAATTTGTGCCTCCTTATCATTAACCATGTTTAAAAAAATTCTCCTATTCAATATTTTTTAGGCTCTTGTGTATTCCTTGTTCATGTTCATTTTGTTACCTATGCATATTGTGTTTTCATGTTTCATTTTATATTTTATTCCATATATTATCTCTCTTAATACCTCTCTCAAGGAAGTCCTCGTCTAGATCCTCCTTGTACTTGTAAGAGGTGCACCTATTGAACTAGAGCCTTTTTTGACACACAATATTATATTGGCATTTTCTTGGTTAATTTCATTTCTTTGGTGCTCTGACTTTAATGATTGATATAAAAAACTCAATAAAGCATAGTAGTGGAGATGATGTAATTATTATTCAGGAGACAGATGAAGTGGTGGAGATGCATGAGAATGTCATCTCCGGTAATTTAGGAGCTGCTAAGATTTTCGAAAAATTACAGTAGTCTCTGTTGTTAGTGGTTTTTTTGGCTATTGTTTTGTTGATGGTTTAGTTGTTAGTTTGGAATTTATTATTATTTAACATTTTATTTTTGTTTTTGGTGGTTACCTATTATCCTTGTGTTTATCTTTTACATCTTGTTCTTATTGTAAAGGGTTTCAGGGCCCCTTCAAAACCTATTTTTCTTTAATCAAAAACTTAATAAAACGTAGTTAATATAAAGGTAGTGGTGGGAGAAGGTTGAATCTACTTATGCTTCAAATATTAATGTGATGTTGTTATAATATTGTAGCTTTATTCATAGTGTTTTAACCCCAAAAATTAATCTTAATTAGTTCAACTCAAGTTGTCCTATTTATTTAGGATTTAAAGGTACTAAAAATAGTATTAAATGTGAGGTGAAAACTTTGCAGAACACTGAGCAGCATGGGTGACTTTTATTGGCCTAATGACTAGTGTATGGATTTATTAAGGTTCACCATATACATTAATGAGTTGGGGGTGAGCTACATGGATTTGAGGTGGCATTATTTGTACTTACTAAACTATATACTTCAAAGATCACTTAGTAAACCAAAAATAATGGTTGTGTTTTTACTCCTATTATAATAGTTAAATGGATAAAGATTAGGAAAGTCCTAGGTGCTCTATTATTTATCCATAACAATATGTGTTGTGATATATAAAGGATTCAATTTAGAAGAAACATGACACACAGCTGATTTTTAATCATTTAAGGGACTACTGAGAAAGTATTCTATGGGTAATGTGTGGTGATGGTGAACATGGATGTGTCACATGGATATAAGCTGGTGATGGTGGTAGGATTGATGTTATATCACTTTTTGGGGCTTTTTTCTACTTTTGAAAGGGTGCTATGTGTTGTAAAAGGCCACTACATGTTTGTTCCTTAATGGAAGAGCTAAAAATTATAACAAAGTGCATGCACCTATATCTAGTACATTGTAGCCTATTATTGATCATATTGTGATAGACATAGAACATTGATCTAAGGGTGGCTTTAAAGTTTTTTAATCATATGTTTATGCTCATAGTTGAAAATAATAAAAGAAATTGCCATGTACTAGGTTTCTCACCAATAAAGTTATAATCATGTTTATATGCAGCAAATAGAGAAAAAGAAGTGTTATATTATGTGTTTGTGTATATATTGCACTTTATTGCATATTTTGGATACATTTGGCCTACTCAAGCCTAGTTAGGTGTCCATTGACCCTTTATAAATGAGGTATCAACGATGATAGGTATCTTGAGACATGTCAACTCACGTTTGACACCTCTTCCTTCATTCGAGGTAGGAAACTTGCCACCACTCTACTTGTGAGGAGTCCTATCCTCATTTCAACAATGATGGTTTCCTATCTCTTGCTTATTTATGTACACTTGTTTTCCTAATCTATTTGGTCGACTATTATGTGATTATGTGTTCATTGTGATTGTTAACTATCTTTGTGATCTGTAGGTTCTCACATTATGGGTGACCACTCTAGTATAAAATTGGCTCAAGAATTAATCGATGTTAGGTGCCTATAAGGTTTTTTTATGAATTAATGGGGATGTTTCTACCCCTATTCCTATAGAAACATAATCTAATGGATATTTTTGCATCCCTACAAACAAGATCAAATTTTATTATGTCATATTGCTAAAGTGATTCATTACATGAGTTGATGAGGTGCACTTTGTAATGGTTTAAATTATAACACATCTTAACATATTAAGAGTTCTAGGGTAATGATTTTCTATCATGATACATGATATTTATCTAATTTTTGGATTTATTGGTTGTATTTGTATATTAGGCCATATTTCTCTAGTTTAAGATATTCTTAGGTGTCAAATGATATATATCTAGTTTTGGGCCTATGCATTCATTATCTATAAATTTGGAGGTATAGTCAAGAAAGATCATCATTGTTGTTAGGTGTCTCGTCAATTGACTAATGTGTTTCAAGGGACTGTATAAGTGACTAAGATGAAATTTAATAACCCATTTTTCTTTGTGATTAGTTTGTTGATGCAATTATTATAAAAAAAGTGTCCTTATACATATCAATTTTATTGTTTCTATTTGAAAAATACCTATTTAAAACTACTTATGAATATGATTAGACACATCATGATGAATCATGTGTCCAAGCTCAAACAATTTTTAAAAGGGTGTGCAACAATTTGATGATATTTGAGATTTCAACTCCCAAGATTTTTTTTAATAATTATTATACTCATAGTTGATTTTAAATATGGCATTCTAGATACAAGATAAATAATGGACAACCAAAGTACACTAATAAAAAGGGCCTATATATTTTAATTGAATGATACATTTATAGAAAATTATCTTAGTGTGAAAACTATTTTAAACTTTTCTTTTTTAAATAATTAATATCCTAATACTTGTCTTTAAATATGACATCTTAGATACTAAATTTGAATATTTTGACATTGAATACAATTAATTGAGATACAGACTGTAGTAATGAATGGGCATAGTTCTTTTAATAAACATGATATATTTCTAGTCAATTATCTTAGTGTGAAAACCATTTTAAACTCATCTAATCATTTCAAACTTTTGATCCTAAAGATCCCACCTAAACCCCAAAGCATACAAATCTTTAGTGTGTACCATAGAAAATGTACTTTTTACCAACCCAAGTAAAAATTCATGTTGCATCTTTTTGTAACATTTCCATTATTTTCCCCCCATGATCTTGCACTGACCCTCTCATTTATAACTAGTTTTTCTCTTACCCATTTATATTGATGAGAATATTAGGCTTTCAAGACTTGTTTATTTTTCATCCAAAGATGTTTTCAACCTTAAACCTTTATTCTTGGACACTAGTCCATGTATGAATAAATACAAATGTTTTTAATATAATAATAATCTAGAGTGTGTTGATTCATTTTTATGGTGTGAAGTATGTTGCTTGTCTCATGGAAAATGTGCTAATGTAAAGGTCTTTATGTGAAAATAATATAAAGTTGTGATGGAGTTTGAATTTAAATTTATACTTATTAATGAATGTGTTCATAATATAGACGGGGATACAATAATTTTTAATGAAATTGATACATTATATAGTTTCATGCTAAACATGATTTTACTAATGGTAACTTGGGTTGTAAAAGTGAATTAAATTATGAATATAATTTTTGTTAAGGTCAAGTTCTAAAATCTCCATTTTTTAAAGCATAATGTGAGCACTCCTAAATGTGAATCTTTCCATTTTTAAGAGGTCTAAATAATGATATTGAAGATGGCAATATTGTACATAATTATAAAAGTTTCAAATTCAAAACTTAAGGACAAGTTTAGAAATTGAGGACCCACCCTAATAAAGTGACTTGGAAGAAATACATGTGATGCAAGATGAAGTCCCTCCTGCCTTAATTCACATTCACTCAATAACATAAAACCATAACAATGTAACAACTTAATTTCAATTTATTTAAATGCATACAACATATATTGAAAACACAAATTTTACAAACAAATTATAAATAAAGGCTCTTCAATGCCTTCTCTCTTTGCAATCTTTGTTTTTCAACCTTCAATGAGGTCTTTCTAAGCTTTAAAAACTTTCTTTATGGACTCTCATCCACTTATCTATTCTTTGTTTTGTGCACTCTCCCTTCCTCTACTACACACGTTTCTTCCTCTGCTTCCCACCAATTTTTGTTCGATGCTCCTTGTTGTCTTTTTACCAACTCTCCACTCCCCTGCACATAGATCCCCTTCACCATAGTTCTTGAATTCTATTGTTAGATTCTTTATTTTTCTTCACATGACTCATTTTATCTCACCATCGCATATCACATTCACTACTACACCCTGAGTTTTATTTGATGCCTCTCATTCTTCCTTTGACCAACTTCACATTTCTATCTTCCTCTCTTCAATGCAACACACCCCTCTCTTTCACTTGTTGTGCATAGACAGTCCTCTACTACCTCTTTTCTCTTTGTAGCTGCACCTCTTATTTCCCCTCGATGCCTCCTCTTTTTCTTGGTTGATTTTCCTAGGCTATTAGCCTTCCCTCTCCTCAAAAACTATGACCTCCCATATCATATTTGAATATTAAAAGGCACTACTAGGTATTAAATGCAAGATTTCAATTGATTCCATCGAGATTAACAACATAATTTTATTTTCCATTAACAAATTGGCTAATTTATCTTCATTTTGAACTTTAAATTAACTAATGTATATGTTTGAATTCTTCTAAAAATTTTGATCAATCATTTTATGCATATTCTACAATCATTGTAGGCCAAGCCCACACCCCTAATTACACTTCGTTCATATTCAACAGTTGGTATTCCAAACGAATGGAGGCATTCAATCAAATATTTCATGAACTCGGTTTATGTTTTCACACTTCGTATACATCTCTACAATTCAGTCAAAACTACAATGAGTGGATGTCCAAGCTCTTCCATATTCAAATTATGAGGATGCAGGCATCAAATAGTAGAGATTGACTACCTAGGAAATTCTTTTGCATCAGACGTTCCTAATAAAAATTTTGCGAGTAGAGGATCACAAAATGGAGCTGAGTAGTAGAAATACTCTTCCAAGTCATGCACTTTTTTTTGCATGCTCCCACATTGAAACTAATTCCTAAAAATTATTTATTTTTCCTCTTCTTCCAACATTGTTCTAGAACAAGCATCCTTCTCCTCCAACTTTTCTCACTCCTCTTCTCTCCCTTCATGGATTCATATCCACCATTTACTGACCTCCTCCTCCAAATAACTTTTCCTCTCCTCTTTTCCTTCTCATCCTCTATGGGTTTTGACCCATTACAAACTATCCACCTCCACCAAGTCTCGCTCACAACATCCTCTACAACCTCTACATGAAAATATACATTTTCATTCCAACCAACAACTAAATTCTTCTCCCCATCTATTTGCAACTCCCTATCAACTTCCTCATCATAAATCTTAGAAAAATTACAACCTACCTCTACATACTCTGCTATTACAACAACCTCTTTCACCTGATTTGTTTTTGCTCCTTCATTCCCTTCAAGTGTTAATGTTTGAACAGCTTCACAATCAGTATCTCAAGAAAGTTATGCTCCTCAACAACTAAATCAACAACCTTCTTACAAAAATATGCATTAAAACTTTCCACGTGTCTATGTTCTTTTTTACAGTCATCCTTTGTTGCTTTCATCATCCTAAACAAATTATACTCAAAGTTTCAAAATTTACCTCATTTTCCTTTGCTTATTTGGTTTCCTTTTCGTTGCCCTTCACCACAATTTTTTCATCTCCCATAGCTATCACCATCCTCATGTCCTCCAAAACACATGTAAAAGTTGCTACTATATCAAATTTAGTCTCTTCATTCATGTCTTCCAAAAGACATACCTCTGTTGCAACCTCTAATTCCTCCACTCTTTTCAATTCTTCATGAATTATCTCTTCTCCATATCACTAGCCTAAACTTTCCATGTCTTCCAATGGATCATTCTTCGCTGCAATTTCATAATTTACCTCTTCAAAAGAACCCACTACAACTGATTTTCCTCCTTTTGGGGCTATATGGGCTACTCCCACACTCTTTTGTTTCCATGTCCCTTCTATCAAAGGGGTGCAAAAATTCTCATCCTTTGCGATCTCTTCTCTTTCCTCTTGATCCTTTTGCACAAGGATCTTCTCTTGTTTTTATTCATTCTTCATATATGTTGCAATCATCTATTTCTTCTCTTCATCCTTCAACAGATTCTCAACTGCTTCTTTCTCACCTATTAAAACTTTAATATTTTTTTCTTCTTTCATACAATAATTAGGGCATATTGATGTAATTTATTTTACCACTTCATCTTTTTTATCCCGTAATGGATTCAACCCATATTTATTCCCATCCTTGATTATGCTATAAGTGTCACTTCTACCACTATGTACATCTTCCCTATCTAAAAGCCAAGGCTGACCCAAAAAAACATGACAAACATCCATGGGTACTATATCACATACAATTTCATCCTTATGTATTCCAATGTGAAAATTCACAATTCTTTGTTCACTTACCAAAATTCGATGACCTCCTTACAACCAAGAGACATAGTATATCTTAGGGTGCGTCATCCTCTTCAAGTTCATCTTCTTAACCATTTCCAACACAACCAAATTATCTCTTCTATAGCTTTCCACCATCACTTTACAACACTTTCCACTAGACTTGCACACAACTCAGAACAAATCACTCCTTTAGATGGGTTCTTGTTTCACTTTTTGTGGGTTCAAATATTCCTTCTTCATCAAAAAAATCTCTCCATGTCTCCAAGAAATTTTTCTAAAAAATTATGGAACATTCTCAATCTACAACCACAAACAAATTAGAGCCAACACTCACTTCCTTTGTAGGTCCCCTTGCAACAAAACTCTCACTACTGTCCTCTTCCCAATAGGATTTTGGAAGATGCACCCTCAAGATCTCTTCTACCCACTTCCTCTCAATGGAAGAGATTTGCAAACCTTCTACCTACCTTCATCTCTGTTGGAGGACAACCAACATAATTCCCATAGAATCAATTGCCTCTCAAGGCTTCTTCAATCTTTACCGATTCTTCACCCACGGTCCTGGTGGACTCTCTCCACTCTCAAGATCTTGTGGCTTTGGTATTAATTGATGCAAGATGAAATCCCTCCTGTCTTAATTCACATTTACTCAATAACAAAAACCCGTAACAATGTAACAACTTAATCTTAATTTATTTAAACCCACACAACATATATTGAAAACACAAAGTTTACAAATAAAGGCTCTTTGATGGCTTCTCTCTTTGCAATCTCTATTTTTCAACCTTAAATGAGATCTTCTGAAGATTTGAAAACTTTCTTTATGCACCCTCATCCACTTACCTATTCCCTATTTTGTGCACTCTCCCTTCCTTAGCTGCACATGTTTCTTCATCCGCTTCACAGCAAATTTTGTTTGATGATCCTTTTTGTCTTTTTACCAACTCTCTACTCCCCTACACATATATCCCCTTCACCACAACACTTGAATTATGTTGTCAGATTCTTCATTTGTATTCACATGACTCCTTTTCTCTCACCAACACATACTACATTCATTGTACTATGCCCTGATTTTAAGTTGATGCCTCTTATTCTTCCTTTGACCAACTTCACATGTCTGTTGACCTCTCTTCAATGCAAAACACTCCTCTATTTCACTTTTTATGCATAGACTTTCCTCTGCTGCCTCTTTTCTCTCCACAGTTGTACCTCTTATTTCCCCTCAATGCTTCCATTTTTTCTTGGTTGGTTCTCCTATGCTATCAACCTTCCCTCTCTTCAAACCTCGTGACCTCCCATATCATCTTTGAAGATGAAAATAAACTACTAAGTATTAAATTCAAGATTTCAATTAAGTCTGGATTGAGATTAACAACATAATGTTATTTTCAAATAACAAATTGATTGATTCATATTCAAATTGAACTTTAAATGTCAATTCATTACCTTTACATTTACCAATGTATATGTTTGAATTATTCTAAATCCTTTGACCAATCATTTTTTGCATATTCTAGAATCATTATAGGTTGAGCCCACACCCCTAATTACACTTCATTCATAATCAATAGTTCGTATTTCAAAAGAATTGAGGCATTTGATTAAACAGTTCATGAAACTGGTCTATTCTTTCACACTTCAATATTTATATTATGAGGATGTAGGCATCAAATAGTGGAGATTGGCTACTTATCGGATGCTCCTACATCAACATGGTAAAAAATATTTAGATTGCATACCTAGAATTCATTGTTTCCATTTGGATTTAACTAATGGTATTCTTAGTCTAGATAAATCAAATGATTATGCAATTCTATTATATTTCCTAATTACGAATTTTTTACTTTGATCTTAATTTACACCATGAGGAAAGCCTTTATGATGATATTAGAATGGTTTCTATAAAGCCTTATATTTTCCTACTCATCAAGCTATTTCAAATAGTCTTTGTAATTTAGTCATATGATATTGACCACAATGATGAATGCAAGATTGATTATGAGAGCATTTATAATTCATAAATATTGTGTCATAAGTTGTTTGGTCCTAAGTAGGGTTTATTATTCAATTTTTTTATTATCCTTTTAGAATTTTTAAGTTTATCCACATTCTTGAGTTTGTGGTCATTATCATATTTCATCTAGGTAGTGATTACATCATTATACTAGGATGGAATAAATAATTTAAAAATATTGTATTGAATGATTAAAGTAGAAAATGGTTCCATATTTCCATAAGGCCTTGAGACATAGGAATTTAATGTAGGAGATAGCCTATAGTTTTTATCATCTGTACTCCAAATTCATATGGATATTTAAAATTCTTAATTTGTGCCTCTTGTCATTAACCATGTTTAAAAGATTTCTTCTATGCAAGATTTTTTAGGCTCTTGAGTATTCCTTGTTCATGTTCATTTTGTTTCCTATGCATAATGTGTTCACGTTTCATTTTATATTTGATTCCATATATTCTCTCTCTTAATACCTCTCTCAAAGAAGTTATCATCTATACCCTCCTTGTCCCAATAAGGGGTGTGATGGAACCCCTAAAAATATTTTGGTTCCATTCCAAAATTCTGCAAAAATTTGGTTAATCCCATGTCTTTGGGCTTAGGTTTTATATCTCATCAATGCATTAGGGTTTATGTTTCTATGAATCCTTAAAAAACCCTTAAGTGTGAAATAATTAGAAATCGTTATATTTCATTGTTGACCTTCTGTCATAGGTTCTCATAGAGCTTTAAATTTTTTACAAATTTTAGCTAATTGCAAGGGAAAATTTTGTCAACCTTATAATTGTTGGCCTAGGGTTTAGGGGTTTGTCACCCTTGCTTAAATTTTTCAAAATTATCAAACCCTTGGATTATGTTTTCATGTTGACCCTCTATACCAGGTCACCGGTCATCTTAGTTACAACTTATGGCATCACACCCATTGTTTTTAACAATCCTGTTGCTTAGGGATTTTGGTCATCATGCATTTATCAAACTTTGTTATGCTTTATGGTTGGCCCAAAATATTTTGTCTTTTAAAGACTTATGTCTTAAGTCTTTAAATATTTGAGGGGTCATTTCTCATCGCCTAGTACACAACCCTTTCCTTATAATGAATGTTATGCATGTGCTTAAATCCAAGTTGTTGGATTTAATCAATGACATCTAGGCCCTTGCACACATGTCACACAATATTAAAATAATGAAGTTTGGCTAGGCCGTGTGGTGTGCATGATGGTGCCACACATCCTTTTGTTCGAGTGGGACCCATCTCCCATGGTTGGCTTGATCTCCAAAGCAGAGGATCGATGGCTCTGATGTGCCAATGGGTCTTAATTTGGGTCATAGCATACATGTCATGCATAATATTTAATGGTTTCACCTAATGCCTTGTGCGGCCTGCATGACGGTGCCACGTGGAATCTATTGGTGGCACAAGGAGGCTAGATGGGCCCTGCAGTTTGTACACATATTTTTTGATGGGGGGAAGCATCATTGGCTAGAGGGCCTCCCATGTGACAACGTGGAATATTCAAATGTTTTTGAATCAATATGAGTCATTCAATAGGCCAATGTATCGGCTCATCGATGACCTATATTCAAAATTTAGAACCAACCATAAGATGGTTGTTTGAGATCTACAAATGACAGGCATTAATGGCACAAGCTTTTCAGAGGATATGATCTTGATCTCCATGCGTGTGAAGGGCTACTTCCTGGAAATCATGATGAATAGTACATCAATTTCCATGTACCTAGGAATTGATGGTGGTGATACAGATGCCAACGAATGATCACTTGTTTGCTTATTCTTTCAATTGGAGCATTGATGATCGTTTCATCAATTCACTAAATAAATATGGGTGATGGCTTTTCATTTGCACCATAGCAATTAAAATTTTGGTTTCCTTTGTGCTTCTGTAATAGGTAATCACTCCTATGAAAGTTATGATTTTGGATGCAAAAATGAGTAAGTCGACTGCTACTCCTTCACCTGTGCGTAGGTCAGCTAGGGGTAATGGTAAAAAATCTGGTGGAAATTTCCCATCAGAAGAACAAGATAGTCTTCAAGGCTCTCTCAGCCTAAAGATGGAAAATATGAAGCCCATCCTAGGGGTTCTCAAGTGTAGCTCTCGGCTCAAAAGCCAAGTTTCAAGAGCAAAGGTGGTGGCGTCGAGCAAAGAAAGGAAGTCTATTGAGTATGGGAGGAGGTCAAAGGCCAAGTTGAGGTATGGTCGAGGCTCTCTAGGTCAAAAAAAATATCCCATTGACGTCTTAGGAAGTTCTGGTGGTGGTGATTCAGAGACTGACTCTGATTACATCTATTTCCTCATGGCTCTAACTGAGATGGTTGGTGTGAACGAGGAGGTCCTCGTGGTTTCTCCAATTACCATGGTGGCACCATGTGATGGTTTTGGTTCTGGTGTTGGGAAGTGTACTAATGAAGATAAGGTGGTGGTTTTGCCTCCCACTAAGGAAAAAACATGAAGTGGTCGTCTCTATTGTGGTCGTGGTGTTGTTTTGGGTTATGGGTGATGTTATGGTTTTTTGTGTTCTCCAATTTTTTTGTGATGTTGATGTGGTTCTTTTTTGATTTGACGTGGGCGTAAAATACAAGGCCCCAATGGCATTTGGTTGTGGATATGGTGACACTAATTGGTAACGTGCGTTGTTGCAAATTTGTATTCCCTTGTTTGATGAATGATTACATCTAACTGTCTGGGAATTTTGAAATGCAGATGAAATTCTATTTTAAAATTAAATTTTGTTGAAATGTAACAAAAATGAGCCCGAAGCTTGTCGCTCTCTTGTGTTATAAAAGAGATCTCAAGGCTCATTGCAATGGTCAGATTTTTAAGTCCAGTAAGGTCTAGGTAGGATAGAGTGAACATACAAAATGTAGAATTCCCGATGAATCTTCCATTAATTTTCTTGGGTAGGGTATGTGTATGAAATAGTCTTAAATGGTATTATGTAATTACTGATATCGAAAGAAATCTAAAAAATTAAAGTATTTTCTCTCTTGTGCGTTGTTATGATAGACTATGGGTGAAATTAACAAGTGTAATTTCATTTATCTTTCAAAGGTTTTCTTGAAATACATGATTCTTTTGCTTGCTTTAGCTCAATGAGTTAATTAAATTCTTGAGGAAGAATTGTAATTTTGTGATAATGGGTTAAGGATTTGATAAGTAGTGATGCTTTAAATTCAGTGAAGTTCTATGATGTAATGCATTATAGAAATAGTTCACCCAGTGGATAAAGTATTGTATATGACTAAATGTTTCATGCTTGACTACTGCCAAATTTGATGAGGCACTAGCTTATTTATTTATGATTCTCATAGTTTATTAAAATCAGAGAATACCCATCTATGGATTCAAGTTCGGAACATTACTTAATTCATATTCTATTCATGATGAGATCCAAATCTCAAAGTTACCAAATGTTCCTAGCAACTTAGAGGTCATTTGTTTAAGGTTGGTCGAGCCTCTGATAAATTATCTCTAATTGCACCCAATAGGGACAAATCTATGTATAGAAGTGTTCTTGAGGCAATGGAAATCATAGGAACACACTAAGGAACACCCTCCTTGGTTCCATAGAGCCTAAAGAGTAGGATTAAAGGCCTTAAGATATTTTTTTGTTATGTTGGATTCCTAGCTTGAATATTCTTGAGTATAAGGCATGGCATCCCTTTAGAGATATTAGGGCCTAGCAAGAAAAAACACCAACATAAATGGTGACTTTGCTGGGGAGAACTTCTGAGAAATTTAAAAGAAAAAGAGGAATCCCAAGCATAGAAGGTAGTATTACACAGTCGAGCATTTGGTGAATCTGACTTTTAAGTTTAGATGTTGGAAATTTTTGGACCTAGAAGAGGTTTTGTGGCAAAAAAGTGCTAAAGTATTTGTGAGTGACTCTACTATTGGAGAAGACCCTGAACGTGATTTCCTCTTGAAAAAACTTCATAGTGCTAGAATTTGTTCCTCTATAAAAGAGGTGGTGAATCTATCTAGAGAACCAGTTGAATTGTGAAGAAGACTTCCAGGTGTGCAGAATTTGTAGTCAAGAAGAAAGGTTAACAACTGCTACAAATTTTTTCAGGTATCCTCATAAATTTAAATAGAGCATTATTTTGTTTGAGAGGAGTGTGTGAGAGATTTCAAGACTTGATATGATAAATGGTTCCCTATTATATAAAATTGCATTAATGCAGGGAAAAATAGTAGTTCTTTCCATACTTCTAGTGTATAATATCAGTAATGATATGTGGGGTATGTGAATTTTTCCCTTGAAAATTTTCTCTTGAGAAATATCAAGCATGAGTATGCAAGGAAAATAGTTTTTTTCATGCCCTCCAAGGGATTTTTTTATTGAAAGGTATATGCCACTGGATTTCAGTGGTATTAAAGGTTTTCCTAATCTGATTCCTAAAAATGTTAGGAAACATTTTCCCAAGTTCACAAGGAAGAACTTTGAATCAACCTCTAGGAATTTTCTTACATTCATGGATTTGATAGGAGATCATGAGCTAAATCATGTAGATGTTGTCATGAAACTTTTTTTTTGGTCTCTTAGGGATGATGCTAGATATTGGTTCTCATATTTACCAACATGTTCTATAGTTTCATGGAGTCAATTTAAGAATTCTTTTGTAGAACAGTTTGGTGAAAGGATAAATCCAAGTATGGTAAAGAAAATCTTTATGGAAATTTGTAAAAGTGAAGATGAACTGATCCCTATTTTCAACCTTAGATTTATAAAGGGAATAAGGGATATTCCAGAAAGCATAAGATCTAATGATGTAGAATGTCTGGTTGTATATCGAGGGGATTCTGACAAAAATATAGGTTACTTATTGAGAGATAAGGATCCTACAATACTATGCCAAGCATACCATAATGGTATGGACATTGAGAATAGCCTAAAATATTCAATGATGAAAGGATTTTTAGCTACTGATGCTGATCAGTTTGACACATTTTTATAATTGTGGTTGAAGAAGCAACCCTTGAGGAATCATGCCAAGAATAAATAGCCTTTGTTGTCCCAGCTAAACCATTACCACTATGTGTTGATCTTAGTGAGCTCCAAGAGAAGGAATCTCTGGTGTCAGGAAGTGTTGATCATGTTTCTCCTGCTAGAATATTATGTGATATGAGGAGATTTTAGGGTGAGTCACCCCATGAGCTATTCCATAGGTTTATAGATCTGTTGTTGGAAATACTATAGGGTGTCAGGCCTAAAGAGTCAATGTGTATTGACAGGTTTTCTGAAATATACTAGTCGGGAACAAGCATGTTGTCAAGTGAATTAAAGCCTAAAATTCTAGACCAAGTGGCTGACTGGATGCAACTAGAAGAAGGAATTATGAGTAACCATGCACAACAACAAATGCTCTTAAAGAATAGAGATCTTAATCTTGTTAGGGAGAGGCATCAAATAGTACAAAATGGTGAAGAAAATGAATTAGAATTGGATGATTGTAACCAATTCACTAATGTTGTATGGATATATTACCTTTACAATGATAGGGGTGATATGTATAAATCAAGATCTTGGGAAGTAGTAAGGGATGTAGAGCTAGATGAGGTCTGAATGGTTGCACCATCAAATGATCTGACCAATAGCTTTAATTGTGATCAGTTTGTTACTGAAGATCAAGATATCAACTGTATACATTATGATAGTTAGTTTGAGGGATCTAAATGCAACCTCACTATTGATGAGTTCTCGTGTTTTGGTGGTTGTGAGGATACAGATTCGTGTCTCTCTTTCAATGACTATGAATATCCCTACCATATGAAGATAAGCCCTCTTTCAAAATATTACAAGGATTCTATGAGTGATGAGAATTTACCAAAGATACACTCTCATCTACAAGGGACAAGGATTTTCTTGGATAGGAATGACTATAATAGAAAACCCCCTCTTTGATAAACATTCATCCATGCCAATTGATAAAAATGAATTTCCTGCTTGGTACAGGGATAACCCACTTTTTGAAGATTTAGATGATGCTTTGGATGTATGGTCAAAACATGGTTGTGAGCAATGTACTAATAGGTCCATTGATGATAATGTCTATGAAACTTTCACATTTGGCACTACTATGGAGGTTGAGATCAAGGATCAAGAGGAAATCAAGCTCCTTGAATGTTTCTCCCAGGAATGTAATTATTTGCAAATGCCTTAGTCACAAGGAAAGGAGCCCTATGAGTCTGGTAGTGATGAAAGGTATGAGGATATGGGTGTTGATAATCAATGTGTAGATATTGACTCTAGTGGAAAATTCTTGAAGAATGATGTGTGCAGAGATAACGGAAGAGTTCGAATAATAGGTGACTCAAGTGTAAAGTGGTTGAATTGTGTCAAATATGATATTGGCCAGCATGAGTCTGTGGTTAAGTTTTTTTGTTGATACTCCTCATCTTTGGGGCATCATTATGGATTTGTTTCCACTCATCAGGGATGGTATTTATGTGAAGCAGGGTGAAGAATTTCTTGCATCTGTCCCTCTCAGTTCTAATTCTTTAGATGATTGTTTGCTTAGTATGATGCATAGTGTTATTGAATGTTTTAAATTTGATATGTAGAGTGAGTGTAATCAAGTGGAGTATGGATGCTTCTTTTTTCCATTTCAACTGGACAAGCTTGAGATTGATAAGCAAGGCAAGTATGAGGCAATTGGTATTTTTCAAAGTAGTACAAACTATTGGGAATTGCTTGACATCGGTATTCATCCAATGAAGGTATGTGAAATAAGAGCCTTTGATAAGAGGATGAATTGGCTCCAAGGCTTGGAAATTCTTGAAACATCGGGCTTAAAAATCGAGGCTAGTGGAATTGGATGAAATCTCTTAACAAGGGATTTTTGTACAGTATTATAAATTTTCTATATAGGTGTTTTCTTTTCTTTTCCTGTTGTGTCTTCTTGTCTTGTCCGAACAAGCACTTGATTTGTTGTTTTGGGCTAGTTTGCTTCTACCTGAGATTTGAATTCTCGCCATACCCACTAGGGGTATGCGTCCCCAAGATGGAGCCACTGATAGAGCTTAATTTTTTTACAAATTTTAGCTTGTTATAAGGGAAATTTTTGTCAACCTTATGTTTGTTGGCCTAGGGTTTAAGGGTTTCACGCTTGCTTAAAGTTTTCAAAATTATCAAACCCTTGTGTTATGTTTTCATGTTCACCCATTGTACTAGGTCACCGGTCATCTTAGTTACGACTTATGGCATCACACCCATTGCTTTTATTGGTCCCGTCGCTTAGGTTTGCCAGTCATCAGGCATTTATCAAACTTTGTTATCCTTTATGGTTGGCCAAAAATATTTTGTCTTTTAAAGACTTATATCTTAAGTCTTTAAATATTTGAGGGGTCAATATTTCCCATCTCCTAGTCCACAACCCTTTCCTTATAATGAGCGTTATGCACGTGCTTAAATCCAAGCTGCTCGATTTAATCAATGAAATCTAGGCCCTTGCGCGCACACCACATAGTATTAAAATAATGAAGTTTGGCTAGGTCATGTAGTGTGCGCGATGGTGGCATGCGTCCTTTTGTTTGAGTGGAACCCATCTCCCGTGGTTGGCTTGATCTCCAAAGTAGAGGATTGATGGCTCTGATGTGTTGATGGGTCTTAATCTGGGTCGTATTGTACACACTGCATAGAATATTTAATGGTTTCACCTAATGCATTGTGCGACCTGCGTGATGGCACCACGTGAACTCTGTTGGCGGAACAAGGAGGCTAGATGGGGCCCACGGGCGATACACGTATTTTCCGATAGGGGGAAGCATCATTGGCCAGAGGGCCTGTCATGTGACAACATGGAATATTCAAATGTTTTTTACTCAATCTAAGTCATTCAACAGGTCAATGTGTCGGTGCATTGATGGCCTATATTCAAAATTTAGAACCAGTCATGTGATGGCTGGTTGAGCTCTGCAAGTGATAGGCATTAATGGCATAAGCTCTTCAAATGATATGAGCCTGATCTCCATGCGTACTAAGGTTTACTTCCTAGGAATCATGATGAATAGTACACCAATTTCCATGTACCTGGGAATTAATGGTGGTGATGTTGATGCCAGCGAATGATCACTTGTTTGCTCGTGCTTTCAATTGGAGCATTGATGATCATTTCATCAATTCGCTAAATAAATATGGGTGATGTCTTTTCATTTACACCATAGCAATTAAAATTATATTTTCCTTCGTGCTTCTCTAATAGGTAATCACTCCTATGAAGGTTGTGAGTTTGGGTGCAAAAATGAGCAAGTTGACTGCTACTCCTTTACATATGCATAGGTCAGCTAGAGGTAACGTTAAAAAATATGGTGGCAATTTCCCATCAGAAGAACAAGATAGTATTCAAGGCTCTCTCAGCCTAAAGATGGAAAATATGAAGCTCGTCCTAGGGGTTCTCAAGTGCAACTCTCGACTCAAAATCCAAGTTGCAAGAGTAGAGGTGGCAGCATCAAGCAAAGAAAGGAAGTCTACTGAGTATGGGAAGAGGTCAAAGACCAAGTTGAGGTACGATCGAGGCCCTTTGGGTTGACAAAATTCACCCATTGATGTCTCATGCAGTTCTGGTGGTGGTGATTTAGAGACTGACTTTGATTACAACTATTTCCTCATAGCTCTGACTAAGATGGCTGGTGTGAATGAGAAGGTCCTCACAGTTTCTCCAATTACTGTAGTGGCATCGTGTGATGGTTTTGGTTTTGGTGCTGGGAAGTGTATTGATGAAGATAAGGTGGTGGTTTTTCCTCCCACTAAGGCAAAAACACGAAGCGGTCATCTGTATCGTGGCTATGGTGTTGCTTTGGGTTCCGGATGATGTTATGATTTTTTGTGTTTTTCATTTTTTTTGTGATGTTGATGTGGTTCTTTTTGGATCCAATGTGGACATAAACAACAAGGCCTGAGTGGAATTTGGCTACAAATATGGTGACACTGGCTAGTAACATGGATTGTTGCAAATTTTGATTCCCTTGTTCGACAAATGATTAAATCCAATCATTTGGGAATTTTGAAATGCAAATGAAATTCTATTTTGAAATGAAATTTTGCTGAAATGTAACGGAAATGAGCCTGAAGCTTGTAGCTCTCTTGTGCTATAAAAGAGATCTCAAGGTTCATTGCAATGTTCATATTTTTGAGTCCAATAAGGTCTAGGTAGGGTAGAGTGAACATACACAATGCATAATTCTTGATGAATCTACCATTAATTGTCTTGGGTAGGGTATGTGTATGAAATAGTCTTAAATGGTATTATGTAATTACTGATATTGAAACAAATCTAAAAAATTAAAGTATTTTCTCTCCTGTGTGTTGTTATGATAGACTATGGGTGAAATTAACAAGTGTAATTTTATTTATCTTTTGAGAGGTTTGTTTGAAATGTATGATTCTTCTTCTTGCTTCAGTTGAATGAGTTAATTAAATTTTGAGGAAGAATTGTAAGTTTCTAATAATGGGTTAAGGATTTGATAAGTAGTGATGCTTTAAATATAGGGAAGTTCTATGATGTAATGCATTATAGAAATAGTTCATCTAGTGGATAAATTATTGTATATGTCTGAATTTTTCATGCTTGACTCCTTCCCAATTTGATGAGGCATTGGCTGATTCATTTAGGATTCTCATAGTTTATTAAAATCAGAGAATAATCATCTATAGATTACAGGTCAGAACATTACTTAATTCATATTCTATTCATGATGAGATGCAAATCTCAAAGTTACCAAATGTTCTTACCAACTTAGAGGTCATTTGTTTAAGGTTTGTCAAGCCTCTAATAAATTATCTCTAATTTCACCCAATAGGGAAAAATTTGTGTATAGAAGTGTTCTTGAGACAATGGAAATCATAGGAAAACACTAAGGAACACCCTCCTTGGCTCCACAAAGCCTAAAGAGTAGGAGTAAAGGCCTCAAGATCTTTTCTTGTTATGTTGGATTCCTAGCTTGAATATTCTTGAGTATAAGGCATGGCATCCATTTAGAGATATCAGGGCTTAGCAAGAAAAAACACCAACAGGTTCTCAGTCGATTAACTTGTGACTTATTGTCATCAAGTTTGTTTCATTACTGGCCCCTGAGTACTAACAATCCTGAGTGTTTCCCATTGCAGTAAGAGTATTTCCTTATATTAAAATGGGTTGAATATTCATCAAAATATTTTTTTTGGGTCTACGTTTAGGTTTTGATATTTGTCCATGGCCACCTAAGGTTTTAAACTTCAATTTTTATGTCCCCGTCTACCATATGCCTAGTAGTGGCCCTCTTTTCTAACTAAATTTTGGCATGTGCATATTTATGGTTTTATGATGACCGTTTGATCACTGCAAATGGATCTTGGTTTTTCTTGTGCCCCACTCTATTTCATTTTTTATTTTAATATTCCAACGGGCTGGCAGGTGAGCGCCACGTGCCATCTTCATTAGTGACCCCAACACTTTTGAAAGATCAATAGGTGATGAACTGATAAGATCAATGATGGTTGTTTAAATTTTTGGCTTCATCAGGACCACTCCTTGCCACCTCGTCTATTTTTATTTTGTCTTAAAATAATGACAAAGGCTAGTGGACTATAGACATATTTCCCTTCATGAAGGTGCCCACTTGACTTTAAAGGTAGCAAACATTTTATTAAGCAAGGATCAACAGCTGAAGATGGGTGACGTGGGTCAATCTTGACAACTCCCTACCATCTCATGTGGGACCCACTCATACCTCTTGTTCCTCAGAGGGACATTAATAAAGGTGAAGTATTAATAAAAATTGTCAGGTTGGTATAAAGGATAAATGGTGCAAGATAAGATTTGATTTCTCTTGCACGTGTTCAAGATATGATGGGTAGTTTTTATCTCAAGTTGTCAAAAATTAGTACACGCGAATAGGTGGTTTGCATTTCGGCAAGTATGAGTTAGTGAATTAAGATTAAATCTTGACCGCTCCCCTTTGTCTTGTTGATTAAAGGTACAAGTGGGTTGATTCTCATGGGTGAGTGAGAAATTTGACATGATAGGTTTCCTTTAATGCTAAGTGGATGATTAAGTGTGCAAACAGAGTGGATCCATATTCGCATGGACTTTTCTGACTAGGAAAATGCAACAAGCACATGTAGTCATATTTTTCATAATTAATTTCCTTGATCTATTGATCTATCTCAACATATGATCAATGACTGATATTTAAAATCAAGCAGATGATTTTCAGCTCACTTGTGCAAGCCTTCCTCGAGCATTAATGGTCGACACACTCAAAGTGTTCAATAAATGAGATTTCGAAGCCATATTTTTCTTCACAAAGCTGAGAAATTAATTTTAAGTCCAAGAGGAAGTTGGTGTGAAGAATCATGGTAAGAGGGTTGTAGAGGGATTGAGGATAGTTTATCCCAAGTAAGTTGGTGTCTGCATTTCTTGTGTGGACTGAGTAGCAGTTTGCAAAAAACTATTATGGGCTATGTAGGTTTTAGTTACTTGGAGTTTGTAGGGGTTGATTTTTTGGAGAATTCACATGGATTGATAGTATTTATATGTAGCCATGAAGTGTCTTTGTCTTGCAAATTTGAAAAGTTTCTCTGTAATTGGAAATTCATAAGCTAGTTCAGTTTTCTCTGTGAGAATGAATAAGTTGGGTGAGTTTGTCTTGCCAGGTAGAAGGTCTAGGAGACTTAGTCTGATTGAGTCTCTAGATGATGTGCTTGAAAATAAACAAGGCACACTAGGAGCTCCTGCAACACCAAAGGAAATGAATAAAACCCGTAAGAAATATAAGCGGGGTGGTGTTGAGAGCACCTATAATTTGAGGAGCAAGGTTGTTTTAGAAGAATTAGTCAAGTTTAGAAAGAAAGAACCAATTAATCCTGCAAGGTAAGCGAAGAGGAAGAAAAGTACCATAGGGCTTAGGATTCTTATATGGGATGGCATAAATCTCTCATACAGGTTTCAAGTAGGCCTTCGAGCCGTGAAGGAGATACTAACTAGGACTATGCCTAGTACCTTGTCACTTTGATAGGTCAGGAGTGTTTTTGATGATGGAGGGATAGTAACTTCTCCAGTTTTAGCAAGAACACAAGGGGATGTGCGCACTCTAATGTTGACAAATCATAGTAGCACCTCGGTTCTATTTTTTCTTTTGATGATACCACTACCACAATGGTGGACTCACCCTCTTCTGCGAACGTGTAACTTTTTTGTTTTGGGTATTGATATGGAGAATCTTCTTTGATCGAAATGGACAAGGTTTTGATGTTGCTTCAACAATGAATGATTCCTTTTGGAAGGTTGGCTGGTCTTCTTCTGCAACAGTCTTTATGTAATTTTGTCTTTTATTTTCCCCTAATTTCTTCAAATGATGAAATTGTAACTCTCTAGAGGAATCTCTGAAATTGAAATTGAAATGATTGTCAAATGAAATGTAACTAAAATTGCAATTTTTCCTATGGCTTGTTTGCTCCCATATATTTATAAATAGGAATTCAGGGTTGGTTACAGAGGTTGGTTGTTCTAGAATTGATCACATTGAGGATTGTAAAGAATATACTAAAAATTTTAGTGTCAAGTCTTAGGTTCGAGTCTGTTAATATGCACATGTAGTCTGGATAGTAATACCGACAATATAGAACATAATATTGAGAATTTTGCACCAATTTCTCTCCTATGTACTGGTTTTACAAACTACGAGTAATATAATCAAGGGTTATCTTATTTTTCTCTATTGATTTCCAATGGATGTATGGTTTTATTCTTGTTTATTAATTCAAAAAGCTGATGTAAATGCTTGAATGGAGCCATAGGTTTATGCCAAATCATGTGCTAGGATGCTAGTAAGAAGTAATGGTTAGGATATAATGTTGAAGTAGTGTAATGCAATATCCTCAAGGCTTTAAATATTGTCATGTATAAAATTGCTATCGAATTGTGTAAATGTTAGAATTGAATCTATTCCAAGAATGAGGCACTGATCTAAGTGAGGTGATCATGCTGCATTTTTTTGATTACTTCAGCAATAAACCATTTATTAAATCAAAATATTTTGAAATATGTTACAATTATGTTAGGTTTTACTATTCTCGGGCTCCAAATAGGAACTGTTGTTAAGAAGAATCCAACTTCCTTGATACGTTCTATTTGTTGAGCCATTATATGAGAATTAGCTATGTATTGAAATGTTTATAATAAAAATGATACAAGAATATCATGTAAATATTATTAGGATCACCCTCTTGGGTTTCACCAAGCTCGAAGAGTATAATTAAGTGCCTAGTAATCCTTACTTGTTTGTTGGCCAATCCTTGCCTTTGCTCATTATTGGATTCTATAAAATGCATAGGCATTTGGTGAGATCAAAATTGATTCTAAAAAATAACCAACAGGGTGCACCTATTGAACAAGAGCCTTTTTTGAAACATAATATTATATTGGCATTTTATTGGTTAATTTCATTTCTTTGGTGCCCTAACTTTAATGATTGATCTAACAAACTCAATGGGCCCCATAGAATTTCCATTATCAGGATCTAAATTTTAACTTGTGACTTGATTTTTTTCTCGTATGACTATTTTTCCCATTTTTATATCATGGTCAAGATTTAAGTTCCTCTTATTGAAGTGTAGTTCATGTACCTAAGTCTTTATTTTGGTTTCACTTTATTTTCTATTTGAGAAGTGAGTTACATTTCCAATCATAAAGAATTTATTTGGTTGTTATATTTGGATAGTGACTATATACACACTAGCCATTGGGACAACACTTGTGAATTTGGGTGGTCATGTTATCATTCATCATTAATTTGATGGTGTTCCACATGAAAAAGAAAAAACAATTCATGATAGTTGAGTAATAAGATAGGTCGGAATTTTTTCCCACCATTTGTTGAAGTGTCACGTAAAGGTTCAATTAAGGGAGATAACATAAGCATAATGGTGGAATAATGTGGTGATTTTAGCATAATATTTGAAATGTCACATCTTGTAAAGTGTAAATATGATAGACCTTCACTAGCCATGAATTTATGGGGGCACATTTTAGTAGTATAATATTTTTAGTTGGTGGGTTTATATAATTAATTTATTGATGTTGGGGTCTGGTAACTCAATAAAGCATAGTGGTGGAGATGTTGTCATTCTTGTTCAAGAGATGGATGAAGTGGTGGAGATGCATGAGAATGTCATCTCCAGTAATTTGGAAGCTTCTAATATTTTAGAAAAATTACAGTAGTTTGTGTTGTTAGTGGCATTTTTGGTTGTTGTTTTGCTGATGGTTTAGTTGTTGGTTTGACATTTCTTATTCTTTGACAATTATTTTTGTTTTTGGTGTGTACTTGTTGTCCTTGTGTTTATATTTTGTTCCTCGTTCTCATTGTAAAGGGCTTCACAGCTCCTTCAAAACCATTTTTCCTTAATCAAAAACTCAATAAAGCATAGTTAATATAGAGGTATTTGTGGGAGAAGGTTGTTTCTACTTATTATTCAAATATTAATATGATGTTGTTATAAGATTGTAGCTTTAGCCATAGTGTTTTAACCCCAAGAATTAATATTAATTAGATGAACTCAAGTTGTCCTATTTATTTAGGATTTAAAGGTACTAGAAATAGTATTAAATGTGAGGTGAAAACTTTGCAAAACACATAGCAACATGGGTGGATTTTATTGGCCTAATGACTAGTGTATGGCTTTCTTAAGGTTCACCATATACATTAATGAGTTGGGGGTGAGCTACATGGATTTGAGGTGGCATTATTTGTACTTAGTAAACTATATACTTCAAATATCACTTAGTAAATGAAAAATAATGGTTGTGTTTTCACTCGTATTATAATCGTTAAATGGCTAAAGCCTAGGAAACTCCTAGGTGCTCTATTATTTAGCCATAATAGTATGTGTTGTGATATATAAAGGATGCATTTTAGAGGAAACATGACACACAATTGTTTTTTAATCATTTAAGGGATTACTGAGAAATTATTATATGGATAATGTGTGGTGATGGTGAACATGGATGTGTTACATGGATATGAGCTAGTGATGATGGTAGGATTCATGTTATATCACTTTTGGGGGCTTGTTTATACTTTTGAAAGGGTACTATTTGTTGTAAAAGGCCACTACATGTTTGTTCCTTAATGGAAGAGCAAAAAATTATAACAAAGGGTATGCACCTATACCTAGTACAATGTAGCCTATTATTGATCATGTTGAATATAGGTGATATACCCATGCCATCTAGTAACTCTACTTCATATGTATTTCTTGAATCAAATTTCTTCAAAATCTTATAAGGTCCAAACTTCCTCATCTTGAGCTTATTGTATGTGCCAACTGGAAATATTTCCTTCCTCAAATACACCATCACTTCATCTCCAACTTCAAACTCCTTATGTCTCCTCTTTTCATCTACTTGCTACTTCTACTTTTGGTTCATATCTTCCAATTGTTACAACTTTTTACTTGATTATGCATTTTCTTCATGTGTTTTGCAAATTCCTTTGCTTCTGCACTCCTTTTATCTTCCTCGTTGATGTCTCGCAACTCAGATATACCTCTAGGATGAACTCCAATAAAAATATAAAAAGGTGTCTTTCTGGTACTCTTGTTCACTGAATTATTGTAAGAAAACTCTTTTTGTGCAAGGACTAAATCCCAACTTCTGATCTTTTCCCCAACCAAACATCTCAGCAAATTCCCCAAACTCTTTTTTACTACCTTTGTCCATCCATCAGTATGCGGGTGAAAAGTAGAACTAAACTTTAAATCTGGCTTTAACTTCTTCCAAAGTGTCCTCCAAAAGTAACCAACAAACTTTGTATCTCTGTCTGAAATAATACTCCTAGGTAATCCATGCAATCTGACTACTTCCTTGAAAAAACATTCTGCTACATGTACTGCATATGTTGTCTTCTTACAAGGTATTACATTTTCCATTTTAGAAAATCTATCCACCACCACAAATATAGAATCATTACCTCTTCATGTCTTCGATAAACCAAGTATGAAATCCATGCTGATATCCTCCCAAGGTCTCTCTGGAACTATCAAAGGCTTATACAATCCAACATTCTGACTACTCCCTTTTTCAGCTTGACAAAATCTACAACTCTACACAAATTTACTAACATCCTTATGAATCTGTGGCCAAAAGTAATCCTCACTTACCAATGTTATTGTCTTATCAATTCAAAAGTGTCCTGTCAATCCTCAACTATGTTTTTCTTTCACCAAACTATCCCTCATTGAACTCTAGAGTATACACAACTGATTCCCTCTGAACAACATATTATCCTAAATGAAATAATCCAAACACTAACTCCTATCCTCCAAGATTGGTTCTTTACAAGTTCCCCAAGGTTCTACAAAATCTAGGTCTTCCTCATACAAGTTCTTCAATTCATCAAAGCCCAATACCTCCACTCTCATCTTTTCCAGTAAATTCCTTCTCCTACTCAAAGCATCAACGATTCTATTTGTGTTTCCACTCCTATGTTTCAAAACAAAAGTATAACTCTGCAAGAATTTCACCCATCTCATGTCTTTGATTCAAATTACCTTGACTATTCAAATACTGCAATGCCTGATGATCTGTATACAATACAAACTCCTTAAGCAACAAGTAATGTCTCCATGTCTTCAAGGCTTGAACTATGGCATAAAACTCCTGGTCATACATTGAATAGCTTCTCATATCATCATTCAATTTCTTAGTAAAATACTCTATGGGTCTCCCTTCTTGACTCAATACTACTCCAATTTCATTTCTACTTGCATCATAGTCTACCAGAAATACCTTATTAAATTCTGGTAAAGCCAACACAGGTTGCTTAGTCACCTTCTATTTCAACAACTCAAAACTCCAGTCTGCTCTAGATGTCCACCTAAAATATTTCTTATCCCCTCTCATTGTTTATGTCATAGGATTGCAAATAGAACTGAAATTCCTAATGACCTTTCGGTAGAAACTAGCTAATCCATGAAATGATCTTACATATCCAATGCTTTCCAGTGTATGCCATTCAAAAATTTCTCTTACCTTCTTAGGATCCATCTCCTATCCATTAGAAGATATCACAAATCCCAGATATACCAATTCTTCCTTCATGAAACTACACTTCTTAATGTTTATTAGCAACTGCTCTTCTCTCAACCTCTACAAAACTTGTCTTATATGCAACAAATTTTCTTGTCTAGTCTTACTGAAAATCAAGATGTCATCCAAATAGACAATTACAAACTTACCCAAAAATTTCTTCAATACCTCATTCATCAGCCTCATGAAAGTACTCGGTGCATTTGCTAGTCCAAAAGGCATCACCAACCACTCATACAATCCTTCATTTGTTTTGAATGTTGTCTTCCACTCATCCCCTTTTTTGATTCCGATATGATGATATCCACTCTTCAAATCTATCTTTGTAAAGTATTTAGCTCCACTCAAACAATCCATAATGTCATCCATCCAGGGCAAAGGAAATCTATACTTCGATGTGATTTTGTTTATGGCTCTAGAGTCTGTACACATCCTCCATTATCCATCCTTCTTAGGTGCTAGCACAACATGTACTACACAAGGAATTAAGCTTTCTCTAATCAAACCCTTCCTCAACAACTCTTGCACTTGTCAATTCAACTCTTCATTCTCTACTAGTGTCATCCAGTGTGCTGTTTTATTAGGCAAACTAGCTCTAGGGTCAAATCCATGCAATGAATAATACTCCTCATAGGTTTCAATCCATTAGGTATAATATTTGAAATGATAGCTTCAGATTCTTCCAGCAACTCCTTTATCTCCTTCGGTTGTTCTTCTACATGCTTCAAGTCTTCAACCTTCTTAGGAACCAAGGCATATCACATGTTCTCATGTCTCAGTCCATCCAGAAATCTCCTTCCATCAACCAAACAAATTATAGCATTCGTACAAACCTCAACTTTAGGAACATCCTCCAATGGCAACAAATTATGCTTCATCCCATTAGAAACAATGGTATGGGTGTTCTTCTTTCCATCATGAATAGCCTGTCTATCATACTACTAGGGCCTTCCCAACAAAGCATGGCGTACATCCATAGGCATGATATCACACAAAACATCATCATGATAATTTCCTATCTTCAATTTCACCAAACAATGTTCGCTTACCAGTATCTTATGCTCATCTTGAATCCATGCTATCTGATAGGGCTTTGAGTGTTTCAATCTTTCCAGCTTCAATTTGGTCACCATTTCTTCAGAAACCAGGTTCTTGAAGCTTCCATTGTCAATAATTACTCTGCAACATTTACCAACTACCTTGCATCTAGTTCAGAACAAATTATTTCTCTACAATGATTCTTAATCCATCTCACTTTGAGACAATACTCTTTTGTTCACCAATAATTCTCCCTCTTCCAGTTTATTAGATGATCCAACATGATCCTCCTTAGCAAAGGTTGTTCTTCTAGTGTTCTTTGTCTTTCTTCTTGTCTCTTTGATTACATTCAAATACTCTATGTCATTCTCCATCACACTTAAAACAAGTTCCCCTCAATACTCTTTTCTCCTTCCCTCTATCACCATTTCTATAACCCTCATTTTGGTAACCACCATATCCTCCTCTCCGATAAGAGCTTCCATCATCTCTATGGTATAGATTATCATTCTTACTGACTTCCTTATCTTTATTCTAATATGCAAAATATCCTCTTCCTCCTCCTGTAAAAATTCTTCCTCTTTGAAATCTTTCGCCTCTTCCTCTTTGTCTTTGCTCATGTCTTTTATTCAGCTTCTCTTCTGATTTTAGGGCACATTGATATGCCTCCTCCACACTCATCAACCTGATCAAATTGATCTCATCCTATATAGACGGCTTCAAGCCATTCACATATCTAGCTACTTTCTTGGTCTCATCCTCTAAATGTCCGAATACGATATTCAACTTGTAGAACTCCTCAGTATATTATGTCACACTTGACTCCTTCTACTTCAAATTCTACAAATTTTGGAACAAACTGATCTAATAGTCCACAAGCATGAACTTCATCTTTAACTTATTCACCATTTGATCCCATGATTTTATCTTCTCCTTTCCTCTTCTTTGCCTATCTATCTGCAAATGTTCCCACCAAAGGGATGCATGTCCTTTCAACTTTGTACAATAAAATTTCACCTTCTTGTCTTCGATGGTACCTTCAAAATCAAAATACTTCTCCATCTCTATTATCCAATCAAGCAATTCATCTGAATCCAACTTACCACTATAATCTAGTGGATTGAAATGTGGTAAATTATTTACTCTGGTTAGGACTCTTATGAACCTCTCTTCTCCCTGATCGAGGCCAGGTTGATTTTCTCTTTCCCCTTCTTCCTATTCTTCTACCTCTTCATCACTCACATCATCAACTAGTCGACCTCTTCTCTGGGCCGTTTCGACTACTTCTAATCTAGCAGCAATTCCTCTCAACATCTCCATTATAGTTGGGTCTATAGTTCCGCACACTCCATTCCTCTACCATTTCCTCTTCCCACCATCTTTACACAAGTCCTCTACAGCTGTAGGTCGGATCCTCAATCTGCCACCCCACAACAAATCTTCAATAGGACTTCGCAAACTCTGACAATCTCTCATGGAACTAATCTCACTCTGATACCAATTTGGTGCAGTCACGGTTGGAGGGTCCTCAAGGAGAACAGTCTGGACTGTGCAGCAAGAGTTACACAATAGAAGCCACTCGAAATATGGAGGCAAATGTAGATTCAAACATTCTTATTATTAGAAATTTCAATTACAATCCGTCGACAACATTCGGGTTCACAGATTGGGCTCATAGGCTTGATACAACATGCTCGAAACACAATATTCCTATATGCTCCTTAATGCGAGCTGAAATCTTACATATCGTATCCAATATTCTATTCTAATTGCCATCCTAATGATCTATTACAATTATTTGTATCACATTCGAGATTTAGAATCATTTGCTTCAGCCAAAGATCATTACAATCTTCGATGAAGGAAACGTAACGTGCATGAAATAGGTCGGCCTTCAATTTGAATTTCTCCTTGACAGGTGCATATGATGAAGTGTGAACCTAAATTAAGGTCGGGGACACTCCACGAAACAATTTGAAACACAACACAAGAATCCACAAGTTATCAGAAGGATCCACAAGAGATCAAATTAGTCATTAGGCTCAAAACTACTTTGGTGCTCTGTTATAGAAACTATCACTTAATCCGAAAGTGATAAGTTTCCAAAAAAAGATTCAATCATGTTGAAATCTTGGAATAAGGAAAATGAACATGTCCACGATGAAAACATAGATCCATAGGATCTAGTGAGCAAATATGATGAAATACTAAATCTGCCAACTTCAACTGAACAAGAACTTAAATGAAAATATTTTTGGTTGATGTAGGATTGCAAAGAACCAAGGATGCTCCTGCATCAACTGCAGTTTATAGGGGAACGAATACCTGACCTACAATCTAATATATATATATATACATGGCTTGGCTTGGTCTACAAAAAATTATAAGTGTCTCAATAACTGATATTCATTTATTACGCTAAGTAATGAATATCCTTTTTTTTTAAAGTAGATATTTGTTAATAATAGATATTTGTTTTGTTTTGGTGTTTACCATAGCAATGTACTTTTTACCAACTAAACTAAAAATTCATGTTGCATTTTTTTGTAACATCACCACTATTTGGCCCCCCATGATCCTGTAGTGACCCTCTCATTTATAACTAGTTTTTCTCTTACCCATTTATATTGATGAGAATATTAGGCTTTCAAGACTTGTTTAATTTTCATCCAAAGATGTTTTCAACCTTAAACCTTTATTCTTAGACACTAGTCCATATGAACAAATACAAATGTTTTTAATATAATAATAATTTAGAGTGTGTTGATTTATTTTTATGGTGTGAAGCATGCCGTTTGTCTCATGGAAATGTGCTAATGTAAAGGTTTTTATGTGAAATAATATAAAGTTGTGATGGAGGTTGATTTTAAATTTATACTTACTAATTAATGTGTTATAATATGGATGGGGATACAATAATTTTTAAATAAATTGATACATTATATTTTGATGCTAAACATGATTTTACTAATGGTTACTTGGGTTGTAAAAGTGACTTAAATTATGAATATAATTTTTGTTAAGGTCAAGTTCTAAAATCTCCACTTTTTAAAGCATAATGTGAGCGCTCCTAAATGTGAATCTTTCCATTTTTATGAGGTCCAAACAATCATATTGAAGATGGAAATATTGTACATAATTATAAAATTATAAAATTCAAAAATTAAGGACAAGTTTAGAAATTGAGGACCCACCCTAATAAAGTGACCTGGAAGAAATACATGTGATGCAAGATGAAGTCCCTATTGCCTTAATTCACATTCACTCAATAAAATAAACCCATAACAATGTAACAACTTAATTTCAATTTATTTAAACCCACACAACATATATTGAAAACACAAAGTTTACAAATAAATTACAAATAAAGGCTCTTCAATGCCTTCTCTATTTTTCAACCTTCAATGAGGTCTTTCTAAGCTTTGACAACTTTCTTTATGCACCCTCATCCACTTATCTATTCTCTATTTTGTGTACTCTCCCTTCCTCTGTTGCACACATGTCTTCCTCTGCTACCCACCAATTTTTGTTTGATGCTCCTTGTTATCATTTTACCAACTCTCTACTCCCCTACACATATATACCCTTCACCACAATGCTTGAATTCTATTGTCAGATTCTTGATTTTTCTTCACATCACTCCTTTTCTCTCACCAACACATATCACATTCACTACTACGACCTGAGTTTAATTTGATGCCTCTCATTGTTCCTTTGACCGACTTCACATCTATAGGCCTCTCTTGAATGTAGTGCACCTCTCTCTTTCACTTGTTGCGCATAGACTTTCCTCTGCTGCATCTTTTCTCTCTGCAACTACACCTCCTATTTCCCCTCGATGCCTCCACTTTTTCTTGGTTGATTCTCCTAGGCTATCATCCTTCCCTCTCTTCAAAACTCATGACCTCCCATATCATATTTGAAGATGAAAATGCACTAGTAAGTATTAAATTCAAGATTTCAATTGAGTCCATCGATATTAACAACATAATGTTATTTTTTCAGTAACAAATCGACCAATTCATCCTCAGATCAAACTTTAAATTTCAAGTCATTACATTTACATTTGTCGATGTATATGATTGAATTCTTCTAAAGCCTTTGACCAATCATTTTATGCATATTTTGCAATCATCGCAAGCCAAGCCCACACCCCTAATTACACTTTGTTCATAATCAATAGTTGGTATTTCAAAATAATGGAGGCATTCAATCAAATAGTTCATGAACTTAGTCTATTCTTTCACACTTATTATACATGTCTACAAGGAAGTCAAAACTACAATGAATGGATGTCCAATCTCTTCCATATTCAAACCATGAGAATGCATGCATCAAATAGTAGAAATTGGCTACTTAGTGGATGATCTTGTAACAGATGTTCTTGGTAAAATATTTGTGAGCATAGGCTCAAAAAACAGAGTTGAGTAGTAGAACTACTCTTCCAAGTCATGAACAACTTCCAGCATGCTCCCACATTGAAACTAATTCTTGCAAATTATTTTTTTTCCTCTTCTTCCAACATTATGCTGGAACAAACATCCTTCTCCTCCAACTTTTCTCATTCCTCTTCTCTCCCCTCATGGATCATTCATATGCACCATTTACCGATCTCCTCCTCCAAATATTTTTTCCTCTCCTCTTTTCCTTCTCATCCTCTATAGGATTTGACCCACTACAAACCGTCCACCTCCACCAAGTCTCGTCCACAACATCCTCTACAAACTCTACAACCTCTACATGCAAATATATATCTACATGCCAACCAGTAACTACATTATTTTCCCCATCTATTTGCAACTCCCTATCAACTTCCTCGTCAAAAATATTAGAAAAATTACAACTTACCTTTGCATACTCTACTATTACAACAACCTCTTTCACCCAGTTTTTTGTCACTCCTTCATTTCCCCTCAAGTGTTCATTTCTAGACAACTTCACAATCTCTATCTCAAGCAAGTTATGCTCCTCAACAACTAAATCAACAGCCTTCCTACAAAAACCTACATTGAAACTTTCCACATGTCTACATTCTTCTTGGCCTTCATCCTTCATCGCTTCCATCATCCCAAACAAATTATACTCAAAAGTTTCAAATTTTACCTCATTTCCCTTTACTTCTTCAATTTCCTTTTCATTGCCCTTCACCATAATGTTTTCATCTCCCATAGCTATCGCCATCCTCATGTCCTCCAAAGGACACATAGTTGTTGTTGCTATATCAAATTTAGTCTCTTCATTCATGTCTTCCAAAAGACATACCTCTACCACAACCTCTAATTCCTCCAATCTTATCAATTCTTCATGAATTGTCTCTTCTTCATATCACTAGACTAAACTTTCCATGTCTTCTAATGGATCATTCTCTGCTGCAATTTCATAATTTACCTCTTCAAAAGAACCCACTACAACTGATTTGCCTCCTTTTGGGACTATATGGGCCACTCCTACACTCTTTTCCTTCCATGCCCCTTTTATCAAAGGGATGCAAAACATCTCATCCTTTGCAATCTCTTCTCTTTCCTCTTGATCATTTTGCACAAGGATCTCCTCTTTTTTAATTCATTCTTCATATCTATTGCAATCATTTATTTCTTCTCTTCATCCTTCAAAGGATTCTTAACTACTTCTTTCTCACCTATTTCAACTTTGATGTTGCTTTCTTCTTTCATATGCTCATTAGGGTATATTGATGCAATTTATTTTACCACTTCCTCTTTTTTATCCCATAATGGATTCAACACATATTCTTTCCCATCCTTGATTATGCTATAAGTATTATTCTTGCCATTATGTATAGCTTCCCTATCCCAAAGCCAAGGTTGACCCAAAAAAAATGACAAACATCCATGGGTACTATATCACATACAATTTCATCCTTATATAAATTCCATGTTAGGAATAAGGTGTCTCAACCTTGGATAATTCCTATTCTTATTATTTGTTTTGTAAAATGTATTTCTTGCAAATAATGTAATTAAGTGTGAGTGTACATGTCTAGTTTGCATGTTGATGTGTCACTCCACTTAATGTGTCGGCATCTTGAATTGTGTGTAAGGACACGTGATGTGAGTGTATTGTTGGAACGTTTTTTCATGCTGCCGCATTTTGTCTTCAAGAGTTGGAAATCTCCTGAAAGAACTTGCATTGCAAGTGTGTTGTAACCGTTGTGTTGAAGATAATACATTGTGCAGGTTTTGGAGTGCTGGGGTTTTTTACCGAAAGGTTTTCCCCAGGGTAAATCATTGTGTCATTCTTCATTTTCTGTATGTATGGTATATTGCTGCAATATCTTTGTTAAGTAGATTAACGAATCTGAAATTGTAAGGGTTTAAAACGAATTTGCACCATACTTTCCTTAAGAGATTAGTGTAGGAAGCTGTTTCCGCACCTGAGTTTCCTTACATTCCAATATGAAAATTCACAATGCTTTATTCACTTACCCAAATTCAATGACCTCTTTGCAACCAAGAGACATAGTATAGATTAGGGTGCTTCATCCTCTTCAAGTTCAGCTTCTCAACCATTTCCAACACAACCAAATTATCTCTACTATTTTTGTCAACCATCACTTTACAACCCTTTCCACCAAACTTGCACACAACTCAGAACAAATCACTCCTTCAGATGGGTTCTTGTTTCACTTTTTTTTGTGGCTTCAAATATTCTTTCTTCATCAACAAACTCTCTCCATGTCTCCAAGAAATTTTTCCAAACAATTATGGCACACTCTCAATCTGCAACCACAAATAAATTAGAGCCAACACTCACTACCTTTGCAGGTCCCCTTGCAACAAAACTCTCACTATTATCCTCTTCCCAATAGGATTCTAGAAGATGCACCTTCAAGATCTCTTCTACCCACTTCCTCTCAGTAGAAGAGATTTACAAACCTTCTACCCAACTTCATCTTTGTTGGAGGACAACCAACATAATTCCCATATAATCAATGGCCTCTCAAGGATTCTTCACTCTTTACCAATTTGTCACCAATAGTCTTGATAGATTCTCTCCACTCTGAGGATCTTGTGGCTCTAATACCAATTTATGCAAGATGAAATCCCTCTTGCCTTAATTCACATTATCTCAATAATAAAAACCTATAACAATGTAACAACTTAATTTAAATTCATTTAAAACCACACAACATTTATTGAAAACACAAAGTTTACAAAGAAAGACTCTTCGATGCCTTCTCTCTTTGCAATCTTTGTTTTTCAACCTTCAATGAGGTCTTCCTAAGATTTGAAAACTTTCTTTATGCACCCTCATCCACTTATCTATTCTGTGTTTTGTGCATTCTCCCTTCCTCTGTTGCACACATTTCTTCCTCTACTGCCCACAAAATTTTGTTCGATGCTCCTTGTTGTCTTTTTACCAACTCTCTACTCCCATGCGTATATATCCTCTTCACCACAATGATTGAATTTTGTTGTCAGATTCTTCATTTGTCTTCACATGACTCCTTTTCTCTCACCAGCACACACCACATTCATTACTATTCCCTAATTTTAGTTTGATGCCTCTGATTCTTCCTTTGACTGACTTGACATGTCTATCAGCCTCTCTTCAATGTAGTGCACCCCTCTCTTTCACTTGTTGCAAACAGATTTTCCAATGCTGCCTCTTTTCTCTCCACAACTGCACCTCCTATTTCCCCTCAATGCTTCCTTTTTTTCTTGGCCGATTCTCCAAGGCTATCGGCCTTCCCTCTCTTTAAAACATAGAGCAACATGGGCGGATTTTATTGGCCTACTGACTAGTGTATGGCTTTCTTAAGGTTCACCATATACATTAATGAGTTGGGGATGAGCTACATGGATTTGAGGTGGCATTATTTGTACTTAGTAAATATATACTTCAAAGATCACTTAGTAAACGAAAAATAATGGTTGTGTTTTCACTCCTATTATAATAGTTAAATGTCTAAAACCTAGGAAACTCCTAAGTGCTCTATTTTTTAGCCATAATAGTATGTGTTGTGATATATAAAGGATGTATTTTAGAGGAAACATGACACACAATTGATTTTTAATCATTTAAGGGACTACTAAGAAAGTATTATATGGGTAATGTGTGGTGATGGTGAACATGGATGTGTCACATGGATATGAGCTAGTGATGATGGTAGGATTGATGTTATATCACTTTTTGGGGCTTGTTTATACTTTTAAAAGGGTATTATGTGTTGTAAAAGGCCACTACATGTTTGTTCCTTAATGGAAGAGCTAAACATTATAACAAAGTGCATGCACCTATACCTAGTACATTGTAGCCTATTATTGATCATCTTGTGATAGACATAGACCATTGATTAGTGGTTTTGAAATTGTTTAATCATATGTTTATGCTCATAGTTAAAAATAATAAAAGAACTTGCCATGTACTAGGTTTTTCACCAATAAAGTTATAATCTTTTTTATATGCAGCAAATAGAGAAAAATAAGTGTTATGTTATGTGTCAATGTATATATTGCAATTTATTGTGCATTTTGCATACAATTGGCTTACTCAAGCCTAGTTAGGTGTCCATTGACCCTTTCTCAATGAGGTATCAATGATGATAGGTATTTTGAGACATGTTAACTCACGTTTGACACCTCTTCCTTCATTTGAGGTAGGAAAATTTCCACCACTCTACTTGTGAGGAGTCCTATCTTCATTTCATTGATGATGGTTTCCTATCTCTTGCCTATTTATGTACACTTGTTTTCCTAATCTATTTGGTCAATTATTATGTGATTTATGTGTTCATTGTGCTTGTTAATTATCTTTGTGATTTGTAGGTTCTCACATTATGGGTAACCACTCTAGTATAAAATTGGCTCAAGAATTCATCGATGTTAGGTGCCTATTAGGTTTTTTTGTGCATTAATGAGGATGTTTTTACCCCTATTCCTATAGGAAACATAATCTAATGTATATTTTTGCATCCCTACAAACAAGATAAAATTTTATTATCATATTGCTAAAGTGATTCATTACATGAGTTGATGAGGTGCACTTTGTAATGGTTTAAATTATAACACATGTTAACATCTTAAGTATTCTAGGGTAATGATTTTCTATCATGATACATGATCTTTATCTAATTTTTGGATTTATTGGTTGTATTTGGATATTAGGCCATATTTTTTTCTCTATTTTAAGATATTCTTAGATGTCAAATGATAAATATCTAGTTTTGGGCCTATGCATTCATTATCTATAAATTTGTAGGTATAGTCAAGCAAGATCATCACTGTCATTAGGTGTCTCGTCAATTGACTAATGTGTTTCAAGGGACTGTATAAGTGACTAAGGTGAAATTTAATAACCCATTTTTCTTTGTGATTAGTTTGTTGATGCAGCTGTTATAAAAAAAGTGGCCTGAAAAATATCAATTTTATTGTTTCTATTTCAAAAATATCTATTTAAAACTACTTCTGAATATGATTAGACACACCATGATGAATCATATGTCTAAGCTAAAACAATTTTTAAAAGGGTGTGTAACAATTTGATGATATTTTTTTTTGATGAATAGGTAGATATTTATATTAATATAAAGATAAAATTACAAATTCACAAAAAAGGGGCAGGTGGTAAAAAGGCACACCCCGAATGTCACATGGGTCTAGCCCAGAAAATCCAAAATAACACATTGGCCCAGCCTAGAAAATCCAAAATATCACATGGGCCTAGCCTAGAAGTCCAATAATAGAAAGAAAATTAAGCAGCCAAGGCAATGCCAGTAGATCCTGGGGGGTCCCTGTCATCCAGATTTTTCCCCCATACATCAGCAGAGTTTGGAGTGACATCAAGAGGAGCACCCCAACCATCATCAACTTTATCTTCATCTTTTTATGTTTCTTTTTCCTCACGCTGAGGCGAGATTGCAAGAGCCAGCCGCGGAAAAATTTTGCCACTGGAGGGCCAACCATAGCCAAAAGCAGGCAGAGCATTAGAGGGCCACCCAGAACTGCCACCACCACTCCCCGAAGCACCACTAGAGTGCCAGCCCTGACCAGGACGCAGCGAAGGAGAACGAGCCCACCTGGGAGGTCGAGAATCTCGCCGAGTAGGAGGCTGGGAGCGGGATTGTGTGGAGTCACTCTGCTTCCGGCCCCGAGAAGGCGACTAGCTGCAGGAGGAGGAGGGCGAATCAAGGATCCGGGCCACAGTACAAGGGGCATTGCCCCAGTGGTCCAAGAGAACCTGCAGGTGAGCCACTTCCAGTGCAACCTTGTTGGCTTGCACTTGAATCTATAAGAGAACATTAGAACATATAACTGCTTTAGCATAAAGAGACACCTTAACATCTAAACGAGAATGAGCAAATATACAAGCATTTCTGTCTTTCCAGATATTGAAGAGGATTCCCACCCTGAAAGTGTGCCAAAGTTGGGTGAGCTTAGCCGGGGTTCCAGGTGGGTCCCCAAGCAAAACCATATGCCACGAAAAGGGTTTCGGCCTAAAAAATCGAAAGAAGTCATGAATCCAAGTCCAAAGTTGTTGAGCTCTGGGACAAAACCAAAAAAGGTGCTTAAAGCTTTCAAGCTGCCCACGAAAAGGGCAGCGAGGGTCATGAACCCCCAAATGAACAAGCCGAGAACCCACAGGCAAGCCTTGAAAAAGAATACACCAAGCAAAGTGGGTCAGCTTCGGATTAACAATTGCAGACCAAGTGGTATCAAACCTCTTACACCAAGTATGGGCCGAGGAATTAAGAAGCCACCTTTGGTTCAAAGAGCTGATCATAGGAAAATGGGGTGAAAGCCACCTATAACCAAGTCGCGGCTTATAGCTCTGAAGAGGAGTATCTTGAAACCATTTCCAATCTTTCCACCAAGATTTGTGCCCATGAATGCCAACTTTTTGAAGCATTTCCGTCGGAATGGAGCTCACCAGCCTATCAAAAGTAAGACGGTCCTGGTTTTGAAGACTGTACTGGGCTTTAAAAGCATCCCACTGCAAAAGACGCATGGTAGGCTGGTGAAAGAGTTGATGCAATGTATGAATGCCCTTCTTATGAAATTTGAGAGCCTTGAGCCAAGGCGACTTGGACAGGGGTTGACCATTCTGAGCCAAAAGGGGAGACCACCAGAGGTTATGCTGGTTGATGGAGAGCCCATCATGAAATTCAGCCCCAACCCAACGGAGCCAAGGCTTAATAGTTTCCTAAGAGCGCCAAATACTCTTGGCCACAAAGGAGCCCACAATTTGAACCAGATCCCTCATAACCAGGAGGGTTTGGAGACCGATTCCTTTCCAGGTGAGCTTATGAATAGGAAAACCAGACTGAATATAATGCCTAAGGAGAATTTTTCAGGCTTCATCCCCGATGAGAGCTCGGATAATCCATTTGACATAGAGAGCAGTCCCTTGTTGTTAAGTGGAGAACAATCCAAGCCCTCCCTAGTCCTGATGAAAGCCCTTGTGGTTTTCAGAAGAGGCCCATAAAAAATCACGGAGCAACTTTTCAAGCTTGTTGTAGGCCACTTTAGAAGGAGCCCAACAGGAAGAATAGTAGACGTGGGTGGCAGCCAAAATTTTAGAGCAAACCTGGAATTTGCCAACCAGCGAAATAGGCTTAGTAATCCAATAGGACAACTTTTGCTCAACCCTGGAGAGCATGGCTTGCCAAAGCTCCCGAGGGGAAGCCTGAAAGGTGAAGGGGATGCCCGGAAATTGAAAGATTTCTCCCTACCCAATCCACTTCTAGTTATAAGTTTAGAGCCACGTAGGAGTGGGGAGCACCGATTTTCTGTAGCACAAGGTCTTGTGCCATTGAATAGCAGAGCTGGAAGCAAGACAAATAGTATCAAGGCATTCAAGGGCAGCAGTGATAGAACCTTCATCCTCTAAGAGAGTGAGAAAGGAATCATCCGTGAAGTGGCCATTGACACGCTATTCTTGAGAGATCGGGAGAGAGATCCCTTTAACACGTTGCTGGGAGACAACATCGGTTAGGAGATATCCGAAGCCCTTAGAAGCCAGAACATACAAAGCAGGGGCAAGAGGGCATCACTGGCGAATAGAATGAAAAAGACCAAAAGCTGAAGACTAGCGGCCATTAATGGAAATGCAAGCCGAGGCATCAGAAAAAAAAACATACGAACAGACTGCATAAAATTGGGCCCAAAGCCCAAGGCCTGCAACATCGCAAGAATGAAAGGCCATTCAATGCGATCATAGGCTTTGGTAAAATCAATTTTAATGAACATCGATTTCTGGTTCGACCGTCGGGCCCACTCCATGCTTTCCCAAACAACAATAATGTTATCAAGAATAAACCTGGACTTAATGAAACCAGTCTGCTCAGAACGCACAACCTGAGGCAAGAGGTGGCAAATTTTCAGAGCCAAGGCTTTGGTAATGATTTTGTAAGAAACATTGAGAAGCATGATGGGCCGCCAGTTGCAAATATCCTCCAGATCCCCAAACTTAGGTATGAATTTAATATTGCCTTTATTTATTAAATTGCCTAGAGAATTGGTTTGAAAGGCTTCAAGATAAACAGATGCAAATCACTCCCAACACAATCCCAAAGAGCTTTATAAAATTCACAAGGAAATCCATCAATCCCAGGAGCCTTATCATTGGCCATGGAGGAAACAGCTTCCTTGAGATCATTAATTGTTAACAATTGATCATAGAAATTAATTTGGGTTGAAGAAAGCCTATGTGGCACAACAACAAGGCAACCCTAAAGGGCTTGTTGGTGCATAGGCATGGGGTCTTGAGTCGTGAAAATCTATTCATAGTGACACACAAAAGCCTAGAGAATGTTAGGTAGCTCAGAGAGCACCTGGTTACCATCTTTGATTGTTTTAATGCCCGGGGAAGAGTGCCTAGCATGAAGAGCCAAAAAAAACTCTTTGGAGGCACAATCACCAATTTTGAGCCAGTGAAGCCGAGCCTTGATTTGAGCACCTCTGGTAGAATAATTATCTACCACTTGCTTTTGATGTCTTAAATTTTCCAATCGGACTTGATGTGACAAGGAGAAAGGACTGGCCGCCAAAGCCTCCATAGCCATACGCAAGTCGGCAGTGGTGGCCTCGTAAGAATGCCGATGAAAGATAGCAAGCTAGCATCCATAAATGCGTAGTATGAATGATGGCATCATTCTACCAAGCAATTTAGCCCATACGGCCAGGAAGCCTCCACTCTAAATTCCACACCTGATGAATGTGGGCCAGGGTGGGTTTGTGACAGAGCAAAGATGTGTTTAAAAAGAATTGAGTCTTACACGTGCAAGGTTGACAAGACGCGCATTCAATGCGAAAATGAATTGGGAAGTGATCATAAAGGGTCACATCCACTAACGGCTTAACAAGCAAGGCAGAGCTATTGAAGGAAAAAAAAGATTGAGCCGAGATCATAGCATGATCAAAGAGTTTAAAGACTCTGTCAGAACCAGCCCTGTAATTGCACCAAGTGTGCTAGAGAGAATGAGAATGGCGGCAACCCATATTGAGATCAAAAAGCCCTAATTTATTATGCATGTAAAACCATGCCTCCCTTTCACCTGCTACCCAACGAAAAGGAAAGGTGCCATTCTTATCATACACCATTTCTACCATGTTGAAATCCCCACAGAGCAACCAGGTGGCAACTGGCAAAGAGTCAGCAATCCAGTGCCAAAGCAAGCAACGCCCCATGATATCATTAGAGGCATAAATATTAATAATCCCGAAGGAATGATTCTCAATATTGAGAAGAACCCAGACAGCCCACTGGGAGGGGTCAACCCCATGGTCCACCACACAAGAATGCAGTCATGGGGCCAAAAGAGTAGCACCTCCACCATGACCAGCCTCATGCAAAGTGCAAAACATAAAACTGGCTGGCCAAATAGAGCGACAAGCCGAAGCAAGCAAGAAACTTGAAATTTTAACTTTTTGGAGACAAAGCACTTCAATCTCTGGGTAATTCTTCAAAGTATTCCTAACAGAATACTTTCTGGAGAGGTCAGTTAGACACCGAACATTCCATGAGATAAAATTCATGGAAAATCTTCCATACTTGTAGAATCCCGATCCTCTTCACCCAAGGAAGAAAAGAAATTCTTCAAAAACTTTTGTGGAACAGAACCAATTTGAATAGAAGGAGAGAATTTTTGTTTTTTCGACACATATACACCTTCTTCTGGTGGAGGAGATAGGCTGCGAGAACGTCGTTGAGTCCACACTACAGAGGACAAAGCCGGTTGAGCACACAAAACAGCCACAGGCTGAGGCATGGCCTTAGACCTAGGCTGTAAAACAACAAAAGTAACTCCTGAGGGAGTAGCTATCCCCTTCTCTGAAGGGTTTGAAACTAGCTTGGTCGATTCAGGGGCCTTGGGAGCCAACCCAGAATCAGACGACTTATTTTTCGGTTTGAAACTGTAGTCCACTTTGTGTCTGCCTTAGTTGAAGGCTCTATCGGACGAGGCTTTTCAACATCCTGTGACTAAGAGGATGTACGAGGAACTATCAAAGGGTAGTCCTTGATCTTGTGGTCAACTGATTGGCACCGATAACACGTGTTGGGCAGATTGAAATATGTGACTTTCTGGGTGTGACGAATATCACCGATTTGAATGTTTACAGACTCTTTCAAATCCTTTGATAAATCAACTTCCACACAAACCCTCTTTTGAGGATGGGCTTGAAAGAATCTATTAGGTTCGATACAAACAACCCTCCCCAAAGAGGAAGCAATATGCTTCAAGAAGGGCACACAAGGAAAAGGTAACCCGAGAAACTCAATCTAGACCGGGACACACATTTTGGAGTCTTCTAAGACAGCAAAATCCCGAGTCCATGCCTAGAAAACCAACAAGGAAGACTGAACATACCAGGGCCCATGACCCAAAATAGTTTGGACATGACTAACTTCCGCAAAGCGGAACAAAAAAAACCCCTTGGTCATATTTTGGACCATATCAAGGCGGACCCCAAGAGGGACCCAGGCCTTGCTGACCCAATCTTTTAGCACACTTTCGGGGGGAGTCCTCCCAACAAAATAACCCACAAGGGTGTGTTGTTCGAGCCATTGGCATGCAAAATCAAAATTAGGTAAAGGTAAAACTACATCAACAGGGGTGTCAGAATGCTTACCTCATGAAAGAATTTCGGAACAAATTTCTGAGAGCGTTTGTTCGATGGGGGAACCATTAAACTGCGCCAATGAACCGCTAACACCAGCAAAAATTGCTAAGTTAGAACCAGTTGAAGGCATAATAAACCCCTAAAACCGTAGTAAATGCGACCATACTCAATGAAGGAAACAATTTCCTGCGCAAGAAGCGCAGTATGACGTAGGAGGGGCCACGAATGACCTCAAAAAGTACAAAACCCTAGCAGAGCTCATGCACCACCCCGTTGGTCTAGATTTATCTTTGTTAGTCTTATGACTTGTCATTTGATGATATTTGAGATTTCAACTTTCAATATTTTTTTTTACTAATTAATATCCTCACAGTTGTTTTTAAATTTGACATTCTAAATACAAGATAATTAATTGACAACCAAAATACACTAATAAAAGAACCTAAATCTTTTAATTGAATGATATATTTATAGCAAATTATCTTAATGTAAAAACCATTTTAATTTTATTTTTTTAAATAATGAATATCCTAATACTTGTCTTTAAATATGACATCTTAGCTACTGAATTTGAATATTTTGACATTGAAGACAATTAATTGACATACAGACTGCAATAATGAAAGGGCCTAGTTCTTTTAATAAAAATGATATATTTATAGTCAATTATCTTAGTGTGAAAACCATTTTAAACTCATTGAGCATTTCAAACGTTCGATCCTAAAAATCCCACCTAAACCCGGAAGCAAATAAATCTCATTAAGAAATTCAAACTTGGGATTGAAAATGGGTCAATCAAAAGTAAAAAAACATTAGAATTGCAGACTACGGCAGCTGATCAGAACAGCCGTACAATGTCTTTACTCTCTGAAGGTCAAGCCATGCAAGTTTCCATTTTGACAGTAGGCAAGATCAGATGTGCAGTGAATCTCTGAAACTGATCAGACTGGATTGGACGTATTCTACTGTAGTTTTTCCTGCATTCACGTGAGACCTCTAAATTGAGAGGCAAAGTTCAAATTCAACTCAGCTTGTCTTGAAATGTGTGACAGATCGTATGTTATAAGTTATGACAACCATGGCCAAGGTAGCAGCTTTTGCCTGTCTGTTGGTAGAAAATAAACGATGGATTTAGCAGCAGCTTTAACATATACGGAAGATGAACATAATAGAAAAGCTTTGCTGAACAAAGCTTCAGCTTTAAGTATTGAGAAGAATGTTAAGAAGAAAGAAGAAGAAAAAGAAAAGAGGAAGAAGGCTGCCGCAGTCTTGAGAATGAAAGCAGTGGACGTGAATATTGTAGCAGTTGCAGTTCAGTTTAGGGTGAAAGTGAAAATGGCAGCAATGCCACCTTTAATGCAAGCTCAAGCATTTCGTTTTGCCAGGCAAACTTTTGATACCATGGATATGAAGCAAGCTAACTCTAGTTGCTTTACACTTGCCTTTGCTCTCAAACAGGTAGGATTATTGTTTTGGTATGAGTTTAATATTTCTTGAATCAATTGTATATGGCTATCCATGTTTTGGATCAATTTCTTCTCCAAAATGTCGATACAAAGACATATTTAGTTGATTCTAAAAACAATTTTTTGAAGATTACTTATCTTAGACTAATTGTCCGTCTAATTGAAAAACTAAGATGATGTTAAAAGGGAAACTATTTCAGAAGAAGATTTATTTTTCATGTTAATGTGGTTAGACACATGATGATGAATCATGAAGTGATAATAGATTAGAGTATAATTTAAAATGTTTACTTTGAAAAATATTATATTTTTTAAAAAAACTTTACTTTTTATTATAAAAGTAAATTTTTTTATCAACAAAATAAGATTAGAGATTTTATATTTTCATGGTCTATTGTAAATAAGATGAATTTTTTTCTGAAAAAACTGTAAGCTTATTTGAATACATATTTTATATCACACTGTCTAAAAAGAATATAAGAACTCTAATATTAACTCCATTTTAACTTGTTAAAATTTGTATAGATTATTTAACCATTTAGTATTTACATGAAACTATGATAGTGAATATAATGTAGCTAAATACTATAACCTATGATTGATTGCAGGAGTTTGATGAATGCTATGGGCCTGCGTGGCACTGCATTGTAGGAAGGAGCTTTGGGTCCTTTGTTACACACTCTTTTGGAGGGTTCTTGTATTTCTCTCTGGATAAGTTATCAATCCTCCTTTTTAAAACCACACTTCAACTGGCACAATGATCAATATAAGATTTTGTAAGAAGTATTCTTCATTGTTAGATTTTGCTGGTCATGCATGGCCATTAAGTTGCTTGTAATTGTCATTTGGATTTCTTATATGAAAAGTTAGTTTTTTCAAAGGTTGGCCACACCATCGAATTAGACCAAAACTTTAAATTGTATGTTTTATAAGAAGGGCTTATTATGCATGCTTGTATCTTCAGCTAGTTTTGTAAATCAGAACAACTTTATGAAAGTTTTGCAGAGTCCGATATTTCTTACTATTGGTAATTGATTTTAAAGGAGCTCATTAGCCTGTTTCTTTCAATGCACCTTTGATCCATCGAGCGAGAGCCCTTCCATACTGAACTCTTGGATCACCATTGTTGACAGGTGACTTACTTTGATTGGTCAGTCTAACAGTCAAGTAGGCTTTGTGAAAAAAAATTGGTGGAGGGGAGGCAAAACAAATGAGTGGATGTACAGGTTGAGGGTATAAGTGGAGAAGATGAGTAGGCACAAAAACTTTTGATAGAATAGGGTATCTAGTAAAGCTGATGGATCAAATTTAACCGAATATTCAAATGGATTGCATATTCACTTTCAATAGGTCTAATATTTGATACTGATGGATCAAATTGACCAAATACTTCAGATATCTATTAAGCCGATTTTTAAAATTTGGATTCTCAACTAAAAGTTTGAGCTTGCAATTGCAGATATGGTAGAAGCCATTAATGAATTCTATTTTGAATGATATAGTTGACAACTTTATATTGTTAAATTTTTAATCTCCTTCACCTTTTATTAAGCTTGATCTGCATTATTATTTCAATTTTTCTTTTTCTTGATGGACCCCTTAATGTGATCTAAAATGTTCATAGAAAAATATACATAGTTTAATCCAAAAGCTGTCATCACAATGAAATTAATATAGCTTTTATAGAAGACACTCTAGTTTTCAAATATAAATTTAAAAAAAATCTATTTAAGAATTATTTACAAATTTTCAAACACAATGTTTCACAAACTTGAAAAGATATACCTTCTTGATTTTTAATAACTTTAAAAAATCTATTTCAAAAACTATAATTTTACAATTTTTTTCTATAATTTTTTTCTATCAAAATTAAAATAATTGTACAAAAGAAATCCTAATATTTATCTTTAAATATGCTAATGCAAAATCACTTATAATTTATTTACACTCACCAAATATTAACCTTAAATCGTAAACAAATAAATAAAGACTATCTTTAAATAGGTCAACGAAGCTATAGCGAAGAGCTTTGCCCCTCGATTTCATCAAAGGGCACACACAAGCGGTACTAAAATTTGATGTGAGGTTCGCATATATTTACTGTTCCCAAAATTGACATCTTCAGGAAATGTACATCTAACCCATTTTTGGTACAAAAAGCTATCTTTATCCAGAAAATGAGCACATGTACTTGCCATCAATAGATTGGCAAAGACAAATAAGATCACTAATAATAGGAAAATCAACAAACCTTTGGGTCAAGATGACGTCTTTTACTCTACTACCGATGCGCTTCCAGTACTATACATTCTGGATGATAGGCGTAAGAACCAGGGCGCGGGGAAACCCTCCAGATCCTGATTGTTCCCGTCATCGTCAACGACGCACCTGAATGTTTTATGGATCGATAAGCAGAGGGTGGAAGGTTATGAAAATCTTTTTCTTTCTCATGAATCCTTCTCCTGTTCACAAAATCTACTTTCTGAATCAAATACCTGATGATCTCACCTAGCGAAGAGGAGAAACGTGCTATGAAGTCGCACTCTCTGTGCAGAAGATTACTGCGTGAGTTCTAGGGTTTGAAGGCAGAAACCTAACCAGGAAGGACAAGCACAGGCTCGTGGCTGGAAATTACGGCTCTTTTCTCTCTTAAAAATTCATTTTAATGAATCTTCTTTAAAAAAATCGCAATAAAACTTGAACAAATTTCTTAGCAGAAGAAATTTCTGCTGCTCGATCAATACTGTTATGAGAAATAGCAGCTCACTTATTTTTCTTTCAAATATTGAACATTATTTTCAATAGGTTTGGATAATCGAACTTAAACAAATACTCTTAAAAATAGTCTTCGAAATAGAAATTATACATACAACCTTACATATGGATCATGTAGAAAACTACTCAGCTCTACGAGGGAGGAGTTGGTTGCAGTGATATATTTTTTTATTTTTGTCAATGGGTGAATAGTTTATATTGGTCAATTCTGTTTGGCAAATATAGTGATAATTATTTGGAGATTCAAATTATCTAAATTTTTATATTTATTGATCATGCACATGTTAAATTGTTATTTATAAGTAATATTTTTGTCACTATGCATATTGTATGGGGAATGGCTTCAAATTTTGGAGGTGTGTTAAAAGTTATCAATATATTTTTCAATAGCATTCAAGCTTTATGGTTTATTTGGATCAATTTTGTTGATACCATTACAACATCATTTTTAATTGTGAGGCCATAATCACCTTGAAAATCACAACATGCATTTTAGATCATGATTTAAATCACCCAATATTTATATCAACTATTTTACAATCACAAGCGATCTGTCAAATTTTTTTTAAAAAATTCACAATATATGAATTTATATAAATACAGTTATTGAATATTTCCATCCTTTGAAAAATTCTATTTTGAACTTTTTTTTTGGTTTCTTCAATACCTAATGTTTGCTTGCTACCTTGATTTCAATTTGTAGTGAGTTATAAACAACTATAGACATTAGAGAGTCAACAAAAGGAGGGTGATAATTTCTTTATTAACTTATAATATATATTTTTTCTTCGTACAAAATTGTTTTTAATCATTGTTATAAATAATATTTAGTAATGAGATATCTAGGATCTAGGTATGTATATTCTATGATTATTTTTGTTGATTTTATTTGTTTGGTCTGATTGTTACATAATACAAATGATATTGATAACTATTAATGTTTAAGTTTTGACAAGAGCCATGACCTTAAATACAAGAACACTTTTTTGAAATTTCTAATTTGTGAGAGCTGTTCAGTAAGACCTAGTTTTCTCAAAGAAATAAATGGTACATATAAAAATACAAAAATATAATGTTGTACTTTAACAATATTTGTGATCCATTAGATCAACCTTCAATATCAAGATTTTTACCATCTATTAATGAAAAATGGAATAGGTGCACAAAATATTGTAACGAGTTGCATGACAATGCTAGAGATGATGTTTCACAAGAGTCCTATGGTATCAAGATTGATAATATTAATAACTCACCTGAATAAGTGGCGATGGAAATGTAGATCTTACATAAACGAGGAAAATAAGAGAAAAATGAAAAATGGAGCATGACTGGGATCAAGGACTTCTTAAATTGATTGGGTGTCAAAGTATCCATTCATTGAATTAATGGAGACTGAAAATATAAATGAACCTATCATAGAATTTAGGTGTAATATATGTAGTTGGAAATATGATATGGACATAAAATTGTAGCTACCGATTGACATCGTAAAATAAATTGTTTGGTGATCTTTTTGAAAATTAAATTATAGACGAAAAGAAAAAATTAGTGGTAAGATGGAAAATAGAGGAAGAACGTCTTTGTGTTAAGAATACCAAGAATTTGATGGGCATATTTAGAAAAAGGTGAAAGTTTTTATGTGTGAAAGTATAATTGAAGCTCAATCTAAAAAGATGATGGGAATCACAAATGGTTAAAAATATTTAATTGGGTGTTATTTTTCATATTTTGATTAGAGGGCATCCTATGATAGACTACTCAAAATATAGTAGTTTATTGAGTTTTAAAGGTGTTCTTAACTTTCTAAACACACATTAGTTATTAAATAGTACATGGGAATGGGCAATCTATCTTGCTAAAGTGGAAAAAAAAATGTACAAGAAAAAAAAAATGGTCAATAAGTGCACAGAAATAATATACAAAAATGGGGTTAAAACTGACCACATTTTTTCTTCTTCAAATCAACTAAACTTGAATTTGGATGAGTAATTTTAGATGTATGCACTCAAAAATTTGAAGATAGAATTTTTTGTAGTACTTTGAATTTAGTCTCTAAACTACTAGAGTCTTTAAAAAATAGTTAAGATTAAGAGGGTGAATTGTGAGCACACAAAAGTGCTCCTATTTTTTCACTAAAACATAAAATAGTGTTTGGTGTGTGCCCCCTATTTTATTGCATTTAGTATTTTAAAAATTTGATTGGTAGAAATATAGTTAAGAGTGAGTACTAGAAGTTGTGTAATTTTTGTAATTTTTTATTGAAAATTTTTTTCTGTGATTTTTCAAAGTGGATGCATTCTAAAAATGTATCACTAAGCATGTGCATCACATAACTTGCACAAAATTTTATTTTATTTTTAATGTATAAAATGAAACATAGAACAATCCTATATTTTTTCAAATTTCAATAAGTTATAGATCAAATTTTATAAAGAAAAATAAATACATATATATTTGAGAAATATATAAACATTAGAAAAATAAAATAAAAGTAAATATGTTAATGTAATTTTTCAAATAAAAAAAAATCAATCATCAAAAGGCTATGAATATGTGTAATATTTTGGTTGTAATTTTATTAAATATAGTTATAAAATGTATAAACTTGATGACATGCAAGTTGCAAAACTCTATTGAAGGTAAATAATGGATGAAATGAAATAAAATTAATAGTCCAAGTCTTTAGAGACATTGACCAAACCTATTCCAAGATAAAATTGGTAGGATATTTTATAAAACGTGAGCAAGTTCTATAACATGCTCACATTATAAAACCTTCTCTCATTATAGAACATCAACTCATTTTGTAATGTGAGCATATTTTGTAATTCAAGCATATTACATAAAACACTTGCATAATGAAACATAAGTGTGTTTTATATTAAAAGTCTTATTCAATTTAGTATCTCCATCTCTCCCTCTTCATATCTCTCTCTCTACCCCTCTCCCTCCTTTTTTATCTCTCTCCTCCACTCTATATTTAAGTTTCTCCTTCTATATCTCTATCTCTTCCTTTCTCTCTATCTTATTCTTTATCTCTCCCTATCTTTATATCTTTCCCCCTCTCTCCCAAGCTCTATGTCTCCCTCTCTTTCTCTCTCCCCTATATCTATCTCTCCCATCTCTATTATTGGGTGGTGAAGCCCAACCACTTCTCTACCACCATCTATTTATAGTGATTCCTTTGCTATTCTTGGTTGGGAATTGGTTGAGTGGTGCTAGAATAGTAAATGCATTGCATGGTAATAGATAATAAGATATTTCCTACTGAGTGTGGGTGTAGCCTTAGTTAGGAAAACCACGATAAATCTCATGTTCTTGTATGTGCTTTCTTTTTATGCTTTGTTTTAATTTTTGTTATTTATTTATCTTTCATTTCTTGTTGTCATTCAAAATCAACAATTGGTATCAGAGCTATGGAGAAGTATTGAGCAGAGATGGAAGATGATTTGGTGTTAGATCCCATAGCCAAGTACTTTTATATAGTGAAGAGACATGCTAAAGAGGAAGTTTTAGATGGTGAAGCCGATTCCATCATTGAATAATTTCATGGAAGATTAGATTTGGTAGAAAGTAATGTGCTAGTGTAACTTGAGGCAAGGCGTCGTGTTCATTGGTGGGATGGCTGGAAAAATGAGAAGGATTCAGCTAAAGAGGAGGAGGCTAGGTTTGTTTCCTTCTCGAATCTTGATGCAGTTGTGGCTGCCATTGGCAAAGAGAAAGAAGATAACAAAGAGGGTTTTGAAGCAATCACTGATTAAAGAAGGAGAGATTGTGAATTTTTCCTTTCGAGATGAGGAGGATGCCTCCCAAAGAGAGGAGGATGCAGTCTGGAACTAGGCAAGTGAAGATGAACCTAAGAAAGAGACCAAAAATTGAGAGGATTACCTAAAAAAAGAAGTTGAGATCCTAAAGGAAGATATTTTGATGCTCAAAGAGAATATTTTCTGTATGGAGAAGGAACTAGGGGCCAAGCTTGTTATAAGAGGCAAGGGTTTTGTCAAAAATGGTAGATTACAACAGAAGCAAGATCTGAAATGTATGGTGAGAAAGTGTAATTTTAATTTCAATTCCACTGCTAAGAAGTTAAATGTATTTCATGAGGAAACAACTGTTGATGTTGAATGTGGAATTGAGTCAATGGAAATAGATGAAGCTCCTTTGTATTTGGCTACTGATCTCCCCACTGAAGTTCTTATGAGTGATGTTGATCTTGATTCCCTAAGCACTGCCCAGGCAAGGTATGTGTGGGAAAGGGCTCCACACAATTTGGGAGGCAAGGATTTTGACATGCTAGAAGAATCAGAGAACCTACAAAGGTTGAATGAAACAAAGGATACAACAGTTATGGATGCACCAAAACAGGCCATTGATGTGTTGATTCATACCTTGGATGTGCCATTTCAGGGCATGGATGCATCGACACAAGCCATGGATGCGCCATTATAGGTAGTGGATGTGTCGCTTCATCAAGAGGCTAAAATGGTTTTTGATAATCCATTATTTGAGCCTAAGGCAGAAATGGTTTATTATAATCCATTGTTCGAGTCCCAGGTGGATGGTATAGAGGCAGATGAGGAGGTTGCTAATACTTCCCAGTTACAGGAGATTGGTGAGGATGAGGAACATGAGGAATTGCCACAACCGATGACTCTGGAAGAAGTCATAAAGAGTTTGTAGTTCACAACTACCATGGAAAACAATGAAAAATTTAAGTGCAGGGATTTGTAGTTTGTGCATGGTTATTACAGTGTAGAGCCAAGTGAATTTAGGAGGCCATTCCAAATGACTATGTTTCAAAGTGATGCAAAGAAGGGGAGCACAGATGCTGGTGATGGTATAGTGTATTTTGAACCTATAGAAAGTGGTGTTTCTAAATATAGATTAATGGGTACATTTGTGTTAACCTTTTTTCTATCCGATTTAATTTGGAGAAGACTCATTCAGAGTGTATTGGAATAGAGTATGGTAAAATTACTATATTCTCTAGGTCTAGTTGTGATTTAAGTAAATGTGTAGGGGATGTCTTGGTGCATGGATGTACCGGTTGGCCTTCAGGGGGGTGATTGTTGGGTGGTGAAGCCCAACCACTTCTTTTCCATCATCTTCCTTTACTATTATTGTTTGGGCATTGGCTGAGTGGTGCTAGAATAGTAAATGTTTTGCATGGCTGAAGGTGTATAAAATAGTATGCTACTATGCATTGTAAGATGTAACAAATAGATAATAAGATATTCCTTGTTGAGTGTGGATGTAGCCTTAGTTAGGTGAACCACGATAAATCTCATGTTCTTGTTTGTGCTTTCTTTTTATGGTTTGTTTTAGTTTATGTTATTTATTTTTCTTTCATTTCCTTTTGTCATTTAAAATCAACATCTATATCTATGTCTCTCCCTATCTCACCATCTCTTGAACTCTATACTTTTATCTCTCTCCCTCTCCCTCTTTAGATATGTATGTGTGTATGTATGTATGTATATACATGTATATATATACTATATATATACATATATAGTATATATATATATACATATATATACTATATATATACTATATATACATATATAGTATATATGTACATATATACATATATATAATTTATATGTATATATATCCATCTATCTATTATCTCTCACCAATTCTTTATGTTTCACTCCATCTCCCTCTAACACACACTCTATACCTTCCTCTCTATCTATCCCTTTATCTATCTCTGTCACTTTATCCTCCCTCTCTCTCCTCTCTTCTTGCCCCATCTTCCTCCCTCCCTCCCTCTATCTCTACTTTCTATCTATCTATCTCACTATTTCCCTCTCTCTATCTCTCTCCCTCTACCTCTCTTTGACTACATCTCTCTATATCTCCCTCATTTTACCTCTTTCCAATCTCACTTTCTCTCTCTCTCTCTCTTTATCCCTCTATTTCCATTTTTCCCTATCTCTCCATTCTCACATATATCTCTTTCTATCTGTCTCACTATTTCTATATGTCTCTCCCTCTCACTTTCCTTCTTTATCTATCTATCTCACCCTCTTCCTCCATCCTTTTCTATCTCTCTCACTATCTCTTTATATTTCTCTTACTCATGATCCCTCTCTATCTTTACATACGTGTCTCTCTATCCTCTCTCTATAAGGAAGTTAAGGTAGAAAAATAACTTCCTACACTAATCTTGAGAGGAGAAAAATACAAAACTTTACAGAACTTTAATAGTTACAAAAACTTAAAAACAAAAATAAACACAAATATCATGCATACCACAACACAATGATTTACGTGGGGAAAACCCTTTCGATAGAAAAACCCCACAATCCAAAAGCTACCCAATATATTATACAAAAATCAAAAGATTACAATATACTTGCAGAGTAAGCTTCTCATAGGAGTATCACCACCAAAGATCAAGAGGCAACCAAACCGCTATTAGACTCTCAGAAATAGACACCTGTATACATACATCCCACCCGCTTATAACAACCTTTTTGGAACCTTCTAGAATTAGGGTTTACAAGGTCATTTTTCATTTGATGTGTTAACGAAAAATCTTTGACGAGTCAATGGGAGAAAACCTTGATGTGTCAGTAGGAAAAAACCTTGACATGTCAACGAAAAAAAACCTTGTTGTGTTAATGGGAAAAAACCTTGACGTGTCAGCGAAAAAAAAATTCAAGGCAATGCCTCAAACCCCACATCTTGCTATGAGTGTACAGTATTTGCATTATGAATCACCACCTATCAACAATAAACCATATATAATTGCAAGGTTGAGACACATTTTCCCAACGCTCTCTCCATCTCTCTTCCTATCTTTATGTAGCATCATAAATTGTCACCCTCGATTTAATTTAACACTAGGTTTATCTCCCCCTATGTGCTTAGACCTAAGGATGTGTGCACCAATCTATGACACAAAAATGGCTCTTAAGATGCCATTTTTTTTAAATCAACAAATTTTGATGTTCATGAGAAAATGAAGATAGTTAAACTCAAAAATTGAAGATGCGACAAGAACAAGAGTTAAAGTGCTCTGAGTCTACTTTCTAAGGTACTATTTTTTTTTTTTAAATAATGAAGATTAAGGGTTTCAAAAAGGGGGGCCAAAATAGGTCCTATTTTTATTATAAAAAATAGCATAGTATATGTGGAACCCTCCCTTTTTTGTTAATTTTTTTTAGAATTTCAAAAATTCGAATGGTGAGAAATTAGCTAACACCATGTAGTTTATCCCAATTCTTTCGACTAATTTTTTTAATGAATATATAATATTTTATGAATTATCGAAGTGGACACATCTTGAAAAGCTAAAATTTGAGTGTGCTCCCTAAATTTTTTAAAAACTAATCAAAAATCACTTTTTTCATTATGTGTAGAATGTAGTCTAGTTAACAAAAATATATTTTGTTACAAAATTTGATGAATGAGTCTATTCCAAAACTAGCACATGTTGATTTTTGACAAAAAATGAAGGTACTAACAAGAGAAGTTATCGATGAAAAACTTAATATAATCAAAACATTAAAAGAAATATATATATTGATAGCTAAGCGAGAGCCTAACGTCATCACAATTTTTTATAAGCGAGTATGTGTAGGACCATGATGAGCCAAAAAGTGGCGATGTGAAAAAAGTTGCATTTTGCATCGACCCAAAAACATGAAAATCTTGAGTTGACCTTTTTCTAGCTTGGGTGTCAGTACATTGCTCCAAAGCAATGCCCAAGGTAAGAAGTACAAATCGGATATCTGATTTGAATTAGTTATGAATACATAACAATGGTGTTTTAAAATCATTTTAGTCATTTTAAACAGCTGAGGGCGCACAGTGAGAGCAACTTTTGGATATCAGATATCTGATTTCAAAGATAAGTTTTTGGTATTTTTTTTTATTTAATCAATTTTTCTATTAGATTTGTATAATTTTAAGTACCTTTTTATGGATTTTTATTAAAAATTAGGGCTTTTTATCAATTTTTATTAAAAAATAAAGTTTACAATGGATTTTTATTAAAAATTAATGTTTTTTATGGATTTTGATTAAAAACTACTGTTGTTTATGTATTTTTATTAAAAACTAGAGTTTGTTATAGATTTTTTGTTAAAAAGTAGGGTTTTTTTGGATTTTTATTAAAAATTGGGGTTTTTTTACAATAATTTTCATTTATATTATGTAATTTCAATTAGTTTTTAACTTTACTCAGGTATTATGGCTGAGAATGAAAATGCACAAATGCCAAATGCTCCACCACCTCTGCAGCCATCAATTGAAGACTTAATTGGTGAAAAATTGGAGCAATTGAGGGGCATTTTTGATGTTTATAAGACAATCCCTCAATTATCTGAGATGAAAAACACATTGAAGGAAATAATTAAAAATGTAGAAACCTTCTCCACCCAACATAATACCTTTCATTTGTAGCGAGAAGACATGGGGGAGTATTACTCATGTGGATTGTCTTATGATGATGTGAAAGATCTCCAAATAACAAAAGCCCAAATAGCCTCTTTATTCATTAACCCCCACACTGGTTTGCCCATTAATGTTAATAAACTAGAACTTTATATAAAATGGTGCATGAATAGGGACATTGTAGATAACTTCTAGGATCATTGGTGTATGGTTTTTGATAAACCACCGAACAACAATTGTGATATACCATTTTAATTTATTAGAAAATTATATGCTGAGTTTGTGTTAGGGCATCATGTCAATTACTTTGATATTAAACCCTTCCAGGGCATTGGTGGAGGTATGCCCCAAGATAGACCAGGGGCAGTTAGAGTAGTCTCTTTCCCATATGTTCCCCCACCTCCCCTTCCTCTGCCACCTCCAGCATATCATCCATATATTATCCAAGATGTAGCCACACAGACTATTTAGGCTATTCACTCCTTGAGTGGTCTTTTGGTTTCACATGCTTCTATAGTAACTCAGCTGCATTCTAGTGATATTGGCGATGGCTTGAGTGTTGTTGCATCATCATCCTCAGGTCCACATATTTGTGTGCCACATACTTACACAATGTGCCACCAGATATGCTTGGTTCCTCTTGTACAGCTCGTTGAGCATCCCTTGGACACTTCTGATTATGACATCCATGATGTGGAAATTATAGATCAGAAACAGGGGAGTGGAGTGCACCCTATAGAGTCCTCTCCTGCTAGAGAGAGGGACATTGGAATAGTGACACGGGTAAGATTTAAGTTGTAAATTCATAACTTGCATTTGTTTTTAAATGAATATTAATAAGAGATAGTATCAAGTACTAATATTTATTGACATGGTCTATTTAAAAATTGATGTCTAAGCAGGAGCCCAGATAGGTGACTAATAGCACCCTTAGGGACATTTCATTTGTCCTCGACATGGACACAATATATATTTTTGCACTCACTCATTTACATTTTTTTATTATATACTTGCTTGTCATTTGAATTGTCATTAATGAAATTATATAATAACTTATATGTTTATTGTGAATACAAAATTCTCATGCTCCCTTCGGGTAGTTCTATTTTTCCTAAGCATCAACCGCGCCCTCCTCTAAAGAGAAAACAATATCGAACTCCTTCCGTGAAGTCTCATTGCGGATGTCGCCACTTGTCAACCAAGTGCTCCTCATAAGGTTTTCTTCCTCTCGCTTTTCAAAGGCTTGCACCATGCTTCCACGTGTCGATAATTTAGAATTTTTTGTGCCCCTTTGCATCGCTCCCCTTTTGGGCCCCGATTGACTGCCACATAGCATATGTTTGTGCACATTCCTTGGTGGACCCCACCTTCAACGCAACATTTTTGGAGACCTCCACGTGGATTCACATCACAGGTTTTTCATCACTTAAGGGGATGAATGAGCATCATCCCCTGACCGTTTTCCACACAATCTTCTAAAGACTTCCTCATGAAGGAAAACTGAGCAGACGATAACCTATCACCAATCGCCCTATTCTATAACTAATCACCATGATTGAATTGCACATGTCAAGCACTCTGGTATATCGGGACTACTCCCATCATTCACAGTGGATGCATTTGGCTCTAGGATGTCCTCATTCATGGCTCGAATCTTTTCGGTTACAACGGCAAGGGGGAAATCATTGCTCATGATCAAAGGATCTTTTTGGTTATTGGCTCACCGAGCTAGGATTCATTATAAATACTGCTTCTTCCATCAAAGAAAAAAGAGAGTTTAGATTTTAGAGAAGAAATATTGGTAGAAGAACCAAGCCTTTGCTGCTTTTTATATTATTGTAAAAACTTGCAGACTGTGCCATTGTTGGGCCTTTCTATTTTCTTGAAGATTTTGATAAAGTTTTACTGTGTCATTGTGGTGTTGAATGTTTCATTTATGGAACTTCTATAATTTGAATGCAAGTTTGCTTATTTAGATCATGTCTTTGACTCCTTTTCAATAAATGCGTATGAATATTATTTTATGTCATTAAAGTGGATCATTTAGATTTTACCTTAGTTTCCTTTTATTTTGGACATAGCAGATTGTTGAACGAGCCCTTAGATTGCATCTACAAGATAGGTCTATCATGCTTAACATCTAAGTCTTGGCACATCGCCCTAGTTAGACACTTTTATTTTTATACCTGCTTCCTTTTCCCATTCAAAACCCCAGTTATAGAAGATTCAACTTCTTTAAAATTCGGGGGTCACTCAGTTTAGTGCAATAGGTCCCCCCTTTAATTGAGTTTTTGACAAAATTTTGTTACCTTGCCAATTTTTGGGATCAACAATTTTTCTTTTTTCCTAGCACGCCCGGTGGGACATTTTTCTTAGATATGCCAAATCAAAAGGGTGTATGAGTCATCAGCCTATTACTAGGTCACGAACTACAAGAATCTTGACTCACTAGTTCCTCCATGAATAACAGTCATACCCGAACTCATCTGAGTAGACTTTTTAGACCCTAACCATCCTTCTTATCACCAACTACAATTATGTGGCCTAGGACATTTGAAGTCCCCTTGTCCCCCCAATTGCACCTACCGTATGGGCCCCTATCCCAGTCTCTGCTCTCAAATCTATTCCAAAGTTCACTGGAGATAGCTCAGGAATGCCATCCAAACATCTGCAAGACTTTGCGGACATGTGTCTAGTACACGGAGTCACAAATTAGAACATAGCACTGAGACTGCTTGCTACTTTGCGAGGAAAAGCACTAGATTGGTATCGTAGTCTACCAAATAATACTATCGACACCTAGGACAAGCTCGGGGATCCATTTTATGAAATATTTTCCAATGACGGAGATAGGTCTTCGCTATATCATTAGTTATCAAGAATCAAGCGAGCCCCATAAGCTATGACTGATTTCAATGCCTGTTTCTATACAACCTAGCAGAGAATCCAAAATGCTATCTGACAACCGGCCAAGTTGGTATTCATGTTCTACCTAAAATCCATCAACACCGACATCTCCATGATGATTCAATCACTCAGCAGAACTACATTACAAGATGCATACAATATAGTAGTAAAGGCAAAGACCAACCTAATTGATGTTGGGAAGTTTCTACCTTGACCTATTATACTGATATTCCCTAAAACATCAATTTCTACTCAAGAGATGCCATCTACCAGCACACCCACACCTCCTCCATCTATGTATACATATCCAAGTATACCCCAAAATTTTGCTTCTACATCCAGTGCTTCAAAGGACGAAATGAGCAACATAACGAAGATGTTACAAAACTTGATAAATGAAGTAACCACTATCAAGCATAACCACACTGCTCCTCCAAGGCCATCCTACCAAATCTATTAGGGTGGTAGGCCCTCCTACCTCACATAATCAATACCAAGGAGCCGCACATGCAAATCCACTGACTTAGAAAAATAACCAAATGGTGCCAGTTCCAACTCCGCTGGGAGCCGCTCAAACTAGTACAAACAAAGAGCTAACCACGGGATAAAACAATCTTGCTGAAGACTTCAATCCCTGGCGTTATCCCTACAGTGATTCTCATATGCCTCAAAATTTTCTACGTGGAAATTTATAGCAGAAAGTTGTGGAGCAACGCAGCTAAGGAGTGGCAAAAAATTCAAGATATATATACGACTCTCACCAAATGGAGAATGCAGTTCTCACTACAAAGATGCAAGGGATACCCTCAAAACAAGAAAACGGCATGGACCCTGACCATGCTCTCCTCTCATTCAAGCAAGGAGAGGAAGCAGTGTTCACTTATGAAGCATCTGCATTGGTGACCCCGCAAGTATAATCTGACTACAACACTCACTCAAAGAGGAGATTCATAGGTGAAACAATCACTCCGCAGCCTAGAAATGTCTCTGACCAGCCCCTTGGCCCTTCTAGAATCTCTCCATAGTTGTAGCTACACAAATAAATTATCATCACCAAACCCAAGGAGAAAAAACCTCTGAATATACCACCATTCAACTTGGTAGAACAATTGACGAAATCTTCCACTAATGTATCCATTTGGGATATTTTAGCCATTCCAAAATATAAGTCATTACTCCAGAAGGCCTTGTAGAAGGATGTGGATGAACTATCAAAAGAACAAACTCCCAAAATTGCAATGGAATCAATGCCTCTTGCCAAAGTTCTTGCTAATACTATGGAGGAGTCCCCTATCGGGGCTAAAGGAGAGAAGTCAAAACCCAAGCCTTTCTTTTTGACCCTCATTGTAGGGAAGAAACTACTGCACAATTCTATGATTGACTTTGGTGCTAGCACCACAGACATTCCCAAGAAAATAGCTAAAGCTTTAGAACTCTGCTACGAGCCTTTAAAGAGAGGAGTTATGTAGCTGGATGGGAACAAGGTCAAAATTGTGGGCCTTATTAGAAACCTCCCTCTAACCTTGTTTTCTTGTCCTAGCATCACAATGATGCAAGAAACCGTGATCATTGACGCTCCTCCCATGTTCGGCCTCTACTTATCACAATAGTTTACAACGAAGATAGGCAGGTACCTTTCTTTGGATTAGTCTCATGTAATTCTCAGGACCAAACACAGTTCTAAGGAAAAGATAGTATCAGAATCCCGACATTCGAAGCACATAGCTGACAAAGCTATGATTAACTATGGAGGGATTGATGCCTCTATTACCAAAGAAGAAGCCTATGGTAGTGAATTGTTGGAGCATGGTCAGACAACTGAAGACAGAGTTGATTGAGAAGAAGTCTTCTTAACCAAGAACATAGGTACCGATATTTTTAAGAATTATGATTCTAGCGGATTGGGAACCTATGTCATCTATGATGAGGATCAAGAGTTCTCAAAGATATTGAAGGATTATATCCCCAAACAAGCTTCAGAGCTCTGGACATTGAACTTCGATGGTGCGAGATGCAAGGTCAGCGCAGGAGCCGAGATACACCTAACGTCTCCATCCAATGAGCATATCTTTAGGTAATTCCACTTGAAGTTTTCTTTCTCAAACAACAAAGCCGAGTATGAGGGTCTCGTACAAGGACTAAGCCTCGCCGAACATATGGGTATCAAACAACTAGTGGTATTTGGAGATTTTGAACTTGTAATCAACCAAGTGAGAAATGTCTCTACTGCAAAAAATATTCATATGTGGTCTTACAGGCATAGGGTATGGGACCTCATCAAATTTTTTGAAGCTTTTTACATCCATGTTGTGTCAGGAGAGCAAAATTCAGATGTGGATTGCATGGCAATGATGATCCTGTCTCTGACTTGATAAAAAATTTACACTCAATGCGAGTGATTTTATGACCCTCCATTCCCAATAATGATAAGAGTTGGAAAGTGTTTGAAAGCAATGAACACATCGCCTCATTCATCCCATAGTCGGGAGAGTTCACTGATTAGTTTTAGTTGAAAGTTGAAGAAGCATACGAAGGACATATCATCCAGTTGAAATCAAACAAGCTTCTGAAAGGGTTAGTCACCCTTGAAAATCTATTCGATTGCGATGACATGAGGAATAATAGAAGGAAATTTGTAGTAGACCAGGTAGAATATACTGACCTTGAGGTTAGGAATGGAATAAAACTTAAAGTCAGGAAAGAAGTCTTGCAAAATGATAAAGATAGACTGATACACTTCTATGAAAAATATGGAGTAATGGCCTGGTCTTATGACAACCTCAAGGGATATGATCCCCATGTCATCCAACACACCATTGAACTAATGGAAGTTGCTAAGCTTGTCCGACAAAAGAAGAGGCCTACCAATTCAAAGATTGAAGCCTTAATGGCACAATAGCTAGAAAAGTTCATCCAGTCCAAGATTGTCTTCCCAATCAAGCATAGTACGTGGGTATCTAATCTTGTTCTGGTCCAAAAGAAAAATAGAGACATTCACCTCTATGTTGAATTTCGCGACCTAAACCGAGCATCACAAAAGGATCATTACCCGCTGCCTTCCATGGAATCAATCTTATAGACTGTAATAGGTTCAAAGATGTTTTCTCTATTGGATGGTTTCTTGGGCTACAACAAGGTTCAGGTTAAAGAAGGAGATCAACACAAGACCACGTTCACCACCAAATGGGGAACATTTGCATATGCCAAAATTCCTTTTGGCCTATCAAATGTGGGGGCTACCTTCTAGTGAGCAACGGATATTTCTTTCAACGAATCAATCAACAAAATCATCCTCATCTACTTAGATGATCTGACCATATTTTCAAAATCTAAAGATGGCCATTTTGATCATCTAGAAAGGGTTTTTCAGAAAATGTCAAGAGTTCAGGGTGCCCTTGAACCTGAAGAAATGTGTTCTTGGAGTACCACAAGGAAAATTGTTGGGGCATGTAGTATCCCAAGATGGAATCACTATTGATTCTAAAAGAGTAAAAGCAATTACAGAACTTCCTCTTCTGGTAAACAAGAAAGGTGTATAATATTTTTTGGGGAAGGTGAACTTTGTAAGTAAGTTTATCCTTGATTTTGCAAGAACAATTAGACCGATCACCTTGATGCTGAAAAAGGACCAATTATTCAAATGGAAAAAAGAAGTGAGGGAAGCCTTCAAGAAAGTGAAAGATGTTATTTCTTCAGCTCCTATGTTGGAAAATCCTGACTTGTCAAAGGATTTCATAATGTATGTTTTTAGCAGTAAGACGAGCATCGCCACTATTTTCATTCAGAAGGATGATGAAGGAAAGGGAGAACACCCTATAGCATTCCATTCCTGAACTTTGAAGGAATACGATATGAACTATAACTTCATCAAAAGACAAGCTTTCACAATTGTAAAGGGACTTAAGAAGTTTTGACACCTTATAGCTTGCACTAAATTAATTGTTTATGTTGCACATTCTAGTGTACGAAAGTACATCATGGAAGGAGAAATCACCAACAAAAGGGCCAACTGGATCACTAAGATCCTAGAATATGACATTGAAGTTAGGCCTATGAAGACTATCAAAGGAAGAGGGTTGTGTGAATATTTGGAAAACAACAAAGAGATGGAAATTGAGGAAGAGCAAGTGGAAATAGTCCTAACCAATGAGTCTGAACCTAAAAGTTGTTGGCTGATAGATAGGGTAAGATATATGCATACTGGAAAGTATCCATCAAGACTTCTGTCTCAAAGAAGGATATTCTACCGACTGTAGAATAGTGGATAATCACTTATTGAAGGAATCCTTTTCAAAATAAATTTCAACGGTGTCCTTTTGCTATGCGTCACCATGGAGCAAGCAAGGAAAATTCTCAGCTCCCTCCACAGCAGCCCAGAAGGTAGAAACTTCTCTACAAAGGCCATCACTATCAAAAAATTTCACGTTGGATACTTTTGGCCTACATTGTTCAATGAATCCCATGAAATGATGAAAACTTGCAAAGAGTGCCAATTCTATGTAGGGAGAAGAAATAATTATGCCATGCCTCTCAATCCAATAGTAGTGGATGAGTCATTCGTGCAATGGGGACTAGATTTCATCAAGATGATGAACCCTGCCTCTAGCATCAACCACAAGTGGATCCTAATAGCCACCAACTACTTCACAAGAAGGAACGAAGCCCTACACCTAAAGAATGCGACATAAGCAAAAATTATAGATTTTCTTGAAGGGCTAGTAACAAGATTTGGCTCGCCAAAGACTATTATCTCAGACAATGCCAAAGCTTTCCTAGGCTCTAGGGTAAGTTAGTTTGCATTAAAGCATGGCATATATCTAAAAAATTCCTCAAACTACTACCCATAGGGAAACAACTTGGCTGAGTCAACTAACAAAAATCTAGTCCGACTCATCAAAAGGATCGGTTTAGAAAATCAGAGAGAATGGCATAAAAATATTCGAACGACATTATGGGCATACCGCATAACTCCCAAGCAAGCCTTGAAGACTTCACCCTATGAGCTATGTATGGGAAGGAGGCACCGTTACCAATATCTATGGAGATATCTACACTACAACTGCTCAAGTCTCTAGAGATTGAAGAAAACAGAGCTATGGAAGTTCGGTTGGCCGAATTATTTGAGGTAAAAGAAAAAAGGGGAAAAGCCCTAATAGCCATGACTAACCACCAGCAGGTGGTTAAGAGATGGTTCGATAAGAAAGCTTCAGACCAGGGTCTAAAATGTGGTGATCTGGTACTAAAATTCAATGAAAGAGCTATGAAGCCCGACCAACATGGGAAATTCGACAGACTATGGGAAGGCCCTTTTAAAATAATTCAATGCAAACAAAATAATGCATTTGAATTGGAAAACATGGAACAAGAAGAATTGGAAATTTTGGTTAATGGAATTCACTTAAAATTATTCAATTAAGCTTCAGATAATTCATACAAGTGTAAATATGTGATTAATGTAATTATTTTCCCTTTCTTGTTTGTTGGACGAATCTTTTTCAACATTTTCACAGTGATAGAAGTAGGAAAATTCATGAGACCCATTTTTTTTAGAAGTAGAGAAGGACATTATCACTCATATTGCAGAAGCCAAGGTTCAAATACAGAGAATTTCATAGGAGTTGCAGAGAACACAAGAATGAATACAATGGTTTGAAGATAGCAAGTATATTCGTTATATATATTTTTTGATAAAAACATTGACAAAATGGCTCTAGGGCCATGCATTCAAAATATGACATTATATGAGGCTTCCTTATATATATGTATAAGCAAGCCCTCTTTCAAGTATATATATATATATAAGAGAAAAAGGTGTTTTAATCTTCAAGTGGTTGAAGTATGGGAATTGTCGCCATCCGCATGTACATTGCCTTTGTCAACTGGAGCATTGTTAGGGGAAGTAGGAAGGTTATCACCAATAGTAGAAGGATCTAGAATAGCAACACCAACACCCAAAACAAGCAGTGGAGGGAACACAAGGTTCCTAAAGTTAGTGTAACAGTCCACATCATAAAATAGCACCACATTGTAGCAGTGTATCAGGAAGTGACATGCACGGGTGGCTCTCTCACGATGCTCAATTAGCGAATGCAGCCATAACCCACTCAAAAATGGTACCCATGGTACCACCGCATCCTCTTCAATATGCCTTCACAAGTCACTCGCTACCGAAAGGCCCAAACCATACAGTACATTGGTTACTACTTCACCAAGGTCTTCGAGGTATCGCGTCAGGAAAATTTGAAGCATCAGATGAAGTATCATGGCTTTTAGGACCTGAATGTCAAGTACCAAAGCAAAAAAGTGGGAGAATATATCAGTATTCACCCAATATTTATCTTCATACTCAATGTAATCCCTGCCCAAAACCCATTTCATGGTTATAAATTCCAACAAGTGTTTTTAGTTATACATTTCAGATGCCTATTAGAGATCTCTCCTAGGAATGTCATTTGAGACTTTTTACACACTAGCCTAATCAAAGTATTCATTATGTCAGCCTCTACTCAAAACAACTAAGTCTAGCCCTATGGAAATTTAAAACCTACTCAACCGCCTAAGCAATTATGCTATCTAAATTTCCTAATGCTTTGCTAAATCACTAAGTATAGTTCCATTATTATGACAAGGCCCATTTTATAGAAATGCCTGAGGTAGCCTACATCCCAAGCATGATGGTAATCAAGTTTAGCTCGAGAATCCCATTCAAAGGGCCATCTTGATTTTCCAACCCGGTTGCGTCCACAGGTATGAATTGTTGTATGCATGATTAAGGAGAGGTAATCAATTAATGTGAATTGGTGGCAAGCTTAGGCAATGGTGGATACAAACAGGTGCTTAGTTTTCAGCATGCAAGTCTTTCCAAGCTCCAAGGTTGAACAAAAATCCTCCTAATTTACTCATTATGGTATCAGCCTAATTGTACTTCCAGAGATATTAATGGTGAGGACAAGTGAGAAGGTGAATAACGAGGAGATGGTGGCTCACTTTCCCAAGAAAATTGTGTTGAAGGGACGTTATCTCTAACACAATCATGAATCCTTGTCTTGTAAAAAATGGAAATTAGCTCATTTCACATGGATAGAGGAGCTGACAATACATGCCAAATTAAATTTGGAAAGGCAACCGTTGTCTACTGATTGAAGGCAGGAAACTAAAGAGAAAAGCTAAGTATCGCATGCAAAAATCAGACAAAGTATAAAAATTATTGAAGCAGCGAAAAAACTTAAGAGGAATAAAATTATTAAGGAGCCATGTGTGATGCAATTTTATAGCAAAGGGAGCCAAACACAAGAGTAATCACAGAGAATTCACTTCCTCAGTGTAAATTCAACCTAAAGCGAAAGGTTGTCTAGTTTTGAAACTAGAAACCTTGCGTTGTGTTTTAGGTTCCATTTATACCGCTTCAATGTGCATTCTGGGTGAAATTGGAAAGTTGTGGCAACTACTCAAGGTTCTCAGGCTGAAATGCAAAAAGAAGAGGCCCAGAGCTTATTCAATATCATGTGCGTGACACTAGTATCGAATTTTTCAAGGATTTCTCTTATGCCTCACCTGGAATTCTAGAGAAGCCGACCTGGGTAAATACGCAGGTTGCAGAGAAGAAAATCCCTCGCAAAGATAAGAAATGAATCAAAGAAGAATGGGAAAATATTCATGAACCCATTCTTGCAAAACATCACAAATCCCTGAGGGAAGCAACCTATGAAAGGATGAGAAATAATAGCAACCTAGACTCCTTGGCGTATAAATGTTGGTACAGTGGGCTTCCACAGTATATGGTCCCACTAGTGCACTATTTACCTAAATTAGTTGTCGAGTCCATCAAGCACTTCAATCCAGACACCAAGAGCATTGAGGGTCAGGAAGTGAGTGTGGTTATATGTAGTGAGGTTGTATGGAATATGGTTTGTATCCTAGAGTTTCACTCCAAAGTGCCTAAAATGGAGAATTTCAATCCAGCAAAAGGGGAGAGCTATTGGAGGACCAAAGACCTAGTGTTGGATTTCTATAACATAGAGACTCAAAAACTCACAAAATCTCCTAATAAGCCAATGCAAATCATGTTGTGCAGTTTTTCACACACGCCTCACTGAAGTGGGGACCCTCTCTTGGCCTGCCCTTTTGGCCCATTTTTGTGGCTTGCCCCCTCTTTTGTGCTTATCTTTGAAAATCTTGGGGTTTTTGTCTTTGGTGCTTTCCTTGGTTATGGATGCCTTTGTGTTGAGTTCTTGGTGGTTTTGGGGTCTTGCGAATGTCCTCTCTGGGGTGGTCTTCTTTTTCCTTATGTTTTTTTTCCCTTGGGTGTTTTTGTTTTTGTCCTAAGGGTTGGTTTCCTCCCTTAGGTTTTCCTTGTTTTCCTTGTTTCTTTTGTTCTACCGGAGGTGGAACCAGGATGGGACTTAACTTTGAACTTTGGCTAAGTTCTCGGTTCTGTTCCTGTTCTCATTCTGGCTCTGCTTCCTGCTCTCTTTCTTTCTTCTTTGTTTTGTTTGTTTTTGTCCAAACGGTCACTTCCCTCCCTTATGTTTGCTTTGCTTCGCTATTTCTTTCATTTGTCAGAGGTGGAACCGGGATGGGACTTAACTCTAAACTTTCATAAATTTCTCAATTTTGTTCCTGTTCCCGTTTCGGCTCCTCTTTTTGCCTTCTCATTTTCTTCGTTGCTTTGCTCGTTTTCGGCCTAAGGGTTGGTTTCCTCCCTTAGGTTTTCCTTGATTTTCCTTTTCTTTCATTTTGTCGAAGGTAGAACCGGGATGGAACTTAACTCTAAAATTTCACCAAGTTCACGGTTCAGTTTTCGTTCTTGTTTCAGCTCCGCTTCTTGTGTCTTTGTTGTTTTTTTGTGTTCGGCCTTCGGGTTGGTTTCTTTCCTTTGGGTCTACTTCTGTCTTCCTTTATTCAACTAGATCCAGTACCGAGATGGAACTTAACTTTGAACTTTGGCGAGGTTCACAGTTCGGTTCCCGTTCCCATTCTGTCTCCACTTCCACCGAGCTTGGTTTCATTTCCACCTCCGCTTGTTTACCTTTCGGTACCATCTTGGTTCCACCTCTGCCTCCACCTATTTTGTGTCTTTGTTCCTGCTTTTCTCATGGCTCTGCCTCCACCTGCCTTTGGTTCTTCTTTTGCCTCGGTTTGTGCATGTTTTTCTTGCATTAGGAACTCTAATGGACCTGCTTGGATTTTGATGATGTATTGAGCATTAATGGTGGCTCATTTGAATGCAGGTTGGATCAAGATGGGGTTTATGGGTGTACTTCAAAGATTTGGCATGCTTGGTGGTTTTTGTCAGATGAAACCCATTCTGACACGCAAGGTCGACATGTTTGGTGGCCATTAATGGCGGGCATATTTGGTTGGTGGACTCATCCTGGTTTGGCTCGATCTGATTCATTCGTTTGCCAAGCTCAGATCTGATCAATGGCTTGTGTTCGAGCTCGTGTTTCATGTGCATTGTTGTTCACACGTGTGAAGCATTGATTGTGGGCATGGATCGAGGTGCCTTACCCTAACTTTGTGTGATCTTAGATGGATCTAAAGGATCTCTTGTTGTATTCATTGTTGGACGACGAGTTATTGTTGGCTGTCGAGGCCGATTCAGTTGGTGGTCGGACTTCTTTGTAACCCTAGATCTGGTTCATGTGGTCATGTTTCTATAAGTATGGCCTTCAACCTCATTTTTAAAGGTTTGGTTCAGAATGGTTGGGTTTGTTCTCCCACTAGTACATTAGTAGACTAAGTTAGAAGACTTGTAGACAATAGATTTAGTAGTAGAGTAGTAGGTTAGAAGATTAGAAGTTAGTTTTTACATTTCAAGAAAGTGTTGTAACAAACTAGAATTGTTGCAAATGTGATGATTTAATACAAAGTGCAGACATTGTGTTATGACTTGTGCCTTCTCTTGCATTGAATAATCTTGCATGGTTCTTTCTCTATCTTTTAAATCGCTTGGAAGTGTTTGGATATATCTTAGGTTTAGTTAGTGATGCTTGTGATTTAATGCTTGGAGTGTTGTAGCAATCCCTAATTCATACTTTGGGAAACTTTTTGATTGTGGGAATTTTGTGGAAGGTCAACCTGTACCTCATATTCATGTGCTTAGTTCAACTATAGTTATTCATTTAGTCTTATTGAATGAATGCCTAGGTACAGTCTGCAAATATTTAACACCTTAGAATATTGCACTGTTTTTTGCAAGATTGCAAGTATAGCCTGGGTCGAACATAAATTAGTTTAAGGGATTGTCCATTCCAAGTATTTCATCATTTGCATGGTTAATCTTAGAAATAGTGTTAACATTAAGATTTCGGAAACCCTCATTTTTTGTTGTTTCTTTTATTATTCAGTTAGAACTAGAAATTAAAGCATCACCATATCTTACAAACTGATGAGTTTAGAGCTTCCAGCATTTCTGCGTAAGACACCTTGTGATTACTAGTATTTTCATTTTTTATCACTGAGTTTGTTCTACTGCATTATCATGACCTGACACCCATGAGACCTTGGGGTTATCTGTTTGTTCATAGAGAGAAACCTTTCAAGAGAGATAGGATAAATTTTATTATGTCTGAGTTGTTGCTATGCAGAAACACCAAACAACAGGATTGGCACTAGAAGGAGGGCCCTGAACAAGCAAGCTGGAGTGTTTTCTAAATTCCATTTCTCCTGAAAGGCTCAAAAGGAGAACCGGATCTATACCAAGAGAATAAGAAGAGTTTCAAGAATTGCCACCTCCAACCAAGTCAAGAAGGACCAGAAGAAGGGAGGAACCATCATCCAATCCATCATTTCCACCATCCCCACCTCCATCCACTTCATCTTCATCCGATTCTAAGACTAGTTCCATTCCACAACCCCAACCAATCATCCATTGACCACTACCACCTCCACCAATGTATTTCTTGGTGAATAACCCATCACCTCTGACATTCAACAACTACAATGTTATGCCCAAGAACCCTAAGTATTTTTTCTCTAATTTTCACATGAATGACCCAAATAGGACAGCAGAAGAGCACATTAGGATCTTTCAAAATTTTCTGAGAGATAGAGGGATTAATCATGAGGATGTTGCATGCATACGTTTCCCCTATTATCTAGGAGAGGGGGCCTTTTATTAGTATAATCATTTACCTATTGCATCCATCTCTAATTGGGCTGAGCTTGAGGCTACATTTCTGTTGAAATTTAAGATTCCCATTAGTGCTAATAAGCTATACATGCAGTTTACTGGGGTAAAAAGAGAGGTTAATGAGCCTATAGGATCATTCAACAATAGGTTCCATCGAGCATATACTAGAATTCAATCACCTAATGCTGGAAATGAGGACACTACCCTAGAGGTCTACTTTGAAGCCCTTGACAGCCTTACATCCACCTTCCTTAAGTGGAGAACTAATCCTTTGACTACTTTTCTCACTGCATATACAGAGGCTGTTAAGGTCAGTACAGACTTGAGACAACACTTTTTAGGACCTTTTCCATCTCTGGGACCTACTGCTCACCCCAGCCAAGTCCAATCTCTCAACTAGGCTTTGACCAATCACACGCCTATCATGAATCCCATTCCCCAGTTGCCTCTGGTCCCTCACCCGTGTCATCCAATAAAACAGGTGCAACCAATACCCAGTTATCCCTAGCAAAATGCTAACCATCCCCTCCATTCAAGCCACAAGCTAGTTTCCCTACATATTTGTAGAATTCAGAAGTTTTGAATCAGTCTACTAGTTTTGGAGGAGTGTTAGGATACTCCCCAAACACTGTGAATCCAGTCCCTTACAAAAATCCTGATAAAGAAAGGTTAGATGAGCTAACTGAGCACGTGAAGAAGTTGAATATGGAGGTAACCTACTTGAGGAACCAAAAAAATTAACTCCAAGCTAATAAGAAGAGTGTGCAATCAAGTTATAATAGAGGGCAACAGTATGACATAAATAAGAACTTTGAAAGAGGACAAGGTTTTGGTCAGAACTTTGATAGAAGTCCACAAGGTGGACAAGGATTTGAAAGAAGATAGCCACCTAGTTAGAATAGGCCGTGGAACACTGGGCCTAACAATGGAGGATTTCCCACTCCACTAGATCAACCTTCCAATCCAAAGAAACCTCCAGGTGGGATGTACTCAGCAGAGGCCGCTTTGTCTAGCTGGTGTAGGCTTCATAAGGCAAGTTAACACTCTGAGCTTGACTTCCCTGAATTTAAAACTACTGCTTCCATCTTTCAATATGAAGTTGAAAATAACTCCACTGGCCAAGAATTGGTAGCCTCAAATCCCTATGATTCCCTAGTTTTGGTGTTGAATCATGCTACTTTCCCAAGGGATGAGGATAATGAGCCAAAAGAGGAGTGAAGTAGCCAAAATGGGGAGGCTAAACAAGTTCTCAATGAAGATAAAAATTTTCAGCTATTTGATGAACAAACTAAGAATGAAAATGGCCCATTCGATGAAGGAGAGGCTGATGTTGAAGAAGTGCAGATGTTTCAGCAACCTGTCAGAAAGTATGATCTGAGGAGCAAGCCCCACAAGAATCCACAAGAAGGAGGATCATTTACTACATCTTCCCCTCCACACAATTTTACTACTCCACTAGATCCACATGCCAATAACAATCCATCCTACCCTCAGGTGCCAACACAATACCTCACAAAAGAAGGACAACTAGATGTTTCCAAAGGAAGCAATGTTGATGCAACAAAGGATAGGAAGACTGGTCATTCTAAGGAGCTCCACACTGACATGAATGTCGAATAGTTGGGAGAATATGTGATTGAGGAACTCACAAAAGTGAAGGTGAGTCTTTCTACTTTTGAGTTATTAAGATTTCATGAAATCAGAAATACCGTCCTAGGGTCCTTTAATTCAAGTATAGCAACATAAGGAGTAGCAACCATTGAGGCGATTTCAAAGCCTCCTAGTTCACAAACACCCAAAGGTCTTAGTCAATCAAAACCTAGGGATAGAGGTAAATAAAAAGATAAGGGTCAAGTTGCACAAGTTGACTCACAGTTGAATTTATTCCAAGGCAAAATGGAAACCCCTCCTTTTCTAATTTCTATTCGTATATTTGGTAAAAATCTGCACAATTTCCTGTTGGATTTAGGGGCATCCAAAAAATGTATGCCATTTGTTGTTTGTAGAGCTCTTGGTATTACCCATGCAGCCTCTTAGAAGAAGGTCGCCCAATTGGACAAAACAGAGGTGAATATAGTAGGAGAATTGAACATGATTCCCATGCAAGTTGCCTCAGATCCTAAAGTGCAACAAGTACTTAATATTCAAGTAGCTGACATTCCTAACACTTATGGTTTGATCTTGTGTAGAGATTTCACCAAGGCACTAAATGGATACACATCCAAAAATCATTCCCATGTGGCTCCCCTGGAAAGGAGTCCCAAATTAAATTAGAATTGAGAGAGAACCTAGAATGAAGTATGTCATTACTGATTATCAGAATACTTCAAATGAGATATTGGTATCAGAATTCAATATGGGGAACTATGTCCTAGCCTCCCTTGCTTCAGACACAAAAGAAATCTTGGTGTTGTAGGGTTCTTCTAGTGAATCCACATCAGAAGCCAGTAGCTCTGAAGTGCAATTTGAACGAATGGAAGAACTTGATGATCAGGCAGATAGACAACTCAGCTTTTTGGATAACTTCTAGGAGTTTATCCGAAAATGTGTAGAAGATCATATTCAGTTGGGTAGAAATATGAACTTCGAAGAATTGCTTCTTCTTAATTGGTGCAGAGTTCACGATGCTCCTCATTCTGAACTAGAATGTTGCTTGTGTCAAACTACAGTAGGACAGATATAAAGGCACATTAACACAACCCCAACTGTTGAGTTAAACATACAGAGCATTCATAATAGTCAAAAAGGGAAGGACCCAAAACCTCCTAAAGAGCCTCCGAGTGGCAGCAAGGATGAAGGTATCCCAAGAAAAGCAGGAGCTCATGACTACTAGACATTAAGGTTTGATGGATCTAGATCCAAGCAAGGTGTTGGAGTAGGGCTTAAGCTGATCATTCCTAAAGGTAAAACCTACTTTTATGCTCATAGACTCCAATTCTAGTGCATTAACAATGTAGCTGAGTATGAAGCTCTAGTTCATGGGCTATTAATGGGACTAAAAAGAAATTTAAAATTTTGCAGGTGTTTGGAGATTCTGAGCTAGTTGTCAGGAAATTAAGGAAACAATACTCATCTCATGATAGAAGGATGGCTAATTAAAAACACAGAGTATGGGATCTTATTGAAGGATTTGATGCCTTCAACATTCAGTTGATACCTCAAAGTAAGAACTAGATTGTTGATTCTCTAGCACAAGCAACAAGTACATTGCAACCCTTATCACTTCCAGGCTTAAAGAAGTTCATCGTGGAACTTGTTCCAGTACCCTTAGTGCCTGACAATGTCACCAATTTTCAGGTATTTGAAGATGATAAGAATATTCTTGAGTTTATCACTAGCTATGATGTGTTCGCTTCTCAAGTAATTGATGAGGTTGAGCCTAAAGAGGCTAAAATTGACCTACAAGGGGTCCTCAATCTGAAAACTAATACCATCCCAAGAGGCATAGTGCAATTGGAAAGGATCTTTGATCTAGATAGGATAAGAGATCAAGAGCAGAAAATGAAAAGGGAATCCCTCAACTGTCAGTGTGAAACATACAACATGGGGACCCAAAGTGATGTCAAGAATGTCTTTATTTGTAAGGTGTGCACTTCAAAGGAGAGGAAAGGAATTGTTGATGCCTTGCACACACATCAGGATGTGATAGTCTAGAGTTATGATTACTTGAGGACATATGACACTTCGATCATTACACATACTATCCCCCTCAAGTCAAATGTTAAGCCATTCAAGCAAAGACAAAGACTAATTAATACTTTGCTAGAGCCCATTATTCAGAAGGAAGTGCAGAAGCTACTTTCAGAAATAAACATATTCCCAATAAGACATTCAACATGGGTTGTAAACTTGGTTCCTGTTAGGAAGAAAAATGGAGAAATCAGACTGTGTGTTGATTTCAAGAACTTGAATAGAGCATCAAAAAAGGATATTTATCCAGTCCCTTCATTGGATGAGGTGCTTCAAGTTGTCAATGGATCTCAAATGATGTCCTTTTTGGATGGGTACTCTGGATACAACTAGCTCATAGTCCAATATGAGGATAGGGACAAGACTGCCTTCACTACAAAATGGGGAACCTTTGCTTACCGAAGAATGCCCTTTGGATTAATCAATGTTGGAGCTACATTCCAAAGAGCTATGGATATTGCTTTCAAGGACATCATTGGAAAGTGCATAATCATCTACATGGATTATTTGATAGTCTTTTCCAAGAGGAGAAGTGATCATGTTGCATATTTATGCAAAGTATTCCAGAAGTGCAGGGAATTTGGCATTTCACTTAATCCAAAGACGTGCATCTTTGGGGTCACTGAGGGAAAGTTGTTACAACATGTTATTTTAGAAAAAGGTATTTCCATTGATCTTGAATGAGTGGAGGCTATACGGAAAATTCAACCCCCTGCAAGCAAGAAAGAAATGAAGTCATTCTTTGGCAAGATTAACTTTGTCAGAAAATTTATCACTGGATTTGCAGAAATAGTCAAGCCATGAAATTCCATGTTGAAGCGAGAAGCAGAGGCTGAATGGAATATAGAGGCTAAGGAAGCATTTATAGAAATCAAGAGAGCTATTGTTGAGGCCCCTATTTTGGTAAGTCATGATTATGCTAAGCCATTCTACATCTATTCATTTGCTTCTGATCACTCCTGTGCGAACTTGTTGACACAAAAGTATGATCAAGGGAATGAGAATCCCATAGAATTCATGAGTGCACCTTTGAAGGATGTCAAACTGAGGTATCCTAATGTTGAAAATTAGGCCTATGCCTTGATCTGAACTCTGAAGAAGTTCAGGCACTATATACTGAGAAACAAGGTCTTTGCTATAGTCCCCAATCTTGCAGTTAAGCTGTTGTTGATGCAAAATGAGTTGGGTGAACGTAGATCCAAGTGGGTAACTATGTTACAAGAGTATGATATTGAAATTCAACCCATGAAGTTGGTAAGAGGGTAGAGACTGACCAAGACAATGGAAGAAATGGGTCTTGACCTTGTAGCCTAGCATTATAATCTTGAAGATGTTTCCCCAGGGGACTGGTATGATGACATTAGCTACTACTTGTTGAATCAGCAATGTCCCAAACACCTTAATTGAGTATAAAATAGAGCTTTATGTTTGAAGAGTGGCAGTTTTATGATGAAGGGAGTTGTCCTATACAAGAGAAATCATGAAGGTGTCTACCTGAGATTCCTAGGGAATGAAGAGGTTGGGAGAGGAATGGCCGAATTTCATGATAAATATGGCACAATCCATGGTTCAGCACCATCCACTGCAAATTAGATCCTGAGGGTAGGCTATTATTGGCCTACCCTATTCTAGGACACACATCACCACGTGAGAAATTTCCATGTGTGTCAAACTGTAGCAAGTAGGGAGAGGTGTGCAACTCTTCCACTTCATCCTGTCATAGAGGTAAAACCATTTGCACAATGGGGAATGAAATTCATAGGTCCAATCAACCCATCTTCATCTTAGGCCACAGGTATATTCTTACCATAACTGATTATTTTACTAGGTGGACTGAATCTCTTGCATGCAAACAATGCACTTCTGAAGTAGTAATCAATTTCATGGAATCAAGTATAATTAACCACTTTGGTTTTCCATTGACTATAGTTTATGATAATGGTCCCACATTTGCATCATTAAAGTTTTCTAACTGGGCTTATGATCACAGAATTTCCATAAAATTTGCATCCAATTACTATCCATACAGAAATGGTTTGGCTGAGTCTTCCAATAAGAACCTATTGACAGTCATCTGATAACTACTAGAAAAGAACCACAAGGATTGGCATACCCAACTCATATTTTCTCTTTGGGTAGACCACACTAGATAGAAGACATTGTTAGGAACCTCTCCTTAGCACCTAGTGTATGGCTTGGAACATATATTTCCCATCCAACTGAATATCCCTACCCTTCAATTCATCAATCAATATTATGATGGAGAAGATAAGCATGAAGCCTGCTTAACTGAATTGTTACACCTTGAGGAGAGAAGATATGAAGCCCTAGAAATTTTTTCCAAACATCAGGGTATAGTGAAAAGATGGTTTGATAGGAGAGCCAAGCTGAAGGCTTTTAGAATCTCTGACTTGGTTCTCTACTAGGATAAAGCCCATGAAAAAAAGGGTGAGCATGGAAAATTTGATAAAATTTGGCTTGGCTCTTATCAGATTACAGAGATTCTGGGAGATAATGCCTTCCATTTGAAAACCCTCACTAGGGGAGATATCCCACTACCTGTCAATGAGTAGTAGTATTTGAAGCATTATTTTTAGTTTTGAGTTGTTTTAATCTCTTTCCTTGTACATAAGTAGATTAGGTTTCCTTTCTGTTATTTTGCTTGTTGTTTTTGGTTGGGTTTCTGTTGTTTTTTCCTTTCTTGCTTGTTGTTTTGGTTTGGGTCTCTTCTGGTTTTGGTTTGCTTTGGTCTGCTTGGGTTGGTTTTCCCTATTGGTTGCTTTGTGGGGTTGTCCTACTTTCCTTTGGGCTTGTTGCATCTGTACAACTGGTTGTTTGTCTGGGGCTGCTTTGGGATTTCTCTTACAAACTCTTTTCATCTTTTCAGAGTCATTCAAACCGGTAGATTTCCTTCATCTGATGTTGCATGGGCTGGGAGTTAGTGTCACTTAACTAGGTTGAATTTTGGAATGTATTTGGGTCTTATATCTTCACACAAATCTTAAGAATTCCAAGGTTGCATATGGTCTTTAGGAGGTTTGACTGGGTGAAAAATATTAAATTCTGATCCAGCACTGCTTAGGTTCTCATCCTTGAGTGTGGTATTCATTGCCTGCAAGGTGAAAAGTAAATCTTTAAAATAAAATCTCAAAAGAGAATACCCAAAAGAGAATATCAAAAGAAAATAAAATATTGAAAATAAAAACAAATGTTCACATTTTTAAGGGTATCCTAGTATCTCTACCGAGCCTAAGGATGCCTAGCTGGCAGTAGAGCTATGTTAGGGAAGGTCATAGTGATAACCTCACTGGGGATATGGACACCTGACTGGCAGTGAGGCTCTATCTAGGTTGCTTTTGGAGTTAGAATCCTCAAGTAGCCCTGTCAGACTAAATTTGGTCCTTGTTGCAACTTAGGAAAGGGAAATGAATGCATATGCACACACTTTGACCTTGATAGAGGAAAGGTTTGGCTTGTTAGTGATTTATGAAACCTTGTCTACATGTAACCTGATGCTTGGTATGAAACCAAAGATTCTGAGTTCTTGATGCCAATTTGTCATCAAAATTCTCTGGAGCATTTCCCTAGCAGAGTCGCCATTTGTTGTGCAATTTTGCACACATGCCCCACTAAATTGGGGACCCTCTCTTGGCTTGCCCTTTTGGCCCGTTTCTATGGCTTTCCCCCTCTTTTGTGCTTATCTTTGAAAATCTTGGGGTTTTGGTCTTTGGTGCTTGCCTTGGTTATAGGTGCCTTTGTGTTGAGTTCTTGGTGGTTTTGGGGTCTTGCAGATCTCCTCTCTGGGGTGGTCTTCTTTTTCCTTCTGTTGTTTTTCCCCTGGGTGGTTTTGTTTTTGTCTTAAGGGTTGGTTTCCTCCCTTAGGTTTTTCTTGTTTTCCTTGTTTCTTTTGGTCTAATAGAGGTGGAACTGGGATGGGACTTAACTTTGAACTTTGGCTAAGTTCTCGGTTTTGTTCCCGTTCTGGCTCCACTTCCCGCTCTCTTGCTTTCTTCTTCGTTTTGTTTGTTTTTTTCCTAATGGACACTTTCCTCCCTTAGGTTTTCTTTGCTTCACTTTTTCTTTCATTTTTCAGAGGCAGAACTGGGATGGGACTTAACTCTGAACTTTCATAAAGTTCTTAGTTCTGTTCTCATTCCCGTTCCGACTCCGCTTTCTACCTTCTCGTTTTCTTCGTTGCTTTGCCCATTTTTGGCCTAAGGGTTGGTTTCCTCCCTTAGGTTTTCCTCGGTTTTCTTTTTCTTTCATTTTGTCAGAGGAAAAACCGGGATGGAAGTTAACTCTAAAATTTCACCAAGTTCACGGTTCGATTTCCATTCTCGTTCCAGCTCCACTTCCCATGTCTTTATTGTTTCATTATGTTCATCCTTCGGGTTGGTTTCTTTCCTTTGGGTTTGCTTCGATCTTCGTTTCTTCCACCAGAACTAGTACTAGGATGGAACTTAACTTTGAACTTTTGCGAGGTTCATGGTTCAGTTCCCGTTCCCATTCCGTCTCTGCTTCCACCGAGGTTGGTTTCATTTCCACCTCCACTTGTTTCCTTTCTGGTCCTATCTTGGTTCTGCCTCTACCTCCACCTATTTTGTGTCTTTATTCTTGCTTTGCATGTGGCTCCGCCTCTACCTATCTTTGGTTCCACTTATACCTGGGTTTGTGCATGATTTTCTTTCCTTAGGAACTCTAATGGACCTACTTGGATTTTGAAGATGTATTGAGCATTAATGGTGGCCCGTTTGAATGCGGGTTGGATCGAGCTAGGGTTGTTGGGTGTACTTCAAATATTTGGCGTGCTTGGTGGCTAATGTTAGATGAAACCCATTTCGGCATAAAAAGTCAACGTGTTTGGTGGCCATTAATGGTGGGCGGATTTGGTTGGTGGATTCAACTTGGTTTGGCTCAATCTGAGTCATTCGTTTTCCCAGCTCGGATCTGATTGATGGCTTGTGTTCTAGCTTGTGTTTTGCGCATGTTTTTGTTCATGCGGGTGAAGCATTGATGGTGGGCTTGGCTCGAGGTTTCTTACCCTAACTTTGTGCGATACCAGATTGATCTGAAGGGGCTCTTGTTACATTCATTGTTGGACAACGAGTTATTATTAGCTTTCAGTATGATTCGGTTGGTGGCTGGGCTTCTTTGTAACCCTAGCTCTAGTTCACACAGGCATGTTTCTATAAGTATGGCCTTTAGCCTCATTTTAAAAGGTTTGGTTTGGATTGGCTGGGTTCATTATCCCACTAGTAGATTAGCAGACTAAGTTAGAAGACTTGTAGACAATAGAATTAGTTGTAGAGTAGCATGTTAGAAGATTAGAAGTCAGGTTTTACATTTCAAGAAAGTGTTGTAACAAATTGGAACTGTTGCAAATGTGATGATTTAATCCAAAGTGCAGACATTGTGTTATGACTAGTGCCTTCTCTTGCATTGAATAATCTTGCATGGTTCTTGCTCTATCTTTTAAATCATTTGGAAGTGTTTGGATATATCTTAGGTTTAGTTAGTGATGCTTGTGATTTAATGCTTGGAGTGTTGTAGAAATACCTGGTTCATACTTTGGGAAACTTCTTGATTGTGGGAATGATGTGCAAGGTCAACCTATACCTCATATTCATGTGCTTAGTTCAACTATAGATATTCATTTAGTCTTATTGAATGAATGCCTACAGTCTGAAAATCTTTAACACCTTAGAAAATTGCATTGTTTTCTAGAAGATTGTAGGTATAGCCTGGGTTGAATAGAAATTAGTTTAAGAGATTGGTCCATTCCAAGTATTTCATCATTTGCATGGTTAATCTTAGAAATAGTGTTAACTTTAGGATTTTTGAAACCCTCATCTTTTGTTGTTTCTTTTATTATTCAGTTAGAACTAGAAATTAAAGCATCACCATATCTTAAAATCTGATGAGTTTAGAGCTTCCAACATTTGTGCGTAAGACCCCTTGTGATTAGTAGCATTTTCACATTTTATCACTGAGTTTGTTTTACTAGATTGTCATGACCTAACACGCGTGAGACTTGGGGGTTATCTCTTTGTTCATAGAGAGCAAACTTTCAAGAGAGATAGGATAACTTTTATTGTCTGTGTTGTTTTTGTGTAAAAACACCAAACAACAGATCATAGTGACACATAAGGGCTTCAAGGATGATATGAAGGATCTCTTCACTATGATGGAACTTTTTTGTGGCCTAGATATCGACAAGGAGGTCTAGGAGTTTCAGCTCGGTTTACGTTTCCAATTACGCAAGCAACATTCTTTGTTCTGGTATGATTTTTCTGAATTCCTCTTACAAGAGATGCTCAACTAGATAGCACAATACCAACTTCAATGAAGGTTTAGGTTCCTGTCCTTTCTCATACATATGTTCTTGCATCAAAATCCCAACTTCTTCTAGAAGCATCTGGGGCTCTCAATTTTTGACGAAAATTAGAAAAGGAGGCTAGTTTCCACATTGACTCCCCTTCTCTCTAAGACATGATTATTATGCATTTTCAGATTATTTATTATATTCGATTCTACAAGATTTAAGAGGAGATAGTACTGTCTTGCAGTTCAACTCTGACCAGACTAAGTTCATGCAGAGCTTCACTCCAAAGTGTGATTGGTTCCTGGGAAAGGACTTCACATTTGTCTAATTGCAAGGTTTCACCAATGAGCCTTTTTGGCTTCCAGCATGTCTTACAGACCAGGTACTAGCTCTTGAAGTTTTCTACCAGGTATCAATTATGGACATCACCTTTCACGATGGGAAATAAAAGAAGAATGTATTCCTCAAATTCTCAAAGCACTACAAAACTATAGTCATGGCAAAGAGAAAGGCTCATGAAATACTAGAAGAAAAGTTGTCTCATCTAGGTTGGTGTCGATTTGTGATAAATAGAATTACAACCTAAATGATGATTTTCCAAGAAAGTATGTCAAAGTGGCACACTCCCCTTGGCCTTACTGGGAGAAGTGTTGAAATACGATGTTGGATGAGGATGAGTTTATTGTTGACCTAGCGTTCATCCATACTAAAGATGGTCAACCTCCTTGGCTTGGTTTCTACCTTCATACCACGTAGTATGATAAGAGAAAGAAAATGGTGTCTACTCTCCACAACAACTTGCTAAAAAACTACAACTAGAAGGAGGAGAAGGTCCATGTTTCTAGATATATCGGAAAGAGACCTAATGCACTGAGGACCCCTATGATACCGAGGAGATGGATGATAAGTTTGAAAAATTATGGAACGATGAGCACCCAAATTCTGATGAGAGTGGTGAGAAGGACTCCAGTTCAGATTTGGTTGAATCACAATCAGACGAGGGAGCAAAACCAAAAGTAGCCACACATGACGTCTCAACTCAATCAAAGGGAAAGGCTATGAAGCAACCTAGTAGGGTCTCCTCTAATGTGCGGGTGAACATATCATGTGCAAGGTCTTCACTGAATCACACCTGGATGGCAAGGCGAACCTGGACAACCTCTCCACAACAACTTGAAACCATAGCAATAGATGACTCACCGCCAGAGAAGCGATTGTGAATTGAAGCATCTTTGGGAGAGCATTTATAGGACCCTGAGGCAAACAAAGAGTCAACAATAGATGAGGGAAAACAATCGCACATACCGCAGGTATCTTTCACTCCCTCTTCTCTGGTTTCACAAACATTAGTTACACCTGTTGTGTCTACAAAACCTCTTGGTTCATGTGCTGACCAATGCATTTTGACCACTATTCCAATAGTTGTCACAGTTTCAAAACCATCCTCTCAGGCGGCCCCATTTTCCTTTACTCCTCTGCAGAACCTCACACCATTCGCTTTAGCCCACTTTGCATCCCAAAGCCTTTCATACTCTTCCTCTGCTACCTTCAGTGATGCATCACATATCATCGTAGTGTCGAAGCCAATCCATTTTTCCCAGTAGATAGAAGCTGAAACAACTCTTCTTCCTATAAGTCTTTCTCCTGGTCCACAATTAGAGTATTGGAGTATCCCTTTTTTCTTGCCTCAGAAAGTTAGCATACCAAAGAAGAAGTCTCCTAATACTGTGAACCTTTCATTCCATTTTGTAGGTGGACTCATCAGGTCACCCTCTAAATTCTTATCAAAAGAAGATAGGATTAAGTAGGATCAAGCAATTAGAGCCCAAAGGCAAAAGGCTAAAGTTGCTAAGAAGCCGACAGAACCGAGGGTACATATGAATTTCAATGAAGCTTAATAGTTGTTACACTTTGTGGCTATGTACCCTACTATTATCAAGCCACAAGGATAAATGCAACTAGATGAATACAACATGTACGCCATTGGAGTTGATTTAAGCATAGCCTAACCTCAAGACAAGGTGGAGCTCATGGAAGAAACACAACAGGTGGTGGCCACTAGCTTTCTTAAGTCCGATCGATAGCTAAAGAAAAGGGAAGAAGAGTTGAAGAACAAAAAGAGTAGAGTTGAGGTCTTGCTCACCAAGGAGAAAGCTAAAGAAGTTGAATATAAGAACTTATCCAAAAAAAGGAGGAGCATGCAAAGCTCTAGGAAGAACTAGCAAATTTTTGATCCCTCAATCCTAACTTGATCATTGAGTTACAACAAAAGAACAAAAAGTATCAGGACCAACTAGCAAAGATGGAGCAAGAGATATGACAAAATGATGAATATTTTTGTCACCAATGCGCTCAATTGGAGCAGCAAATAAAACAAAAGGATCCAAATTTTGGTATCCACCGAGCTCAATTAGAAGATGAAATTGTTGAACTAAAGTCTTCATTAGAACAAGCAATGACAAACAAGGAGTGAGTTGAGGTTAGTTGGGTCGCGAAATCTTGAGTCCTACATGGACAACTCGCCATAGCGAACCAAAAGGTTGTAGAGATAGCGCATGATATGGAGTAAAGGAATGTGGAGATTTCCTTATTAAAGGACTCTGCCTCAACCCCTATCAATCAAGAAGACTTTCTTCAGGTGGCTCAGGAGTTATACATCTCATATTGAGAAAGAGTGAAGGATTTCTGCCTGAATCTACAACCAATGCTCTAATTTATGGTATAAGTAATAGACTTGGGCGGAGATTTTTTTGCGATGATCAAGCAATTCCCACTGGTCATCGCCGAAAGGGTTCTAGATGCCAAAATATTATTGGAGAGGCTATATCAGGTCCTTGACAAAGTCTTGGTAGGTGCAGGGATTGAAGACCGAAAGGCCGCAGCTAAGAAATCCAATTGGTTCATCCACTGTCATGAATTCATCCTACATACCAACAAGTGTGCCACCAAATTGGATCAGCTCATGGGTGACATGTAGGCTAGGTTTGATCACCTAACTCAAATGGGCTTATCATCTCTATTTCTTGAAGACAAGTTAGTAGCCACAACGGAGCATATGGCAGCAAAGATCAAGGAGAAGCAACAGGACCCGTGTCCCTTTCAAGGTTTCAACCAGCCCCTTGTTGCAGGAGATATTGGGGGTGTCATTCATCCAATTGTGCAACTTCTTTTTCAACTCAAATCATGGGCCAATATTCTGTTGGTGCTGCCTTAAAAATAAGTTATCAATCTGCATGGAGCGTAAGAGAATTTGTCTAACATATCGACTCCATTTGAAGATGAATCGTTGCCTCTTCAAACTGCCCTCTCTAAGCTCTTATCACACTGCCTGATGAATAAGTATCTAGTCTACAAACCAAAAAATTTGGGTTCCTCATTTCGTAGGTGAAATGCCCCTGTTAATTTACCAAGAGTTGTGAATAAAAAATTCGCATGCTCCCTTCGGGTAGTTCTATTTTGCCTAAGTATCGATTGTGCCCTCCTCTAAAGAAAAAGCAACATTAGACTCCTTTCGTGAAGTCTCATTGTGGATACTGCCACTTGTTAACCAAGTGCTCCTCACAAGTTTTTCCTCTCTCTTTTCAAAGGCTTGTGCCATGCTTCCATGTGTCGGTAGTTTGCAATTTTTTGTGCCCCTTTGCATCGCTCCCCTTTCGAGCCCCAACTGACTGCCACGTAGCATCTGTCTGTGCACATTGCTTGGTGGACCCCACCTTTAGCACAAAATGTTCGGAGACCTCCACATGGCTTCACATTGTAGGTTTTTCATTGCTTAAGGGGATGAATGAGCATTATCCCTCGATTATTTTCCACGTGATCTTCTAAAGACTTCCTCGTAAAGGAAAACTGAGTAGGCGACAACCTATCACCACCTACCCTATTCTGTAACTGACTACCATGATTGAATTGTGTGTGTCAAGCACTTTGGTCTATCGGGACCACTCCCATCATTTGCAGGGGATGCATCTGGCTCTAGGATGTCCCCATTCACGACTCAAAATCTTTTCAGTTACAATGGAAAGGGGGAAATCATTGCTAAATGCATCATTGCTCATGATCAGATGATTTTTTGTTTATTGGCTCATCAAGCTAGGCTTCATTATAAATAATGCTTCTTCCATCGAAGAAAAAATAGAGTTCAAATTTTAGAGAAGAAATATTGGTAGAAGAACTAGGCCTTTACCACTTTTTATATTATTGTAAAGACTTGCAAACTATACCATTGTTCGGCCTTTCTATTTTCTTGAAGATTTTGATAAAGTTTTACTATACCATTGTGGTGTTGAATGTTTCATTTACAAAACTTCTATAACTTGAATGCAAGTTTTCTAATTTAGATCATGTCTTCGACTCCTCTTTTCAGTAAATACGTATGAATATTATTTTATTTCGTTAAAGTGGATCATTTAGATTTTACCTTAATTTCCTTTTATTTTGGACATAGTAGATTGTTGAACGGGCCCTTAGATTGCATCTAAAAGAAAGGTCTATCATGATTAACATCTAAGTCTCGGTGCATCACCCTAGTTAGACACTTTTATTTTTATACTTGCTTCCTTTTTTCATTCAAAACCCTAGTTATAGAAGAGCTGACTTCTTTAAAATTCAGAGGTCACTTAGTTTAGCACAATAGGTTCCCCCTTTAATTGAGTTTCCTATAAAAGTCTGTTACCTTGCCAATTTTTGGCATCAACATTTATCTTATTTTCCTCTTGTAAGAAATACCTAGTGCGAGCGAGGTGCAACCCTGTCTAGACTATGGAGGCAAAAATTTATATAAGGGGAAGGTAATTGAACTCAAATTGGATTGAATTAAAAATTTTAAGATCTTATATTTAATATACATACATCAACATAGATTAGTAGTTTCATATGTACTTGTCATTTTTATGTACAGGTGGTTATGAGCTATACATCATTGTTGACAAGTGTCACAACACCTGAAGGAGGAGGTATTGGAATGCCTCAAGGAGTAGGTGTTGAAACACCTCAAGGAGATAAAGAAAAAGATTAGCCTAAAGAGGTATGTGTTTGTAGAGGGGCAAAATGTAGACACAAAAAATATACAATTTCGATCTAGCACACTGGATCCTGATTTACTAACACTATTTCATCCTAAATCATCTCCTTTGCTAGTCATTTAATCGAATAATCTATATTTGATTAAATTCATCGCTCTTCATCTCTTAATTAAATAAATCAACTCTATTTAATTAAGTCATCATCTCTTGTTAATTAAATAAATCAATTTTATTTAATTAATTCTATAAAACTCCTTTAATTAAACAATTCATCTTATTTGATTAAATCCCTAAAGTCTTCTTATTAAATTGAATAAATTAAACATTGTTTAATTTAATCTAACATTATCCCTTTTCGTTAAATAAATCAAATCATTTATTTAATTAACCCTTCCTCTCAATTTAATTTAAATCAATTCACAAATTTAAGTCTAAATTATCACATCTCCTAAATTCCTCATTAAATTAATTAAACTTTGATTAATTTAATCTTAATCCATGTCACATTCTCTAGAGAATGCAACTTGCACAATAAATCAATTACTTTGATTTATTAATTCATCTATTTTCCCTCACATGGCATAAAAGGGGAATATTCCCTCAAATTTGAATTCAAATTCAAGTGGACTTGTACATCCAACAAGGAATTCACTCCTCTTACATGTCCTTGACCTTCATCCAAGTGACATTAACTCCATTTCTTTCATCCCCCGTAAACATGTCACTTCATCATATTAAAAATTCAAACTTGCACATTGATCAAAATGTGCTCAACATTCAACCATTCACATCTTGACAAGTGGCACTTGGCCATTGGATGTTGAATGATCCCACATTGCTTATTTTCACTCTCTCTTCCATTTTGGAAATCTATAAATGAGAGACTCTTCCTCTCATTCTATCATCCACGATTTGAGTAGACTTACTATACTCAACTTCATCATCATCCACAATCTCATGCAAAGTTACTCTCTTCACATTGAGAGATAATTTTTCCCATTTCCACTCAACCTTTCATCACTTTTACAATTTGTAGCAAGGTTATGCTCAAATCTCTTTAGGAGATTTGACCATTTCACAATCACTCACATTGAAACTTAGGAATTGGGAAAGGGCCAATTTCAACATTCAATTGGCACCAATTCCCCCATGGGATCACTATTTTACTTGCTTAATTAGGATTAACTCTCATTTATTTAAGTTTTGTTCTTCATTTCTTCCTAGTTTAAGTTTAGTAGATGGATTTCATGGGGAATCTTTCATGCTTGCTTGCATTTGATCTAACAATTTGACTTGTTTGTTGTTCTTGTGCATTTGCAAGTTTAGGAGTTCACATTTTGGCGCTAGGAGGGAAAATCTCAAGGATTTCATCATGTTTTTCAACATTTTTGTGCTTTTTTAACATTTTTTTTTGTACATAGGAATATTGCGCCGCACACAGTCCCATGACGCTATATTGTGTCGCTTTCAGAGGTGCGACACTATATCGCACCACTTTCAGAGGCGCGGCTCTATACCAAACTGTGCAAAACTTCTAAACTACGCCGCACCTACTTTCTCGCCTGCAAATTTTCAAAATTCTTAACTGTGTCGAACACAGCCTCACGACGCTATATCACACCGCTTTAAGAGGCACAACACTATATTGCACCGCACTTATTCCATACTGCACCGCACTAGCTTTCTTGTGCAAAAATTTCAAATTTTCAAAGTTCGTCGCATCACAAACCACACTAGGGTTGGATGTCATCTTGGCACATTTCCGGGGCTTGGAACTTCCATCTTGGCACTCAAAATGACATTTTAATGTTTTTTCCTAGTTTTTTGAAAGTTGTTTTTATTAATAACTCAAATTCCATGATTTAAATTTAGGATGTTAGTTGGCAATTCATTCCATATTATTTTTATAAATTTTTTGGTAAAAAATAGGACTCTCAAAGTCATAAATACAAAATTACCAAAAATGGAAAAATCAAAAAATTGTTAAAATTTGCCTAAAAAGGAAATTTTCTTGATTAAAGGTGAAGGAAGGAAAACGAAGGCTAAGAGTTCTTGATGATGTTATCATCTCATTGTATCAAGTGTTTTTAAACATTTTGGGATAACTTATAATCCCTTTCTAAGGATTTGTTTACTTTATGCTTTAGGAAACACTAAATTTCATTTGGGTCTTAAAAAGAACAAACAGATTTTCTTTCAAATTTTGCAACAAAGGGCTTGAAAAAAACTTTAGAACAACTTACTAGATTTGGTTTGAGGATAAAAATTGAACAAGGAAAATCTCACATTTCCTTTGGTGCTTAAAAAGAACTCATTATTGTTTTGAGGGATTTAAAATGAACATGTGCTTTTGTGCCTTGTAATCTTTTTTGCAAAGTAATTTCATTTAAAAAGGTGTATGCACTTCTCTCGCACTTCACGGCGATATTGAGAATCAAAAGTATTTTTGGTGACATTAAGTTGCATAAAATATTTCCTCCACACTTCATTTTTTGGGTTTAAAATTGGACGAAACACTTTGCGAGTGTGAATAGACTTATGGCGTGTGCTCTCCCTTTGTTTCTAAACAAAGGTTGATCGAACTATGAATAAGTTTACTCACTTTTTTTTATCTTAGCGGGCCTGCCTTGTGGGTAAAATTACTCACCCAAGGGAATGATCCAACCGGTAACACACTAAAGCCAAGTGTATTTCCAACTGAGATATAAAAGTGGGTACTGGAACAAAAGCCTATATCACGCAGTTGGCTCCGACGAGAAGGGCAGCAATGGTCTCTCACCGCATGGGTCAGCCTTCACGAATGAAAAATCTGAACTAAAACCCCTTGTTCAAAAGGCCAAATCCTTATCTATTTTATTGGTGTAAAAGGTCATGTCCTTTGAAGCTGCCCCACGATATACATGCAGTTTTGTTGTAGAGATGAAAAGTATGTCATGGGATATTCATGGGTATTGATGCTTGGCTAACCCAAGAAGTGTGTGCCACGGAGGGGAGCCAGTGTGGTCAAGCATCTAGTCATCCACACAAAATATGTGCAGCTGGATTCGTCCAAGTGGGAACCCAACAAAATATTGTCTCATCATCCTAGGGTTGTACATGTGCTTGGGAATAAAAAATACATTGCTTGGTCCTCAAAACAATTGGAAAAAAAACATCCACAAAAGATCCAAATTTCATACCCCTTGGAGGAAACAAAAGGAACCGAACCTAAGCAAGATAATAGACAATTGAACCACACATGTGCTTGGTCCTTTTTTGAGTCATTTGGTTTTCCATGCGAACATTGATTTTTTGATTTGAAAATACTCTTAGGGAAAATCATGTTCTTCATTATCTTGGTCTTAAGGTCCTCTTAGGTTTGTCTAGGATTAAGTCAAACACTTCATCCATCTCTCCATTTATCAAAATTCTATCTCACCAACAACTTTTGGGAACCTTGGAAACATCACTTATGCTATACTTTTAGGAAAAATCAACATCACCTTGTTTGATTTAACACACCTAGTCAAATTATCAATCCTCTTGAACAAATTTTCTTGTAGGATAACGAAACTTCCTAAGGTCTACTAGTTCATGATCACTTTGAATGGCTTAACACACTTAGCCAATTCATTCTCTTATGTGAGTTTTCCCTAGGATAACACAACTTCCTAGGGTTTACAATTGCACCATCATCTTGTTTGGCTTAACACACTTAGTCAAACTATCATCAATCAAAATCAAATCAAAACAAGTCCTAAAGTCTAGCATTTATCCAAAGTTCCTAAAAGTTAAAAACACCCATATCATTCACCCCTTTCATCCTTCATATCATCATTGGTCCTAAACCCCTTAGAGGTAAACAAGGTCAAAACACAAGAGGAACATGGAATATAAACTTGATTCATACATCATTAGTAATCCAATTCAACCAAACTATCCAAATCTCACAATTCCAATTGATTTTCAAAAATTGCATTTTTACAATCCATAAATGGGATCATTATCTCCTCCAAACATCAATGGTACAAATGTGAGCATGCCCAATCTAAATTTTGGAACACCTTTCCCTTTGGTAGATTTAAATCAAAGTCAAAACTTATAAATCTATCAACCAAGCAATCAAGGCATGATCCTTCCCCCTTTACTAGCGATCAATCAATCAAATCCGAACAACACTCCAATTATAAACCAAAGCATCATATCAAATCCTCTCATTTTTCCACCAATATCACAACAGGTGGCAACCATTCAAGCAACCCCAATAATCAACACCATTCCCCATCCACCACCACCACCAGCAAAACATAACATGGAAAATTTATTCTCCATTGTGTTGCAAGCCGCTCGAGAAGCTTCCCACCAAAAGGCACTCCAAAACTAGCAAACTGCACAACCAGCTACTCATAAAGCGTAAGCACAACTAGCCGCCCAACAAGCCGCACAAGCTATGCAAGAGACACAAGTAACCCAACGAGCTCAAGACCAACACCAAGCTCAAAAGGTGCAAGCACAATTTCGGGCACTATTGTAGGCAATCCATGAACAAGTCCATCAACAAGTAGCACAACAAGGAGCCCAACAAAAATATTTGTTGGCACAACAACAACTAGACCAACAACAAGCATTATTGGCACAACGCCAAAATTACCAACAACAAGCATTGTTGGATCAACAACAAATGCAAGAATTACTCGCTCAACAAATCTTGCAATAGATTCCCACCAAAATTGTTGAAAATAATAGTCAAGAGCTATTCATCGATGAACACCTTGAAGATGTTTCCACCTCATCCAATGATCAAATCAATGTACATCAAGAGCCATTTTTTAGGTATGATCGAGACCCCTCCTACAAATATCTAGTTCAAGGATTGTTGATGTTATTTGATCCTTTTGACATAAACCAAGAACCTTCGACCAATGATCATGTTCAAAATGTCTCTGCATTAGGTAATGAGTTAGAGGACATATCTCAAGAATTTACTCCAAATCATGATCAACATCTTTCACCAAGGTCTAGCAATTATCCTTTCCAAAACATATGGACATCCTTTGACCTCATGACATTTGAGAAACTTCCTATACCTAATGAAGATATCTAAGAAAGTAATCCATTCTTTGAAATTGACCCATGTCAAGAACTTGATCCAAAGCATGTGGAAAGCAATTCCGAAATCATTCGAGATCAAGAATTTGTATCTCCAAGCTACTACAATGATATAATAGACACTCTCCTATCTATAAAAGATGATCATATCCGCATAGCACATACTACTCCATCTACCCATGAGATGTTTTCTCTAGATGGACACGTAGATGATATTCATTCAAAACAAGAGTCTCATACTCTTGACATCATTACCAAGGAACAAGAGTCTCTTACTCTTAACATTTATACACATGGTCAAGATATAGATAAATGTAGAGACATATCAAAAA